>VZTA01009375.1:109420-152000 GCA_013398855.1 Mohoua ochrocephala | reverse complement strand
CGCCATGACATGTCCGGAGCCGTCAGCGCTTGGCAGCGACCGAAGGCGGGGGAAAGACTGAAAGAGGAGAGACCGACACCTCAAAGTATTTCTGACTTACAGGTCTGCGTGACACGTGGCCACAGTACTCCTCAAGTACTTATTTCGAAAGACATTCTTGCTTCGAGAAACTTCCCAGTGATAAAATGAGGCATACTGTTTGTGCCAGAGGAAAAAGAAAAAGGTTCATTCTGCTTTCCGGAAGACCTCTATCCTTTGTAGTGGATCTTCTCTTTTGCTCATTATGTCGTATGTTTATAAATCCTTCCTGAGTTTCAGTGGTAATGTTTCAGAGTATAATAATGCACGAGTTAGCTAAGACATACACCAGTTTCAAATGTTATTTTATCGCTTACGAAATTATTTTAGTGCTTTAATAGGTCTATCCATTACAGGTTATTCTTCCTGCAATCACATTATAAAAATGTCATATGGCAAAGAGGCATTCTATAATGTGTTTTATATTCGTTATCAATTTAGGCACCTGTTTCCCGATTGTTGTTGAATTAGTGCAATAAGAGCATAACAATTTATCACATTACAGGTGGAGGAATAAGGGAATGAATAAATAGACCGTTTACCCACTACAGTAGGTTTAATACATGAAATTATCCTGGCTCAAAATGCATGTGGGGTGGAGTTCAAGTTCATCAGAAGTTTCAGGTCATCTTCAAAATCCCTAATCGTCTTTCAGCATAAAGACTGGTTGCTGCTTTTGTTTCTGAGGCCCATATAATTAGCTCACAGAGTTCCCCCTGGCTTGCAGAGGCTATTGCATTGCCCAGTGCTGTGTGAACTACCCGTCCTGTGCTGCACTGCAGTTCACCTCACTCTCCTCCCTGTCTGTGACACAATAACACAGCCCTAAGTAGCACAATGGGATCTCCAAAAATGCTCAAGTTAAGAATCAGAGACTTATTTCTTAAAAAGAAGTTAAAACCTCAAAAAACTCAAATACCTGAAGGACTAAGTGGACATTTTATGAAAAGCTCTCTACTGCTACAGCATGCCAACAAAGCAAGAAAATAAAAAATACATTTAAAAAAAGTACTTGTTCTCAAATGTAATAATTTTATTATTTTGCCCACACTTTCATCACTTTGACAGGACTTTTGCTGCCAACAGAGTTTGGTAGCCAAAATTTTAAAATAAATAAAGAAAAATCAAGAGAAGCTTGCAGATACTGTAAACACTGTTGACAGCATGACAGCCCTGAAATCAGATATCGCTGCTGGATGCTCAGTAGTGCATGCATTGTACAAATATGCCTGAAGAACACAACTTCCCAGTCAGGTCACACATAGTTGATCTTAGCATTTAAAAAGTATCCCCAGAATTAAATTTTTTATTTCCTATCTTTATAATGGATAGGCAATTTTTGACTTAAAAGAACAATTCTGATCAAAAATTATTATGGAATCACGATTAGTTTTTTGTGTGTGCCTGCTCAATAATCATCACACCCAGCCTTAGACTGGTGTTCACAATCCCACTGTGTGGCTGAGTCCAGTGCAGTGACTGTCTACCAGAGGTGTGCAACTGGTGGACTTAACAAGAGGTATCAGTGCCTCAGCCCAATTTGTGAATCCCACTTCCCCAAATCAGACTGTTTGAGGTACATTATGTCCACTCCCAAGGAGCAACCCTTCATTCTAATTGCCTTACAAGCACCCTTCTTTGGATCACCAACACTGGGATCGATGCCCGTCTCGTTAGGAAAAGACCTACAGCAATTGCATGCAGCCAGCCTCTGGGTGGTGATAGCAATCTGTTTCTGAGCTGGAACAACATCTCCCTTTTCCCGAAAGGGGAGAAAACTCTGGAGGCCAGGCGAGCTAAAATGTTTGAGTATATGTAACAGGCTAGTTATAGGCACTAACACTGAATGAAGTGTCCTGAGCTTTAAACACCTGATGTGTCGTGTCTGGTGATGCCTAATATTTCTTGTGGTGTTGAAGACCAATGCTAACCATTTTCCCACTCTGTCCATAGTGTGTTTAATGGGAAGGTATAAGTACTAAGCAAAGGAATTCTCACTGCAGCAGTACATGCTCTGGTATTCATTTTGAACACATGTCCTACTAGAAATGCTATGCTAGAGGTGTAGGGGGTACAAGTGAACTTAATCGGAGCAAGAAGTGCATTGAATTCTTATTTTAGCTAACATCCTACTGATGGAATGTCTCCTGAAGGAATGTTTCTAATGAGTATCTGTGGAACATGCTTCATTATTTAAACTCATCACACCTCATACAGATAGCTAAGAAGGTAAAGAAAGGATTGCTAATTCTCCCTACTGCTCACTATTAATTTAAGCTTCACTTACAAATACCATTATAGCAGATTTCTGAACTGATGAGTTGTCCCTCTCAGGACTTTATTTCTTTTTTTGCAAAACATGATGTTCCTGAAATTCACACTCAACAAAGAATTCTGAAGTAATGTCAAGTGATGTGTGTAGCAATTCCCCTTGTAGCTGTAGACATTCTTGAAAGACATAGGTATGATTCTAGGCATATATCTAGCAAAGAACAAACTATGAAACATGGCCTGGTACTTCCGCAATTGCAAAAAACATCTTATCTGAAGCCTTTATTTTGTTCAAAAAAGCTTTTTTCCCTGCAACTGCATCCTTTAGTGTAAGCCATGTGTGTTTGAAGATACATGTATCTTGAAAACAGATTAGCAGAAAAGTATTACAAATATCATCTCCTATATGTGAAATGGTTTGACTGTCCTAGTGCACAAGATTCTGGTAATTCAAATTTCAGTTAGAGACCTTTTATAAGCAGGAAGTAAAATTGTAGTTAGAGAATTAGTGTGTATGTTAAATTACTTTGCTATGGTTCTGTACCACAACTTCTGTGGTACAGAAGTTCTCTGTACAACATTTAGGCTGTATCTGTCTCAAAACACTGCTAGTCTTTTAAGAATAAGTTTCAGAGTTCTCTGTATCACTTATATCCTAAAAATAAAGGCAGTCACAGTTTTCTAAAATATGCAGTAGTGTGCAGAGTTAAGTTCAAGCCAAAATCAACTTTTCTGTTTTCATGAAAGGTGATGGAAATAGTATCAGTAACCACCACTTTCTAAGGCACATAAGTAGATATAATTATTATTATTCCAGTTCAATAGCCAGTCTTTGAATATTAAACATATCACAGCTTTTTTGAAATCTATTAAAACTCTTGTACAAAATTCTAAATAATTAAATTATTGTTTGAAAAAAAATATGTCCGTGGTCAATCATCCCTCTGCCCGCTGAAGTGCTGGGAATTCATGACCTTCTGTTTATTCCTGTCTCTGGAAATGAGTGTTTGGTGTTCTGGGAGATAAATGATGAGGACTTATAAAAACGCTAAAATATCTGTCTCTGCAGGCAGAAGCCCTTTTTACGGACTTCTGGAAAGTGCTGAAATCAAAGTCTGACTCAATCCATGTGAAAAGGAGTTAGAGATCCTCTGGGGTGAAAATGTGATTCTAGTTTCAATTATTACTGATATTATCACTTGGTTACTCCCTGAGGAGGTCTTACACTTCAGGACAGCCTGCATTTCATTAATTTTTTTTCCCCAGATCTAAGTTCTGTCTCTGAAAGTATCTTGGGCTTTGGAAATGTGAGAAACAAAACCAGATAGATAATTTAAAGATATCTTAATTTAAAACAAACCAAAACCAAACCAACCATCTAAAAACAAACTAAAAACAAACCCAAACAAACCAGCTAAAAAAACCAACCCCACATTATGTCACCCAACAAATCAAGGCCATGAAAACAAAATACTTCATGCAAAAGCAAAATTTATGATAAGTTCTTCAGTATTTAGGCATGCTAGAGGAAAGAGTCCATGTAAATTCCATGTAGAATTTTAGCTTCTGATTTGCATTTCTGCTGTTGGGGATTTCAATTACAAACTTGATGTAATTTTTATGAAGACTGTTGTTGAACTTTGATTTTTAGGTAAACCATGTCCCTGAGCTGCCCAGCTTCCCGAAAGTGCCAATTATTGATTGTTTGTCTCAACAAGAGTAAAATCTGCTGTTTTATCCAAAGCTATTCCCATTTCTTTCATATGCCTCTACCACTGTTTTCCAGATGACTGCACAAGAACCATCACAGGCAAAAGGACTGTTATTACAAAATTCAAAATTCAGTAGATATTCTTTGAAGGGGACAAAAGGACTTCAGGCACTGACATTCTTATTGATGTTTCTTTTGAACTTGATAACAAAAATAACCATAGATTTCACAACTTTTTTTTTTTTTTTTACCCAGAAAGCTGTCTTTTTCACAGAACTATGAAAAATTTCATTAACCCTCAATCTGAGTGTTAGTGTTAATGTCAATATTGTCATAAAAATATTTTTAAATTATTTGTTATATAAATATTTCTTATCAGCAACACTTTCTAAAATAGAGAATGCAGCCCAAGAAGTATGAAGACGTTAGCCAGTACCAGAAAAACTCTATGCTTAAAAATTACAATAAGTCCTATTTACAACATTCAATGACTAAGATAAAACAGGAAAGCTGATTTTTCTCAGAATATCCAGGCTTGACTAGATCAAAGGTACAATGATTCTGTTTTCTGTTTTGGAGGGATGAGGAGGGTGAGGGCAGATGTATCTTGCATGCAGGTAAAGAACATAATTTTAAAAGAAAACAAAACAACAAACCAAAACCACATATGCTTAAGATTTTCAACACAACACCTAAAACCTAGTACTGAGCTGCTTTCGCACTCAAAGCTCTGCATTTCACATGAGAGGTCTGGGTGCACAGAGTGCAGAGCTTGCATTATTGGCTGGGCTAAAGACTCATCGGACACTCCCAGGAGCACAGAGTTGGTTGGCACAGCTTTAGTACTTATCTGGGTTTTTGTCACCTCCCTTTGCAAGAAGCTGTCAGTCGTATTGCCAGGCAGCAGACTTGGCTAGGAGCCTGGCCCATAGCCAGTTGTCACATCAGCATGTATTTCACAACTTCTTTTTGTATAACCGACGTCAACTTAATCTGCTCCATTTCTGCTCATGTCCCCAAGTTTCATTCTTGCAATCCCATTCTCAACAGTTGCTGGATTTTGCTCTTGTGACATATTTCATGATCCTTATTCCACTACATGACTATTCACTATATGACAAGAAGAGTTAATGTTCAAACATTGTGGTGATATGCTGGTTTAGTTCATCTGCAGAATTGTCTTGCAAACAAACAAGAAATTGACACCTAAATTGACTAAGTGCAATTTTAATAACATATTTCATTGCAACTGTCTTTTATTACTGTGTGCTATATTTTTAAGCATGCAGGATCATCCAGAGCCATATAAAAAATAATTCTGTGCATTTTTTGAATGATCCCACTTTTGAGTGGCTCCGACTGATAAAGAATGGATGAAATTTCACAGCAGCTTAGGGAAGAAATAGTAGCTGTCACTCAGTTTGCCCCAAATAACATCAGTAATAATCTCTGAAAATAGCTTTTTCTATAGCTCATCTTGCAAATTAGCATGTCACAGGATTCCTGAAGAATCTAAATAAGAAAAATAGGCATGAATTCAGGCCCAAGAATCATTGTATAAAGCAGAAAAACTCTTAGCGGTAAGCCAGCAGCAAAACTGTGTGCCCAAATACAATCAGCTAAACATTCAAGTCCACATTTTCTCGTGGACTCATTCTTTTAGGGTGCTGAACTAGGCTGCCAGAAATTTACATTTGCACCCTCAGAAATCCAGTTCCAGAATTAAATTGCTATAGTGATTTTAGATTGTAAGGTAAAATTTTAGACTCACTAAATTTGGGCCAAGAATCATTGGTTAGAGCAGAGGCTACAAGCCCACCCCCAAGACACTATTTTTTTATTAATTTAGAGTCTCAATAGTTATTTTTTTTACCAATGTAAAATGAGTACAGCAGATTCATGGAGACAACCCAACTGTTCATGCATCAAGGAGAAATTCAAGGTCAAAGGCAGTGAAGAATCTTCTGCCATCAGATAACCTCTGGAAGCTCTTTGGAACTGGAAAAAGACAGGAAAACCAATTTTTCTGTTAAAGCAGTGTCACTGAAGTGGATTTCAATGAAGCAGACATACCAAATTGAAACCTGGTCATTTGCCTTATCATTGCTGTCCTATTTTTCTTCTCCAAGCACCCTGAAGTTTACTCAAAGTAGCTATGTGGTTCTGATTTTTAAGGGCCAAAGGAAGGAATTTCAACATGCGCACTGCATGTTCAAATATTTGCTCATTTCTGTTAAGGGAAAGCTGTGAATAACTTCTGTGTATGTGTTTTAGGTAGTGTACCATATTTGATCTTCAGGATTTATTTTTCAGTAATAGCTTTAGGGGGCTTATACTCAGTATTTCTGCTTACTGGAGTAGCTGGGTTACTTATAAACCCATGGGGCATTCATCTGGTTCTTCCTCAGTTATCCAGTGTGTTTATTTGGAATTATCTAACAAACAATATTTTATTGTGTAATTTAATAGCAGAGGCTAAATTTCCCATTTATTTTGAAGGTACAGCTCTCTAGTGAGAGAGCCATGGAGTTGTTACCACAGCTTTTCAGAAGACTGAATTCATGAATATTTGTGTGAAATGTTTAGATATTCATTACAGAGTACGGCTTAATCATCCAATGTGAGCCTGGGAATTTGTTATAATTTTAGAACCAATTCTTATGGGCTACACCCAAACAGATTGTTTTATTAAAAGAACCCATTTAATTTGTTGTGTCTATGTATAATGGTCTCTAGAAACTAGACTCCAAAGTCTGATTTCTTGGCCTCTGGGAATATTATGCTAGCAAAACCAATGTCCAGGCTTTACATCTCATGATGAATATAAGAAAATTCTCAAGTAAAAGCTGAGTCTTTACTTTTCAAATAGACTTGGGTTTCATCTCATAAAAATTTTACATGGCCTCATTAACAGCTGAAAATGATTTTTATATGCAGTTAATGCTTTGATATTTTAAAAAAAGTCTCTTGTAAAAAGCCACCCTGAAGGATGCCTCTCCCTCTGTGGAACGGTATGGTATTTCATATGAAACAAACGAAAAAGCATTCTTCCTTGTAACAATTGGAAAAGCCAGATGGAATCTTCTGTAAAATTCAATTCCCAAAAGCTGACCTATTTTTTTGACAGATAACATATTTAATGAAAGAAATGAATTCACAGGATTCTGTTTTTCCAGTAACAATATTTGCTCACTCTTTACACCATTTATGGCTTGCTCTTTGAGTTCTTTCCTTTTAGTTAGGTAATAGATAAATGAAGAAAACAAAAGCTGAGAACGTCTCATTCTGGCACTAACAGATGCAACAGTGGATAAAACACCATGAATGAAATAGAAAAATTTGCTACTTCTGCTTGCTAACTGCACCATAGCCAAATATCACAAGATTCAGTATTAATAGTTATATTAATCTAGACCCTGTGAGCTACACAATCTCTGACCAACATGAACTACTTTGTAAATTGTAAGAAAGATCTTGCTATAAGGAGTATGGAACTGTCGTGGATATTTTCCAAGTCTAATTTGATCAGCCATTAGTTTCTATTTCTGGTAATCAAGAATTCTGAACACTAGGAAAAAGGATGAACTACCAATTCAAGTCTCCTTCCAAAGGTAACATCGTGGCTTAAATAGGTTAACTTTTTTAAGAAAACTATCATATGATTTTCTGTTCCATCACTACCTAGTTTTTTGTGGGGTATTACCAATCTTAAAAACCTTCACATCCAAGAATCCCCATGTATAGGAAAACATTCCAATCATATACATTTCTTTACATTCTAGTAATGCAACAGCCTGACTAAACACAAAGGATAGTAAAAGATATGGATAAGTTTAAAGAACTAAATTAGTTTAAAATAAATTAATCAGAGAAACAAATACTTCTCCAAAAAGTTTTTCTGATAGTTTTTGGCAGTAACAGTCTTATCTTCGTAGGACCTCCAAACATAAGAATGAAATGTCTCAATATCAACCAGTAGATTTATTTCCAGCTGTCTGATCAAGGATATGTTAGGATTAAGACCAAGCCCCTCTGATTTCTGTCTCAATTCCTGTAGTGCCAGTTAAAGCAACAGGGCTGTCCAGATTGAACAGCTGAAAAACAATCATTATCCTCAGCCTAAGTCCCCAGTAAAAAGGCTGATGATAATTCCATTGTAATTTCAATGATGATTTTCATCTTCATATGCTGAATATTTTCTGCATACACTTCTAAGGCTTTTAGAATTTTTTCAAGGTTTCCTCTAGATCTATAAACATTTTGCAAATGCATGTTTTAATGAGGAAAAGAAAGGTGTTGTAATATAGACAGTAAAAACAAGTGGCAAAATCACAAGTACTAATTTTCTTAGTTGTTTGCATCTTACCAAAGGAAGAATTACTTCATTATTACATGTCTTCACAAATATTTTCAATCTAATTTAGGTTTCTTTCTGTACTTTTACATTAAAAGGATCAGGCAGTGTAACTTAAAAAAAAAAAAATAGAAAGAAAAGCAGACTCTAGTATAACTCCAATTTATCAAGCTGTCCTAACTCAAATTTTCATTCTTTGTCACAAACTTTAGAAAGAAGCTGTCCTTTGTCAGCCTGAAGCAGCTCCAGCCCACACTTCCTCCCTCCTAGCTGCCACTGCAGTACAAAGGGGAGTCAGGACAGGAGAAGGAAGAAGTCTTATTTTGTTGTCCAGAGGAAGGACAATGACTTGGAGATAGGAGCTGGATTTGCACTCCAGGCTTAACTCTCAGGGTTATTTCACAGAATTGGAAAATAATTGAGTTTGGAAGGGACGTCTGTAGGGAAACTGGTTCAAACCTCCTGCACGGTGGACCACCTGGAGCCCAGATTGCTTTTGAATATCTCCAATTATGTGCTAGTGCTCAGTCACCTTCACATTAAAGAAACCTTTCCTGATGTTTGGAACCACCTGTGTTTCAGTTTGTGCTCGTTGCCACTGGGCATCACTGAAAAGAATATGGCTCCATCCTTCCCTGAGGTGGAGGTGGGACTGACCAGCCTGTAGTCTCCTGGGTGCTCTTCCTACCCTTTTTGAAGATACAAGTGACATTTGCTTTGTGGCAGTCCTTGGGCATTTCTCCCAATTGCCGTGACTGCTCGAAGATTATCAACAGTGGCCATGATGACATTAGCAATCTCCCTCAGCACTCGTGGGCACATCCCATCAGGTCCCATAGATTTATGTACGCCCAGTTGGCTTAAGGATTCTCTGACCTGATCGTCTTCCACTAAGGGTACATCTCCCTTGCACCAGACTTTTTCCTTGGTGTCTGAAACCTGGGATTGCTGATGGACAGTCTTGCTAGTAAAGACTGAGACAAATAGGGCATTTAGTACCTTCGCCTTTCCATGGCCTACCTAACCAGGTCTCCTGTCTTGTTGAGTAATGGGTCCAAACTTTCCCTACTCTTCTTTTTCTTACTTGAATCCCTCCTTGCTGTTTTTGACATCCCTAGCGAGGTTCAATTACCTTTAGGCTTTAGCTTTCCAAACGTCATCCCTTGAATGCTTGGACAATGTTTCTGTATTCCTCTCATGTTACCTCTCCTTCCTTCTACTTTCTCTATGCTTCCTTTTTGGTTTTTGAGTTTGGCCTTGTTCATCCACACAGGACTCCTGGTACTTTTGTGTGCCTTGATGTTCTTTGGGATAGAACTCTTTTGAGCTTGAGAGACGCTTTTTTTGATTTTGCTTAATGGAGTGTATATAACATTCAGAAAAGGGAAAAGGGAAAAAGCCATTCCTCACCTACTGACTTGCCTACAAAAAACACATTCACGTGTGTGAGGCACAGTCTAGAGGTACTTGGCTCGCTTTGCAAATTACACCACCTGCAGTGTTCCTCCATCCTTTAAAAAGAGGAAGTTCAGAGTGCAGGCTTAAAGTTAAGTGCCTCATCTGCCTAAAAATTGATTCAGACAATTTGAAATATTTTTAAATATTTTTAAAATTTGTATATCCCTTAGGTTAGGTGCCCTATAGCACTTCAGTCAGTGAAGCTTGAGGACTTTTAAATAGAGGGATGTGTGTTTAGATAATTCTGTTGAACTGGAACTCTCAAAAACCTTGTAAAAAAGTGTACAACACCTGTTAGAATTTGTCCTCATTTATACAGGGTACAGCATTTTTACACCTGTTTTGCATGAGTCTCATGATTAAATAAGGCACAAAGCAATAACAAATAAATCCTCTTTTTGTTTTTGAACTTGTGATCTAGAGATGATTCATGGTAGCTCATTAATCAGGCTGAGTTATTTATTTCACTCATTTCTAAGACTCGTGTTGTAATGAATCCTTCACAAGAAAAACACATACTGCTTATGTTATAGCTGTATGTGCTTAAGAGGATGTTTGTGCTTTGCTGTTGCTTTTTAATCATCTTTAAATTTACTACTTCTTGTAATGGACACTTGTGTATTTATAATAGTATTCTGTTTACTCCTTAGATTATTCATGCCTGAGTGCCCTTACTGCAGAAAAAGATTTAATGAGCTTCAAGAGGATAACACTGTAAAAACAGGAAAAATATAAAACAAGTGCCTGCATACTAATGTAGTGCAAGCCTCTAGCTAAAACACATTATCCAAACCTGTGATGACAGTCCTCCCATGATGTACCTCATTTTTTAATAGGATACATTTATTCCTAATTGTAGAGTATCTCCTTACCTAATGTCTTTCTAAAAGAACCAGACTGTAGCTAAGCATTTCAACAAAGCACACTCTAACCTGAATCTTTTACATGTAACAGCTCCATGTATCAGCAGGCTCTTCTATTTCACATTCTGGCTTCCAGAAGATTCAGCTGTCTTGTCATGGCGACAATGGACAACTGCCACAATGAAATTCAATCTTGCCATATTCATGTTTGAATTGGATGCATAATCCTATAATTTGCTTCAATTGCTTTTATTCAGGAAAACACAGATTTCACTTAGTTGTGTCTTTTTGGTAAAATACATTATTGTTCCTTCCAGTGCTAGCTTTATAATTAATCTTCACAACATTTTATCTAATCGTGTTGTCACAGAGCTCATCAACTTTTTTTGCTAAAAAATGTGAAATCAGAATGTCCAATTTGCCATGAGACTGAAATCTACTTATTTACATACGTGTTTTATATTTCCTATTTAATTCCTTCTCTCACTCACCTGCAAAGATTTTGAAATTTCTTGATGTTTTTTCTATTTTCCATTTCTGATCTGTAGGATTCCTGAAGTCTTCTCTGCTCTCAGTAGTGCCACACAGTATCCTGCAATTGGCTTCTAAAGTACATTAAATATGTTATCACAGCAAATCCTTTGATCCTGTGCTATTTTTGAAATTTCTTGATGTTTTTTTCACTTCCTGCTCTATTAATCAGGCCTCTCATCCTGCTGTCTTTGAAATGCAATGTTTGTCTCCACTGACTGCTAAACAAAAAGCTTCACAGTGCATGCTGTACCTTCACCTGTTCTTAAATTCCCTTCACATTCTCCTGTTTCCTTTTGACTCAAAATTTTGCAAACAAACAAAAATGAACAGAATGAAATCACCTATACAGTATTCTCATCCACCATCTGTTGATGTCATCACTGCCTCTTCTTATTTCCAAAGGCTCTTTTTAACTGTCTAATCCTGTGGTAAAACACGTTGAGGTTGAGGCTACCCTATCCCTTGCCCTGGGTTACCAAATACTTCCTCCTCCCTTGCACAGATACACTGGCATTGTGCATCTCAATAAACAATGCCATGAAATGCCTGGAAATAAAAATGGGAGTTTTGCCTATTGCTTGAGTCTGATACAAGACACAGTGTGCTGTTTTTTATCTTTAAAGGTTTACGTATTTATATGTCTAGAGGCTGCAGAGAAAGGCCTTTACTCCACGTCATCATTATACTGATCCAACAAAAATAAATTACGTTAATGAATATAAAGGTAATCACTTTAAGTAATGACATATGTGTTGTATAATCCTTCACCTTCCATTTTAAGTAGATCTGGAACAGCTCATGTTGGTCTATGGGTAAAGATATCCCAGAGATGCCAGTGTCAAAGGTCAGCCACAGAAAAACACAACATTGAGGGTTCTGTCCTCTACCCCATGTGCTGGAGACCTTGTCAGAGTTTTGTGTGATTTACAGCCTGAATCTGAGCATTTGTACAGTGATCCATTCATGGTCCTCTGAAAAAGGTTAGTACCTCTGTGAAGAGATGCTTTCAGAACAGAATGCCAGTTTTCTAGGAGGAAAGCTGACAGTATGGGGTGCTGCTTCCATGTAATGCCACTGCAGGATTGCTTTATTTGGCCACACAAAATTAGTCCAGGGCCAGAGAATCCACAAGCTGAAGTAGTCTCCTGACATTGCTCTCAAGCCAATAACCATTGACAGAGGAATGTCTTACACGTACCTTACTTTTGAGTTTCTGATACTTCCTCTCCATAGGCAAAAAAGAGTTTAATCCCCAGGGTCCCTTAACATCGTTGAAAGTGGTTATGAAAAGAACTGTGTGAGATGAACCCCTGAAAAGAGTTTTTTATTACCAGGCTTATATCTACTAACTTTATCATGGGCTCCTACACTGTGCTAAGCCTTTGGAGAACTCTAGAAGAGACATGGCAATATCAGTAATATAATGAACAGTCAATTGATAGGACTCAAGAGACCAATGTTCACTGTTGACCTTCTAGCAAGAAATTTAAATGCTGTGCTTTAGCCTCTTCTTCTATAAAATGCAGTCTTGACAGTTGTCTCCCCTGGAAGTGTTTTCAGATCAGTTGGTAAAATCCGTTTATTAACAATTGCTTCTGTGCAGCAGCATGGGGATCAATGTGCCCTGGATGTGCCCTGAGTTTCTTTGCCCCTTCCATTAGTCACCATGGGCCATTGGCATCAAGACTGTTTGAATAAACTTGTGCTAGAAGTAAAGACACCTCTGCCTGCTTTGCTTTGTGTTTTCTGATAAACAATTTTCCTCCTTCCACATTACTCACAACAATGCAGCCAGACTTGGGGATAACTGTAATGACAAATGACTTCTCAGTTGTCATTTCAACTGGTTTTGGCTTCTACATACATTTAATGCATTCAACAAAAAAATCTGAGTAAGAAGATTCTATCACAAGCTAGATGGCAAATCCATTGCTTTCCTCAGAACCAGCTGTATTAACAGGAAGGAAAAAACAATCAGAATATGGTGAGTGTCACAAGAACACAGGAAAACCTTCACTTCAAAGCTTCACTCCAAAATTCTTTTCTATTTCTCATCTGGGAATCAGGCAGTTTTAACAGATGAGGAATGGTTATTTATAAGTCACATAATTAATTATAAACATAACCTACAATGGTAAGTGTTTTAATTACAGGGGAAACCAGCCATAAGATGTGTGCAGAGCTATACATACAGATATTCCAAACGGAAATGCATTATCGCAATAGTTTCTAGGACATCCTGTCTTGGGCAATAGAGAGTATATTTAAATTATTAAATCATGGGGCACAATAGGAATAGATGTATTGAAAGAAAAAGTTGGTGCTGAGACCCTTAATGGCTAAAATACACTTTCTTTTTTTAAGAAAAAAAAAATCGTTTGGGATTCCTTTTAATCTGATCCCAAACATGGCTTTGGTAGCAGCTTAAATGCACTGAGTGCATCCTGGAGCATTTCTTCTGCTTTACCATCATCTGAAGGGAATTCCAACTGTCTGCCCAAGGTCTGGTCTGTCATGTGAAATTCCAGAAATTGTCACTGAACACATCATGCTCAATTTCTTTGTGAACATGTTACAGAAGCTTTGAACTTCAGACAGTGGCTCTGTATAAAATTATAAAGTCTGTAAAGTCTGGTTTGGTGGTACCAGGCTGCCTTCTCTCTCTAACAGCACTGAAGTCCTGCCCAAGGCCATGAACTGCAGCTAAATGCATCCCTGGCCAACTGGTGCTCAGTCACTGCTCAAATGCACAGGATAAGAGGGGACATTGTACTGAGTTGTTTCCTGATTGCTTAAGAAATACCTTTCTTGTTGACAAACAAAATAAAACCCAGCTGTTAATTTTACAGTGTGAATTTTCTACTGTTTGGTTTTTTTTTTAACATGAGCCACAACACTTAGTAAATAAAAGTCATATTTCAGTGCAGTTCTTTAAAAGAACTTTTATAGCAAAAGGCAGTTCCTTCCTGTAATTTTAATTTATTACCTACATTCCTCTTGCTTACTAATGCTAACCTGTTTTTGTATCAACCAGTGCTCTTTTCAGTATCAGAGCATTTGATAGCTGCCCTAGTGTTGATAATGATGTAACAGCCCAGTATGTTGATACCTTCTAGTTCTGATGGAAGAACAAAAGAAAGTGTCAAAGAAGTGAGAAACAGAACTTTTTCTGACAAATCAGGCAGCTAAAGTCAATAATTAAAAGAACAGATAATTGAATATGTTGAGTTGGACTGGTACAGAAGAGAAACTCAGTGAATCCTGTGCAGAAATGAACAAAAGGCAGAGGCAGTACATCTGACCCTCCTTCCTACGTGCAAAGAACACAGAAGAAAACTGTCATTCTTCAGCATGTATCACAGAAATCTGCCCAACCACAATGAAAATTACCACAATCAGAAATATCTTTTTACTGAAACACATTTTGAAATAGAAAGAAAACTTCAAAAAGCTCTTTTGTAGAAACAACTTTTTTGGTGTAATCTATGGTTTTAGTATCTAAGCTGGTGCAATTTGATTTCTATTTGTGAGGAAAATGCTTAACTGCAAAATTGAATGTTATATTAAGATAGTTTTATAGGCAGTCATGGCAATTATTTCACTAACATTAAATCATCTGCTGCTGGTTTTTTTTTTCCACAGGCCATTTTTGTAGGCTATCTTTGAAACATTTATTATTCCTAAAAAAAGCCCTGATGAAGTGATCTGGCCAGGAGAATATTTTTGTAATCAAGCTTGCTTGTGGCTAGTATCTGCAAGATTTTATTTAATCCAAGTATAAGAAATGCAAAGCCCATCTACAAAAGGTAATATCTTTTTCTACTTTGGACATGATATGTAAATATAAGGTGAATCCTAGTATTAAACACAGAACTTCTGTGGAGCCCATAGATGCAGAAATCTTTTTCCATAACATGAGGAGCCAGAGGTCGTAATCTTTCGTCTCTCAGACCTAAGTTAGAAGCTGAGCACTTTTTAAAGCACTAACTCACTTCCCCAACAGTACTAAGGGTACGCTGTGCTAACCTTAGTGAGAGCTCCACTTTCTACCTCTCATTACTAATGGTCAAAACTGTTCATGCATTCCCGCTGGATCACTTTTATGGCCAAAGCACTATCAGTATGCAGGATACTGCTTCACAGAGTTCTGCCAGTGTGGAGGTGAGATGATATTGTGCATTTCTCACCAAATTAGATCTCCTGTTGTTTTTTCCTCTGAGCATCCGGCATAATTTCAGAGCAATACACTGCGTCATCTCAGTTAAAAACTACTGATTCCCATGATAATTTTGATATGAGCACTTCTAATGAATGTGTGACCTTTTCTAAACCACAAACCAAAGAAATTGTGGTCAATTAATCTTTAAATGCATATTTCATGTGTTGGGCATCTGAGGAGAGCTGAGTTGCACATGAGTGAGTACCACAGAGCTCATCACTCTACCAAGGGCTGGGACAGAACTGAGCAGTGGGGTCTCAGGGAAACCAATATCAGCTGTTGGATGCTCTCCTGGGAGTTCAAAGTATTCAGCAGTTTCCCAGTTACCACAGTGCCACTGCCAGTCATAGGAGCTGCACTTGATCTACTTGTAGATGTATGTAGGACACACAGGTGGATCACCTGTGATTTTGGTCTTGCTCATTGGTGTCAGAGAGTCTTGCCTACAAAAGAAGTATAGGATCATCCTACACCAGTAATGATCCATGGAGTCTATTTTCAAATCTAGGAAATAAATATATTAGATTTGGCTCAGCCCAAATCTCGCATGCATGCTCAGTGGACAGAGGGGAGTAGAAATACCATAACATCCTTGCTGGCAGAAGCCCTTCAAATCCTTGATATTCAGGGTAATCAGGATACAGGGAGGCATCTGGAGCAGCTCCTTTTAAAAGTAAATGTTGTGCAGCTGGAGATCATTTTAAAAAACACTGTCATATACAAGTTTCTATGAAAATTACTTTACAACATCTTAACTATAGAAACAATGCACTATTCCTTTCCAGTTTTAAGTAGAAAACTTTCACTTACTTCATACTAGCATTATATATACCAAATCAGTACAAGTATAATCAGCATTCTCCTTATTAAAAAATGAAGTTATCACTAAGACCAGACATTATTTAAGATTTTCATTTAAAAATACCAAAAACCCTAACTTTGAAATACGAAGTGTCAACAATCTACACATCTTTAATTATATTTTAATTTGCTTGAATTTAAAAGGAATAAAAACTTTGAGACACAGATTTCCTCATCTGGAATTCTTGAAGTGTTTGTAATGATGGAGTGACTTGCCGTTTTGATATTGCTGCCACTTATACACAGAATTATCAAAACTCAAGCCTTAAAAATGTAGTTATTTTTCTATAAAGTTAACAGTATAATCAATTCTAAAAAAAAATTGCCATTTTAATGTAATGCAGTGGATATTTTTAATATAATGAACCATTAAAGAAG
Organism: Mohoua ochrocephala; assembly: GCA_013398855.1. Classification (NCBI taxonomy): domain Eukaryota; kingdom Metazoa; phylum Chordata; class Aves; order Passeriformes; family Acanthizidae; genus Mohoua; species Mohoua ochrocephala. The sequence goes on along the minus strand of VZTA01009375.1, from coordinate 135,273 downwards.
AAATCAAATCAAAATTTTAAAAATAGCCTTGGCTTATTTCTAAAATATACTCCATTATCCAGAAAGACTTAGAAGAAAAGTAATATTGAAATTATTTGAGAATATTGTCTCAAATAATTAAAAAAAGGAAAATCAATGCAAACTGACTTCATAATACTGTACTTCATTTCTAGTCAGTCGTATAAATTCTTCTTCTCTTTTTTTTTCTAATTCTTGTATATTATGTTTTGCTGGTGACTTATTTGTCCCAATTATAAGCTCCTATGCTGCACTTTCTCCATGTTCTTTCTTGTAGAAATGAGTGTGTGAAAAGTTTTATTTGAGGTCATCAGAAAAAAATAGCAAGATGCCCTATCTAAGTTTCTCATTTTCTAGTTGTTTATGCTTTTTACCTTATTTTATGAGAACAGCATAGCAGAAATATTTTTCAGGTTCAAACAATATCTTCTAAAAATTTTTCTGGAATAGAGCTGCAGTGGTTCATTCCTTCTGAGTCACTCGTGACTTCTAAACACTCATCAGCAAAAATCGACCCTCTTGATTTTTGTTAGTCTCATTTTCAAGTTTCCTAACAATTCCATTGCACTGAAATATAGGTGGTGGTGGTGGGTTTTGGCAGGTGAAGAAGGGAGTTGGAGTTTATTCTGTTTTGGTTTGGTTGCATTTTTTTCACAAAACATTGGATGGCCTTTCTATGAAAAGATAACTACTTCCTTGTATCAAGCAGCACCAAATATTTATCATCAATGTCTTTTTTCCCTTTCTCTGAATCAATATCCTACAGTAATTCACAGTCTGATTCTTTTGGACAGTACTTGGTCAATTATTTTCCATTCCCCGCTTGAAAGTAGAATTTCATTTTAAAGAATTTATACTTTACAAATGTGAATGTTCTGCACCACGGGTGGGGAAGGCAGACAGAGTGAAGGGTTTTTTGGTGGATCTCGGTAAAAAAGGCCCAACAAAAATATCATCCTAACATAGCTGGTTTAATAAGATAGAATACAAAGATTGATATAGATAGCAAGTAAATAATCTTGCATCCCATCAGGTTCTGGGAAGCACGCTTTCAAACAGACCACAGATGGATTTTCCCCCACGATGCAGATCCCATCTGTGAATGTGTTCCTTCTCCCTTCCATGCTGTAGTGCCTTAGATTTTGCGTAACAAGTAAAGCCACGCATCTTCTCCCGACAGGCTGGACTGTTATCTCTGTCATAACATCCCCAGCATGCAGAACAGACCCATATGGGCCACTCCAACAGATTTCCTTCCAGCAGCTGCTCGTGCTTAAACACAGGACCCCCCACAGCAAACATGGCCTGGCTAAGATCTAACTCCTCAAACACAAGGTCTTCTGCAAGACTCCAAATATAATGAAGGACCTTGAGTTTTGTACTGTTGATTTCAGACTGTTCCCTTAGTTTTACCAAAATAATATTCCATGAGAGCACCCAAGCCAACTATTCAAAAGCTGCCATGGCCTTCTATTCATAATGCTGTCATACATTCACCTAGGTGAGTAAGCATCATCTCCTAGGAAAGAGAGACATCACCTTTACATACAGCGCTTTTATGTCAACAGACACATGCATAGGATGGTCTTCCCTGTCTGTTGAGAAAAATCAGAAAACCCACTTTCTTATTTATCACTTTTGCCCAGTGTTTTTACTGTGATAGGGTAAAGGATTCAGAAATGTGTTCATTTTTTCTTTTTGCTTTGTAGTGACAAAGAAAGAAATCAAAATAAGTATTCAGCTGGACTACAAAAGAATTCGCTTGCTTTCTTAACATCTTGAGCTTCATTAACTTTCTGTCCTTTCAGGAGTCTAAGAATGGCTACAGATGCACATAAAAGCAATCAGTCCTGGTAAAAGAATTGCAAATGTTATTCTTGTTTTTCAGGTTCAGAATAATTCTCTGTTTAGCACTTAGAGACTGTCAGGTACCACAATAAATAAATTCATAAGAAATGACATCTCTGTAATTTTGCGAAATACAAGGCAAATCTTTATGTCAAACAGAGGAAATGTGGATTTATACAGCAAATTCTGTAGTTCAGCTGAGAGAATAAACAGCACAGAAACAGGATTAAAGTTTCTTCTTAGTGGGTGTAAATGTGTGTATTAGCCATTAAACTTCTGCTGCTGAAAAAGATGTCAAAACCCACAAACATAAAATGGAAAAGTAGCGTGTGCATTTCTATAATCCATTGCAATGTGAAATAAGGAACAGAAGAGCTTTGTGTTTGTTTGTTTGTTTAGTTGCTTGAGTCTAGTGGCAAGGGTTCTGCAGCATATATTTAGTACTAGTAGAATCGAGAAACAAGGCCAGCATGTCTTGTATGTACAGGTATAAAAACATATAGAAAATAATAAAAAAAACCCCTAGGAATGAAATGGCATTGAATTAAAACATATACCTTCACCTGCAATATCAACAGCATCGAAAGATATTAGAAATTAATGTAGGGTGCCATATAAAGAACTGCTAAAAAGATGTGGATTGTATAATTCAAAAAGAAAGAAAAGAAAGAAAATTGTTAGAATTGTAGAAGAGAACGGGTAGCGTAAGTCGGTTACTTAGATGCTTCCACCTACTCTCTCAGAGCATAAAGATATATAACAGGTGTGAAAATGAAAGAAAACATGTATCCTGTTAAGGATCCATTTCATTCTCTCCCCTTCATAAGAACAATTTTTTCCAGGACAGAAAAAGTCCTATGATATTTCACATGCTTTTGGATAGCCAGTTTTTTTGATACTTCATTTCAGTTCTGCCCATCCACACACCTACACATCACCATTAGCTCCATGACTAATGAAAAATTTAGCAATTAAAGGGCTGCCTACTGCATGTAATCTGAAAGCTCTTTCTGTTACATGCAATGGTAACAACACAAGGAACCCTTTCATCCAACTCTGTAGAGCAGCATGATCAAATTATAGTTAGCCTGGGAACCCGGTATTTCATTGTTCACCTTGCTTCACATACCTCTCAACTGTAACACTCCTTATGTGGGTATGTCCAGTTTTTTTAAAGAGCCCCAAAAGAAAGTTTACATCTGTATTTTAAACAGTCTTCTACAGTTATCATACTCACACTGTGATAGGACATCAGTCTCCCCCAGTAGCATCTGTTGAAGACTAAAAGCACTTTTAGATTTTGGGACAGTATTTTACTATACATGGTCTTGACTCAAAAATAATTGAGCTGCTTCAACCCAGATTGACGAGATTCTTCTTTGCTTAGAAACCAGAAATAGAAAATTACAACTCAAGAGCTAATGAGTCACAAAATCATTACATGAAATCAGGTTTTAAAGCAGAAAACATTTTGCAGCCTCAGTACCACTGTTGCCCATGCAGGAACACAAGTTAGTAAAAACAAAATTATAAGGCAGAAAAGCAGAAAAAGCAAGATAGGCTGTTTTGAACCTATGCATCTGTAATAGCACCAACGAGTACTGCTTGTAGGTCTTCTCAGCTGGAAAAAGAGAAAATGGAACTGTAACAGATTTTCTCCTTCAAAATCTATTCATGTTTCATTGTAGAGGCTTTCCATGAACAGCTTTAGTTTGTTTCAGCATGAAGGTATCAAATACAGCGTGAATGAAGGGAATGTTTAGACAGAAAGAGTAGCACAAACTCAAAACCTAATTTTGGTAGCTAGTGTGGGGTGGAGGCTGAAATGCAAGTCTGATGCATTTATTGTTATCACTGTTCTGTGGGATTTATGCAAAAGTGGCAGACTCATACATATGGGGTACTTTTAATAATAAAATTCAAGGCCAGAATAGTATCTTTCACTCAAAACCACAGTATGTTGAGTTACTTCATTCTGCTGTTTCTTTATTCCATTAGTTTATTTTACCAATACTCAAACAGAATATATTTGCAGTGCCAAGATAACCCTTAGGTGATCTCTGGCATCATGCTAGAAGATTATCAGGAAAGCAAGTTTCTGGAAAACAAACAAACAAGAAAGTACTGAATTTTCATTCCCTGGTTGAAAGAAAGAATTTCAAACATGACAACAAATCAAAAAGAATCAGTCTTTTCACAGAAGATAATATGATGTAGTAATGATGGAGTGTTGAAAGAGAACTGACTAAATGACATTCATTTATTTTGAAGTTAAAAGAAAATGAAACAATTGGTATTTCCACTTCAAGCACCTCAAGCTAACATTATCTTTTAAAGCCCTCAAGCCCTGCCATGCAGATGTAGAGCTGCAAGATTTTATAACTCAATCAAGACCCTTCTGTTCTCTCATTGAAACAAGAAAGGAAAATGGAGCTCTGTAGGTGATGCAGAAAAGAAAAGTTCAAGAAGGCCATCAGCAAAGTGCCTACTAGTTCCTAAAATTTCCCTTACACATTCGTTTTCAGCTTGCAGAGTATACTCATAGAAAGACTCATTAAGCACAGTTGGGCCTGCTCCTCAGCCTGCATGTGGAAGAGAAACATTTTAGGCATTCAGGGCAGCAGACTTCCCTTTCTTCAGTTGTTCAGGGAATATTTTCAATCTAAGGTACCCTTCTGATGTCAGCCTAGGTAGGAAATACAATCATGAGGAACAAAAAGTAATACTCCTTGATAATGTATTAAAGGGAGAAGCTGCACTGTTGCTAAGTGTTAGATAACCCAGTACCTCGCAAGAAATGTTTATTCTTCCATTTGTCAAGACAAATCTACAATGATACAGGCATATTTTTTCAGCTCCCAAACAGTTGGGTGCTTCCATCCCAACCAGAAGTCCTTTTAATGACCTGGACACATCAAGTTATTTAATATCGAGGACTTCTGAAGTTTGTTTCGGAGTGAAAAGCTCCAAAAGAATGATAATGTTACACAGATTCCTGAAATATTAAAAGTTGCTTTGTTCAGAGATAGTATTTCCTTACTTCTGGGTCTGGCAGTTCCTAAGAAAGGAGCACCACAGATCATAAACTCCACATGAGGCTATAAAAATATATAAATGGAGAAAATTTAAAATTTTGCATGAAATTTCTTCTTCCACTGCAATAACTTTCATGACTTTGTTTCTAATTATAAGAATCTTTAATCATACAGATTAAAGGGCACAAAGGTGTGTCATATGCCAGAGTTTGCCTCAGGTAGTGACAATATATCTTTCTCTTGTGCTTCAAATATCTGACTGTTTTGCATCATTTTCAAGGACAGGAATTACCACTTTTATTCAGTTACTACCAGTAGCGCTGTGAGTTCAGAAGGGCCCAAATTACTATCAGAAAATACCCTCCATCTTATTTTGACTTCTTCTGACAACCAGATTTAATGGCTTTATTTCTGTGACTGCAAATATGGAGCTCATTTAAAAATTCTGTCTCAGCACAAAGTTATCTGCATGTCAACCGATCAGTCTTTCAAACTATTTCATTAATTCTGTTGCAGAGATGCCCAGTAAGCACAGAATTGCTGAGTTCCTTTAGTAAAAACAGAGATTTCTCAAATAATGGATTTCTTCTCTGGTTTAAGATCTTTGATTGAGCTACAAAAAGAATTTTGTTTTACAGATTTTCCCAGTTTGCATTGTCACAAATCAAACCCATTGTTAGTCATCTCTTAGTAACCTCTAATCCCTTTTGCTTTTTATTTTTGTGCATTTCCATAATACTGAGTTCTGTTCTGGGTCTCGTAACCTAAGGTCTTGGGTGCAACATGTCTACAGCAGTTTCAGATGATGCAGCCAGAACTATGTGAGTGATCACATACATTACAAGGGGAGCATCTCTATTCATTAAGAAACCCCTGTAAGCCAGTGTTGCAACATTTATATTCAAGAAGCACCAGCGCCAGAATGGCTACTGCAGAATAGCAAGTGATGTAAACACCTTCTTTACCTCAGAACCAGATCTTCACTGAGATGAGATATTCCCTTCACTTTCACAAGTTTAAGGAGTTGAGCTCTAGTCTAGGCATGGCTTATGAAAAGAACACTGCCCATTGCAAAGGGCCAACTTTGCCTACTCTCGGCATCATACTCACCACCTATCGTCCGTGGGTCTTTCTCACCAGTTTCTGTGAGCCAAGAAAGGTCGGCACAGTATCTGGGAAAGCAACTCTTACAAATTTATTACAAGTAGCATAGTTCTGACAAAACAAATGCTCACTCAGCTTTTCTGCTGACATTTTTAGGAATATGAAACATACATACAAATGAGAGCACAGCACTATAACTTGTGTAACTTACACAATGTCATGGGGATCAAGTAGACACAAAGACTAGTGCTATGTCTGAGCATCACCGGGATGCACTTCTAGTAGAGAAACAGAAGCCTCTGCTCTCCCATTAACTGAGGATGCAAAGGACAGAGAGAAAGGTTTAAGGAAAAGTCATGAACAGATCATATAATAAATTCTGTCATTCTTACCTGTTCAATGCCAATACAAACAGATCTTGAAAGCAGTGAATAATAAATAGGCTTGAGAAAATATACAGCAAAAGCCTAAGGGATACTCTGAAAAAAAGAAGAGACAAGAAATATATTATGGCTGCTGAATTTGAAGAAAAAATAAAAAGTAAGCAAAATTATTTAGTCTGGATTTTTTTTTCTATGATGAGGATTTTTAAATAGTCAGCTATATTTTAGAAATATTTTGATTGTGAAGTAGGAACCCATAAAAAGAGAGGATGAAAACAAGCAATATGGGAAATGAAGACAGGAGAACTTCTGAGCAAGTTGTGGGAAACTCCTCTGTCTCTCCTGGAGGACTGGAAGACAAGGCTGCTTTCCTGCTCCCTTTTATTTAGTATGGCAGCACACAAGTATGTCTAGTGTGACTGGGGTGGTCTAGGCTCTTATTATTAGCATCTGTCCACCTGACATGTCTACTATTACAGGGTCATTCCAGCCTCTCAAACAGGAAGATTAAGGTGCTCTAAGTGGGAGTATATGTCATTCTTTTTTGCCTGTGTGTTTTATTTTTTCTTCTCCCTTGGCTACCAACCAGGACTGCCATTTTCCTATTGCAGCCACCCAACCCAAATGCATAATATGATGGCTCACATCACTACTCATGACAGACCACCCTCTTCCTGACCACACAGGTCAGCAAAGACAATTTGCATAAAGAATTACAGCGTCAAAAGCAGCTAACCTGTACTGATCTACCACCTCCACGTGATTTTTATCTAGTTTCTCCTTTAGAAACAGAACAAGTCACTCACTACATAAGAAAACTTGACTAACCTGAATTCAAAGGCATTGTGTGTCAAAACAGCACTTCTAGTGAACTCTTGCTCGCTATCGAATTCTTCTACAGTGTACAACTGAAATTTCCACAGCTCTAAGGTTCCCAGATAAATTGCTTCAGCTGTTCATCTTAAGAGCCACCCACTCATGAGTAAAAATGACTACTACAAAAATAAAATCCTGACAGGAAATTAATGAAATTCATAACTCCCAGCATAAAACTAGTGCTTTATTTTCAAGAGTAGCTTTTTTTTCTATTTACTACTTTACTCGTCCTCCATTAAATAAATATTAATTATGCTGTTTATCTCTAGAACTGTTTCGTTCTCTGTTACCCAGAACTTGCAGTTGTCCTTGGATTTGCAATGAAGAGGAATGTTTTTAAGCAGAAATGTATTTTTCCATATGACTTAAAGGTTGCATAGAAAATAATGAAGCAGGCAGGAATCTGCCTGTATTTAATTATGTCTACCAATCTGTCAGTCATACAGCATTCACCTTTAATTGTGTTCATTATATTATTTGATTGTGTTTGCTGCTGTTAGGTTTCTAAACAGTATGTGCCATAAATAGTGTTGCCCATGGCACAAGTCTGCTGTGCAGTATTCAGGTCTCCCTGCACTAATCAGGTCAGCAGATTTGAAGTTGTCCTGTACCACAAATGGAAAAAAAAAGATGTTGAAAACTAACCTTTCTAGTGCTGACCAGATATAGCAAAATAGTTGTGTCCCGTAAGAAATGATCCCCATCAAACAACTGATTCTGTGTACAAAACGTCTTGCTATGCTAAATCCTTACTGGGGTAAAAAAAAAAGTTATGAAAGAAAACTGAAGGAAGGATTTATTCCAAAGCCTGTTAGTGATACTTGCAAAGAGCCTTTATGAGTCAGAATGCAAAGTTTGCTCCATGGTGGCTTAATTTGCCAGCCAAGAGGTGCTCTCAAGCTCTGCTAATCAAAAGACTGAAATGGAGCTTTTGGGATCAGGCTGAGCCTATTTCCCAGAAGCTGAGAGAATTTACTTGAGTTGCCAGACCAACTTTAATATCTTTCTTCCAAAATACAGTTAGTTTTGACCCCTTGCCACTCCAGCAGAGTGAAATCTCAGCACAATGCAAGACAAATTAGACATGCAAATGCCTATTAATAAGACAGACAGGTAGGTGTGTCTCTTTCACAGTTCAGGAAAATTACCATGGTTTCCGAGGGCCTTACGGACTTCAGAAGTTTATAGCTGAAAATATCATTTTCTAGTTATTCAAAGGTTAGATGACAAATCAGTGAGACAGTTGGCTGCATGAAGAATATTTTTTTTTCAAACAGATGTCTTCTAATGCAATGATTTTATTATCATCTAATATAATTTTTTTATTTGCCTTGTTTAAAAGTTAAAAATATCACACATCTCTCCTCTTACTTGCTCTGTCATGTAATCACATGTAAATGTCCTTCAAAACGCTCCTAGTGTATGCATTAAATTACATTTCATCCTCTTCATAATTCATGACTACCAGTTGTGATGTCTTCCTTAGAGTGCCCTTTGTGTCCTCAACAGTGCAAAACTAGTCAGATTGGCACTAGCAGTTCTAATAACATAGTCTGCAGGGGAATATATGCAAAACAGATGCACCAATAGCTAGGCTTAGGTAGAATCACAGGCTGGTTGAAATTGGAAGGGACCTGTGGGGGGCACCTGATCTAGCACCCTGCTCAATCAGGGCCACCTAGAGCCGGTTGCCCAGGATCACCTCCAGATGGCTTTTGAGTAGGACGTGCAAGTCCTATTTTAAATAGTCTCCAAGGACAGAGACTGCACAACCCTTCTGGGTAGCCCGTGCCAGTGCTCCGTTATCCTCACGGTAAAGAAGCGTTTGCTGATGTTCAGAGGGAACCTCCTCTGATTCAGTTTGCCTCTGATCTTGTCACCAGAAATCAATGAAAAAAACTCTCATTTCACCTCTTTACATCCTTCCATTGTGAACAGTTTCCCCTGAACTGCCTTTTCTTCAGGCTGAACAGCCTCAGCCTTTTCCTTGTGAGAGAGATGCTCCAGTCCTTTAATCACAGTCACCCTCCACTGGCCTCTCTCCAATATGTCCATACCTTTTTCCCACTAGGAAGCCCAGAACCGGACACAACACTCCAATCCGTGTCGTCACCAGTGCTGAGTAGAGGAGAAACGTGCCCACATCAAACATATATCATCATTTTCTGAAGGTGTTTTTTTGCTTCTTCCACATCTCAGGACCAGCAGTTCTAAATTTCTTTTTCAATTACTATACTAGATACACTAACAGCAATTAATTTAATAAAACAGACTGTGTGGTTTATTCAGCTTTATTTATTTATCATGCAACTGTGTGTATGCACACATCTATGTTTCCTACCGGAAAGAGATATTCAGAAGGCCCCAGTTATGTTACCTTTAGTATTGCTTCATGCAGAGTCTCAGTTTGCTCTGTGTTACCATAGTTTTTGTTAAATAATTCAGCACTGTACTTTTCACTGTTTGAACTTGCATTTACGCTATTAGGTTCTCATCTGACAGACAGCTATGGTCCTTGTAAATCTCTTCCTATCTGGAGAAGTAATTTTATTTTCTTACCCAGTGGTCATGCCAACCATGCGTATGATTCCCCTTGTCTCCTCTCTCCTTCTCTAAAGACATTTTTCCTGACATACACCTCTTGGAGTTCTTAATTTCAGAAAAGATTCATGCCAGTAACTACTTAAATCATCTGCAGATACATCCTTCTCCAGCACCTGTTTCTATTTAACCATGCTTCTTGAACATCAAGGAATGGTCTGTAAAATCATGTACTAACTTGACTTTGAATATCTTCTCCTTTTCACTTGCATTACTCTCAGTAATTCTTAGACACAATTTTAGAAGGGTAGCAAGATTAACATGTAAAGAAATGAGTAAAATAATATATGTCTTGTGTAAAAAGAAAGCTTAACACTTTCCACAAACAGCTACCAAACCTGTGAGCTTTATACAATTCTCAGGAAGAAAGTGATCTGAAAGTCAAACAACACCAGAGGTTTTTTTTCTTTGAGGTCCCGAGTCTGGCATCTACGTCACTTAGTAAAAACCCAGGAAAATGGTTATATGTGCTTGAATGTAACCATTCTCAAACGATGAGTCAGGGTTTCAAGATATTCCTGCCATCTGCCAACATCTAAGATGACAGGTACCTTCAGAGCTCTCCAAAATGCTTTACTGTTTCTTATCACATTTAGATCAATAAGAGAAAGTTTCATTGGCAATGTGTCAGTAAATATGGCAATGGGTAAAACTGGATTTTTATATATTTCAGAATACCGCTGTTAATATTTTCTTTTTAAATACATACTGCTTCAACCTCTCAGTGGTGAACTGATATTCTTTATTACATCGGTTTTATATGTGATAAATGTCTGATGGAACAAAAAATTTGGATGTATTCAAGAGAAGACAATCTTACTAGTCATTTATTCAGGGCCTTGCAAGTATATATAGGACTCATCCTCTTATCAGAAAATTCCCTATTATCAGAATGTTTCTATTCAGATGTTTGTTACTTTGCTTTGATTATATTAATAAAATTACTTTAAAAAAAAACCCAGTTACTTTTAATATTATAATAAATTCTGACAGGAAATGATCAGGCAGGATCTGAATATTAAATAGAGGCAGCATACAGGTTTTGTATTACTACTTCCTTTACTTTTAAAAATTAAATACTTTGGTAATGGAATAGTTCAATGAAGCATTCATCTGAAATACAAAAGATTAAAACCACTAGAATAATTAATACAGCTACTTGTTATGAGGAAATAATGGAAATAGGACCAATGAGGAGATGATGTTTTGCTCCTTCATAACAAGAACTGAATTGCCAGTGAGGACTTAGAAGGACCTAAGTTCAACAAATACGGAAAAGGTAAAGCTACCAAACTTCCAGAACTGACTACAAAAGGAAAAGCAGTAACTTTGATCCTAAAAGCAAGTCACATTGAAAGCTAAGGAAAAGTTAGCAAGCAGTAAAAATGAAATACAGTATTAGTTTTAATAAATTAAATGTGTGGTAAAATATTCTCATATACTTTTCATATATTTCTGTAACTAATAGATGGTAGCAACAAACAGTTATCGTAGAGGATGAACTACTTTTTATACTAAACGTAGAGTGTAGGAGTACAAGCATGAGGTGACAGCATCAAAAGTTTGGGCAGAGGATGATGCTGGTGGCCCGAGGGCTATAAAACTCTCCAGCAGTCAGCTACTGGTTATTGAATGAATGCAACCTTGGGAGTTGTGCAAAACCTGCATTAAGCTTCACAAAACTCAGGTATATCCAGCATATGTACACCGCAACGTATATTGCAAACCCAGATGTGATGCCACACTGCAGGTTACTGAAGAAAAAGCAAGGTGTAGCCAACACATGGAAATGAGCCCTGGAGTGAGAAAAAAAAAGCCATTAACATCAGTGTCATGGTCATCCTATGAAAAAACCTGGGATGCTGATACTCGCTGATAAAACTGTTAAGACTTCAATTAGATGAACACTTAAGTTCTTCCTGACTTCACCTATCAGGTCCTCCCTTTTTTTTCCACAAAGAGATTAGGAGTATAAATTGTTGGGACTTTGAGCACCTATTCAGGAAAGCAGATGCAATGAACTGGGATCAGATTCAGACAGTTTGAGGTTGGAAAGGGGTGAATGAATGAAAGGAAGAAAAATTGCAGCAAAGCACCATCACATGTTAAAAGGAAGAAAAGTAATAACTTTTTCAAGAATAACTTTTATTACTTATATAAATATATTTCAAAGAATTTTTTACAAACTCCCTATTAAGGGAGAAGACATTGTTATATAGTGTGTCAAAGTAAAAAGTATCCTTTTCTTCAAGATCTGAAGAACAGAAGAACATCAGGCCTAATAACAACATTCAAAACTAAGATACAAATGATGAAGCAGTCTATAAGAAAGGGAGAGGTGATAATATAATTCGTGTCATTTTGCTGACAGTCAGCCTCACAGACTGCTCTGCCAATCACCAAGAATAGCAACAGTCACCTAGCAAGGAGAAATGATTACAGGCAGTGAAAGATAAGGACAAAGAGTTTGTTCCTTTGTTGGGATTCCTGACTCAAATGCTGAATATTTATGTTAACTTATCACTGCAGTTCACATACTTCAAATGAAATGCATAAATTATGTTGTGTGTTACTGAAAAATAAATGGCATTTTCTTTGAAGTTAGCTATTCTGGACACAATAAGGTAAATTATGGTTTAATAATTGATGTCTTTGTTGCTGTCTTTTCTAATCCTGTAAGTGGTTAAAGGGAGGAGTGACTTAAATTTCTGATTTTGATTAATCTCTCTTGCCTGTGGAAAAGACATTATAGCATGAGAGAAAACACACCAATTCAGGTAGCTGCTGTCACAAGCTGCATGTTAGAAGACATCATCCAGTGCTAAAAGGCTACAAACACAAAATATGCTTTAAAGGTGCATGTCAGTCTGCTATTACCCAAGATTGTGAATACGTGTGTTGCTAAGAGGCGCTCTCGGGATAATTAGAGAAAGCTCCACAAGCATTTCCTTGCAATTTTTGCTGTAACAGGTCATAAGATGCTTCTCTTTTTTTCTCTGGGAGGCATCAGAAATTACTCACACACTTTCCGAATAAACCCTGAGCGATCCCTTTACTTCCAAAGAGTCTTAAGTCTTTGCTCAACTTTTCCCCAAGCAATCCCACATTTTCAGAAACTTGTCAGAGTGCTGACAGGATGAAACACATAGCAGTTCACATAGACATTCCTTGTTTCCCATAAGCTTATGTGAAGACAGCAGTATAATTCATGTTTTTTGATATATCCCAAAGTCTGACAGTCTGAAATGTTGCAGCAGTTGGCTAAGATGAAGCTCCGCTGTGTCTGGAGAGGACTAAAAAGAAAGGAAATAGTTCTGAAGAATTTGCTTCCATGCCAACATCCTCCACTATTGATCTCTCCTGCCATATATTAAGTCTGTCTGCACCCAAAATTTTAAAAAAAACCCTTTGGATTCATTCAATGTTTCTTGATCCTTAAATATTTTTCAAGGAAAAAAAGAAATATATGAGTAATCAGAAGGTTGCAATCAAGCATGATCTATCATTGACACAGTGATGCCAACAGTCAAGACAACCAACAGAAACAAAGGCCCAAGGTAAGCAAAATTCACCTTGGTACAGCTGTCTCATTCCTTTGCTAGTGCTGTGCTGGAGCCCTGTGCAGTAGTGCTTTCCGGTCACCACACAGTCGTGGCACCCCATTGGATTGCTGAGTGACCAAGGATGGATCCTTATAGGAAGCCCTGAGAGGCTGAAGAGTCCTGCTACATTCAAACATTGCAGGAAAACTCAGAGCAGCTTGAATGTGACCTCTAGGCCTAACATCGACCAGTCCAAAGCAGAAAGCTGGTATTTATCATTTCTGAAATCTCTGGCCATCTGTTCTCTGAAGCTTTACAATAATTATATTCTGCTCAAATCTAAGCAACAAGGCCAGTTTTCTAGCTGATTTATAATCCTACTCCCTGAAATTACTACATTATTTTAGGAAAGTTTTCTTCATTGAAATGGGGGTGGGAACACTTTCTCTTTTAAATCACGACATCTAAAATTTGGAATGTGCCCATCTTTGTTTATGCTGTTCGATATGAATCAAACCAAACCCCTAATAAATACCATATAATGCTGGAAGTTTCCTGATATTGCACTGATAGAAATATTTAAATTCCAGTTTTTTAGATAATTGAAGCTTGTCTTAAACACGCTCCACAACATTCATTTTGGTCTGAAGAAAACAATCATTTTTGTCTTTTTAGAATTCTCAGTCATGCAAAGCTAGAATGCCTTCCTGTGCCAGCCACAATTTGTTTTGTGGTTAGTGGAAAATGAAGTAATGCCTTTAAAATGCCTAACAGCTGGTGATGGAAGCTTCATCCAGAAATTCTCAACACTTGCAGTTTTGCTTTGCCCTAGAGTATTGACCGTTTCTGTATTGAAATATTTATCAATGCACTGGTGGGCAAAACACATCTTTGCTTTGCCTACTCTCTTGGATTTCTTCAGTTCTTCTGTCCTTGTGGATGATAATGTAATCCATGAATAATAACATTAACCCTGAAAACTAATTAATGCAATTGATAAATTATGTCTCAAATAGTTCGTGCTATGCTCAGAATAAAGGCTAACTGTTCCTCTTCACTTGTCCACAATGCTGTTTTGTTTAGCAAGCCTGGGAAATAATGCCCGTTGTATTTTCTTTTGCTGCACTCCATGCAATTTGTATTTGTATGTGGGAACAGGAGAAGTAGCTTTGAATAATGCAAGTTCAAAAGCCCAGGAGTTCTCCACAGAGGCATTCCCCTACTCAACTTTCCAGGGAATTAGCACAGCTCAGTATCTTGCAGCACTGGATCCTAAAATATCCTTCATGGCTCATTGCAATTCATTTGTTGTACACAAAGATTCAATTCCGGCATGTATCACTGAGAGTAGTTTTAGACTTAATTTCTCAGGGGTTGAATTCCATGGAAACACAGTTAAAAAGCATTTTCTGCACTTAATATAAACAAAGTCCTTTAGCAGGCCAGTCTCGCAGCACAAAATTCACTTAAATACTCAATTGAATACGTGGTAGTAGATTTATGGATGTAAACAGCCTTTAGCTTTTATCAGAAATACCAACACAGGCATTAAGAACAGTAGCGTTGGGTCCTCTAGGTGTATCAAATATGGTATTTTAACTGAAGTGCAGGAAGCAAGGAATAATAGCATGACTATGAAAGAAACTAGAGGGAGGGAATCAAACTTTCACATCGGTCTCTAGAGAAACTATGATAGATGGTCAAGAATCATTCAGGTTGAAAAAGACCTTTAAGATTACTGAGTCCAACCATAAATCTGGACAGTGTTTACATGGGACTTTGTTGGCTGAGCCATCTGGAGCCTGGGGTCTTGACTAGCTTTATCATTCTCCCTTGTTTTAACTTGCTCCATCTGTCAAATCAGCACAGACACATGTAATTGCTCCATCAGGAAATAAGAACACACTGTCTTCTCCTGAAAAATTGCCTGGTCTTCACACAGCCTGGTTGCTCACATGGAAATGGAGGAAATGGCACTAATCTTCCTATTGAGGGCTGGACAAGTTCAATGAGGTCTCAGAGCAATCAAGTGCAAGATAGGGGTTGGAAACCCAAACTCTGTATCCAAAGAAGTTTCAGTCATCTTTCCAGCAAAGCAAATACTGAAGGATCTACCCTGACAGCAGACAGCACTTTGCCATATAGCACAGATAGAAGCTGTCAGAGTCCTGTCAGAACTGCTGTCTCTCATTGCGTGGCAGCGTTCCCCACAAGCAGGAACACTCACCTTCAGCGTGACCATGGAGTTCAGGCAGCCATACAGATATGCTATGTTTCCTTATTTTGTTGCCTAAGTTGGTTGAGCTTAAAGCCAGCTCTGCTTCCACATTGTTGGCCTGGAAGATGAGCAGTGTGTTTGGGGAAAAGCTTCTCCTTCAACATCTACACAGAGTGAAAGTGTAAAGCACATATAATTGATGGGGGATGGTGTTGCAAGGTCTGGATATAGAGGGGAAGATCTTTTCAGCTCCGCACCTTATATTTCTAATCCTGCACCAGAAGAACAATGTGAATGAAGATCCTGAAATCCCCTGCACTTCTTAAATGGTTACCTGCTCATAACAGTCCTGTTCTTTTGGAAATATCCCGGAGTACGGGCAAGTTCAGCAGTTTTACATAAAGACAGTTTTGAAATCCTTCACAACCTAGGAAAACAGACCCAGCTTTTCTTTTGCATGGATACTAAGAATCCACAGGTGTCTCTGAAGGGGAAAAAAGAAAACAGACTTTAAAACCCTCACTGGCCCATCTAGGAGATAAAAGAGTTTCCCTTCTTGCTGCCAGAGAACTCAAGTTAAAATAGTCTGTTTAGCTTCGCTTCAGGAGAAAAAAAAAATTAGTTAACTGCAAAATTGAGACCTTTTTCAGGGAGAAAGCAAAAGAAAAAATGACAAGTTAAGCAAATTCCCATCCCACAGTGTGCTAATATCAGTGCCCTTCTCTTGCTATTGTCCTTGCTGAGTTTCTGAGCTGTTCGGTGTTCCAATACCCAGTTCTCCCCATTTGAAATCCATTGACATTGTCTTACTGATGCATAATCAAGTCAAAGCCTGGCTGCCCACGCAGGTTTCACACACAGCGCTGGAGAATACGACACAGAAATGTTCAACCTTATGGAGTCCTCTTGGCTTCAGCAAAGCTAATTTAGTTCAGTCTTTGTAATGACAGACATTGTACAGGTCTCATGCTCCATTCTGATTAGTAACTCAGAGCAGTGGGGAAAATCAGGGGACATTCCCTAGCTGGCACAGCCAAACCGGATCTGGAGACAGGAGGTAAAGTTGCTGGACCCAAACTTATTCTGATCACCCAGACTTATCAAGTCCTTCCGTCTCTCCTAGCACATAAGATACCATCAAGTGATAAAAAGAGCAGCTATCAAGACAATAGGAGGAACTGTAGTAATAGGCCTTAGCTTTAATACTAATACTATTAGTAATAGTATTAGGCTGGTCCTGGGTTCTTGTAGCTGCATGCCATTGTATATGGGACCTTATCCTGACATGATTTCAGCGGTGCACCCGCAGTACTCACTGGCAGATACCAGAAAATTCAGTGGGTATATCTAGGGGAGAGGATCCTGGATAGGAAAAGTAAATGTATTACACTGGTGAAGGTGAGGGAAATGCAGGTGTAACTGCAGGAAAGGTGCTGGACAAGAGCAGGAGATGAAAGGCTTGCTCTCAGTGTATGAAATTTTCCCTGTAAAGAAAGGTGACAATAAAGATCAGAAGTACTTCTGCCTTTCCTCAGATTAATCCTTTTGAGGATTGTGAGGAGTCATTCCCCTACCATACAATCAGTGCTGATTTTTTAGCTAATTTTATTAGCTTCATGGCTGGACCTGCAGAGGTAGACTCAGCTACCTTAGCATAATATAATATGCAATCAACCCCTTAGTGCAGATCCTCAGTGCATCTAAGGCAATTCAGTACATGAAGTGCATATACTGGCCAGGGTACAGGAGGCCATTGTACCAAAAAAAAAAAAAAGAAAAAAGGTATTACTGAAATCAAAGGAAAAAGCTGGACTCAGAAAAACTAAGCTGAGTAGAATCAAGCCAGGACATGGTTTTTCTCTAATTTCTCCCCCTCACCCTACCACCTCGCTCTCTGGTAAAGCAGAAGGCCTTGGTTGGGGATACTCTTATATTCCTGTGCCTCTGCAGGGAACAGATCACAAGGTAAAAACCTAAGCTGGTCGCTGTGTCCACACCCTCACATCAATTACCAGGAGCAAGCTGGCAACTACCCAGCAGTCGCTATGCTCAGAGCCACTGCCTCCAAGGGCTGCTTGTAAAGCACGATTAACTATATGTCCTTTAAGGGAATTTGCTTGGCTAGGCAAAGTCATGCAACAAAAGGTGGCTTCTTGTGCCAATGCAGAGAGATGGGACCATCAAACAGAACTTCAGTATGAAGTATTTACAGGCTCATTGCAGCACTGACTAGGTGAGATAGTCTAGACCATCAGAGCGGGCACTAAAACAGACCTGGAGAAAAACTGGACGCTCGTTTGAGGACAGCTGCTGAAGTGACAGTGCTGCTGAGGTGAGCCTTGTTCATCATCAGTGGCTATGGAGAAACCAGGGCAGAAGACCCCTATGACCTGGGGTTAATCCCAACAGTATTGTCTATTTCTTCAAATAGTTTTTCTTTAAAAAGTTAGGTATAAATGTTTGACAGTGCTGCAGTCATTACAGTGAAAAAAATTGAGAATTTGGTCTCTGGCCTGGAACAGAACACGGGTCAACTTGAAAGCAAAGTTGATGGCTTTGAATGTGAATGAAGAGCAAATTTACCAGACTGGTATCATCTGAGGGGTATGAGCAGATGAACAACAGCATGTGTTGGATAATATTATTTGTTAGTATAGAATCATAGAATTATAGAACAGTATGGGTTGGAAGGGACCTTTATCTCATCTGGTTCCACCCCACCCCACCCCCCACTACATCAGGTTGCTCAAAGCCCCATCCAGCCTGGCCCTGAACACTCCCAGGGATGGGGCAGCCACAGCTTTTCTGGGCAACCGGTGACAGTGAGTCACCACCTTCACAGTAAAGAAATTCGTCTTCATATCTACTCTAAACTTGCCCTCTCTTTCAGGTTGAAGCCATTCTCCCTTGTCCTATCACAACATGCTCTTGTAAAAAGTCTCTCTCCAAGGCTGTAGTATAGTGCCAAGATGAAGTGTTCTTCCAAATATTAAAAATAAGTTCTCAAAAAAATTAGTCAAGAACCTTAAATCTTTAAAGGCTTTCATGAAGGCCTTCCATGAAGCAAATATTGTGTATGTCATTTAATTAGATTCTGAACTGACTCAGGCACGTGTTCTCACACTAATTAACTGCAATGACAGCAAAGAGAGAATATGCCCGGATGTTTGCAGGACTAGTCTTGCAGACTCTCCAGTTCAGGAACTAAGACTGCCTCTAGACAAACAAGTTTACTGGGACTACACAGAGTCATACCAGCATCTGTATGCATCTAAAACCCATACAGGTCCTGAAGCTGGTTTTGCCTCTGGGATGCAAACAGAGGAAATACAGTAACTTGGCAAGTGAGCATGACTGCATTGCAGTGAGCAAAGAGATCACAATGTCACACAGATCAGCTCTGAAATGATGCTGATTGGAGGTGCGGAGATGTCCATCGAACTACTTCTTAGACCAAGGCAACTTAACCGTATTTCCCCTTGTTTCTCTTTCCTTCTGAAGACAAAGTTATATTCTCAACAAGAATAATCAGTAGCCCTGACATCCTGGTCCCCAGATGTATTCAAGTAGAATCATAGAATCATAGAATATGCTGAGTTGGAAGGGACTCTCAGGACCATCGAGTCCAACTCCTGGCGCTGCACAGGACACCCCAAGAGTCACACATGTACCCCAGAGCATTGTCCAAACACTTCTTGAACTCTGTCAGGCTTGGTGCTGTGACCACTGCCCTGGGGAGCCTGTTCCAGTGCCCAACCACCCTCTGGGTGAAAAACTTTTTCCTGATATGCAACCTAAACCTCCTCTGACTCATATGGCTTTACACACATCATCTTTAGAAGCAGCTTGCTTTTCTACACTTCCCAATTAAAATGTGAAAATGCACTCTAGATCCCAAAAGAGCTTCTTAATCATATTTTAATTTTTATGACTTCAAAAAGGTACTTACAGAGTATACTAAAATCAGTGTTAATTACAATAACTCCTTCCAATCAAGGTCCCACCCATTTTCATATGCATATCATAATGTCACTGATCTCCCATGAAAATTAACACAGGACTAAGTTTCAGGAAATACAAGACAGATATGATATATGATAGATAATATCTATGATACATAATGTTATCTGTTGCACTGTTCATGCTCCCAAATTAATTAGCTGTGGCAATTTTATGCAAGTGTGGTTTGTCCTTGCACTTCCTTCTTTTTCTTACGCCTCCATAGTTGACTATGCAGCTCCTGGTAACTATCACTATTAGTTCATCGCTGATAGTTCTAAAACTTTTTAAAATTACATGTTTTGCAGTTTTACATTTTTAAAGGTAAGTATCTATTTCACAACCACATATTCTTTCTCTGCCATTCTATATATAGGGAGGTTTTGATGGAAACAGTGAGAAACCCAGTGAAGCACAATCAGTAAACATATTCCTTTGGACAAGTCTACTTATTTGTTGGGTTGGGGTTTTTTCCCACTCAAAAGCTTCTTGTTAAGACATCACCTTGATCCAAAAATTCTACCCAAAATGAATATTAATAGACTGGATAAAGAGCATAGGGGGATAATTCATTATGCTGGTCTCTGAGGAGAGCAAATCAATGCTTTTGTTCAGTTGTTCA
The DNA here is from genome assembly GCA_013398855.1 of Mohoua ochrocephala. Taxonomy (NCBI): domain Eukaryota; kingdom Metazoa; phylum Chordata; class Aves; order Passeriformes; family Acanthizidae; genus Mohoua; species Mohoua ochrocephala. The sequence continues at coordinate 115,027 of VZTA01009375.1, read as the reverse complement.
AGTAACTAAAAACTCTATGTGAATTCATTCATTATGGGCATGTCTTTACTACAGGTACAGTGCTTGCAGGTGAAGCCTTTACTGGCATTAAACTAACTAACTAACTGAAGATGTCTGTGGTCTCACAAAGGCTAATTTGTGCTTTTCTCAAAGGTCCTTAGTACTGACAAAGTCACAATCTGATTCTTCGACAAAATAAGTAAAGTCAGGGTAAAAAAGGGATTCAAATTTCATATTTCATGTGTATCCCAAGGTAATAATAGATTGAAGGTCTGATTTATAACTGCTTTTAAACTGCTTCCCTACCTAAAAGAAAGGAGGGACCACGCCCACCAAAGCACAACCCACTTTCCCCAACAGCAAACATAGGCCCACCAGCAACAGGTTTGCTTTTCTTAGCTTTTGCAGTAATTATTTTTTAAGAGGCTACGTACACTTACAGGATTCTATAGATTATAGGTGGAGACTTACTGGAGAGAGCAGACCCTCCACCTGAATTTCAATGTAGCCCAAGGTGAATTTCAGCAAAGCTTGACCCTGTTCTCCCTGTTGTCAACTTCAACTGAATCTTTAGCAAAACTGGAAAAAAACCAAGTATTTTTAAAGACCAAATTGATTGCAGTGTTTGGGAAAAAAAACAGTTATTGCACAATCTACTAAAAGTAATCCATTACACAATATTAGAATGTAAAATGAATCCTGTAAGGAAGTGAAGTTCTGTGGTACAGGGAGTACAGTGGAAAAATACTGAACCACACACAGCTGCGCATCCATGGTAGCTGTGCATCCAGCTCACCTGAAATATTATTTGAGATGACACGGCTCTCCTGGGACAAAATGAACTGTACTTGTGAGAAATGCATATAGTTCTCAGAAAGCACTATATCTCATTTCTTATGAGTAACCAGTGCAACTCTTTGCCCAATAAACAAGCTGCTGTTAAACCATCAAATTCTTCAAATAGCAAGTTCTGCCATGGAAACTGCATAGAAAATAACCAATGGATTTTTTTTTTTTTAAATGGAAGGTTTCTTTCCCCTTTAGATGCAAAATGTTACTCAAAAAGCAAATCTGAATGAGTAAAAAAATCCTCAGTCTTCTGAGCACTCACAACACATTACAACATGCCTGCAATCTCTGCTTTTAGTTGTGCTGAAGTGCAAGGCACAAGTAAAACACAAAAACCAGAAAAGTCTTAATGCGTGTTCTGAATCTGTCCTGTGAGATCATCTAAGGTATTGAAAGCTCTCTGTATTCAAAATATTCTCTGAAATAAACTGGAGTTTCACACAATGAGTAAATATGCCCAAACTACGTTTAATTGTAAAATAACATCAAGTTGATATAAGAACACTGGAGCACTGCATTTAATAAAACAGGCATAAACATGTTATAACTATATCATATAAAAATAATTACCTATTTTGTAACCTCACTGTGAAATAAAGTAGCTAGCCAACAAACCTTTCAATGTAAGCCTGGATCTGAAAAATCCTGCAGCAAACAGAAATTTCATGCGAATCATAGGTAGAAACCCAAATGTTAAGTATCCAAGATGAAATTTAGCCCTAACAAGACATTAAGTCAAATAACTAACAGCCAGAACATGGCTAAAAAGCATGAAACAGTGCTGTGTAATCCAAACACAGATTTAGCTGTGCCACCATAGTATGGCCTCTTGCCACGCACCTCTGTAGCCACCACAGACAGGGCTCCCACCTCTCTTTGGGGTGGCTCTGCTACTGAAGGAAATAGCTGCATTTAACACAGTATTCCAGACATGGGGCAGCAGCTCAATTAACTCAGAAACTCAACATGACCCAGCAATTTGTGCTCGTGGTGCAGAAGGCCAACCTCATCCTGGGCTGCACCAAGAATGCGGACATGTTGGAGGGAGTCCAGAGGAGGGCCGTGAACATGATAGAGGTCTGAAGCACCTCTCCTGTGAAGACGGACTGAGAGTTGGGGCTGTTCAGTCTGGAGAAGAGAAGGCTCCAGGGAGACCTTAGAGCACCTTCCAGTGCCTAAAGGGGGCCAATAGGAGAGCTGAAGAGGGACTATTTAGGAGCATATGTAGTGATAGGACAAGAGGTAAGGGCTTCAAACTGAAAGAGGGGAGGCTTAGATTAGATATTAGAAAAAATTTCTTCACTATGAGGATAGTCAGACACTGGAAAAAGTTGCCCAGAAATGTGGATGCTCCACCCCTGGAAGTGTTCAAGACTAGGGTTGATGGAGCTTTAAGCAACCTGTTTTACTGGAAGATGACCCTCACCATGGCAGGGGGGTAGAGCTAGATAATTTTTAAGGTCCTTTACAACACAAAATCACTGCCTGATTCTATGAATTATCCCATGCAAAGCTTAGATGTGCTATTCTGGCAGCCACTGAGTGCATTCAGGGTGGTGCTGGGTTTTTCCACACTGCGCTGCACTGTGCTGTGTAGAAATAATTCTCTGGCCTCTGTAACACCAATTCTTGAGGCAAGCCGAAGGGTCATAAAAGTCATGAGAGTCACAGATCATACTCATTATCTCATCTAACCTCCTGAATACCTCCGCCACTGTATTTTCCTTAGAAGTTAGATAAAAGCAAGCCATTTATAAAGACCTCTGATTTTTGTTAAGATTTCAAGCCATCACAAGTAATTGATCCCTATGTTATCCTAATTGCTAGAACAGCACAACTTACTCAAGGTTGTGTTTGTTAAACTTCCAGTCATGAGATCACCTTATGTCATAAGACTATAAATTTAAAGACTTTAAATCCCTCCAATATTATGCCTCTTCCTACATATAGTGATTCATATCCTTCTTACCCCTTTTCCTAGATAAACTTTGTTTAAGGTCCTTCAACCTCAAGTCAAAACTGATTTTCTATCTTGAAAGGCAAACATCACATCTGGAGACAGTATTCCAGTCAGTTGTTTTACGGATGCTACATACCCAAGAAAGATCATTACCCCATTTGTGTTTGCCACTCTTCGTTCAGATATATAATTATATATATTTATATAGTCAAGGATTGCATTGTCCTTTTGGTGACATCACAAAAAGAACTTACACTGAATGGGCTACATAAGAACATCCCTACCGAAAACAATCTCCAGTCCTGAAGTAAACCATTGCATTCTTCATCACTTCCTTGCAGCAGCATTAAAACACATTATTTTAAAAAATCTAACAATTGAATCCAGCTATTCAGATATCTCTTACTAGTAATTTAGACAGTTTAGAGAACGATAGAATAATTTATTTTTAAAAGGATCTGAAAAATATCCCATCTAATCTCTTGCTCAAAGCCAGGCTAGCGTCACAGTAAGAACAGGTTGCCCAGGTCCTTTCTCAGCCTCTCTGGACACCATCTTTCACGGTTTACCCATTTTCAGGCGATTTTTTAATTTTATATAATAAAATCTGCATTATCTAAAAGCATAGCCATGGAAGCCTTTCTGACCACATTTAAGGTCTTTGAAAAATATGCTAAATTTTGTTTAAATATTTAGCCACAAAAAGTCTACAGGCACCTTATTATCAATAACCGTGTTCACTGGCACCTGACCACTGACGACCTGTTAGAGAAGTGTCAGTAACTCAGTTTATAGTCCATGTAGCAGATATGAAATCTGTTAATTCAGTCTCATTTCATTGGTTCAGTAAACAGCATGCGATATTGAATTAAAAGCTCCAATACAGCCCAAGGAAACAAGAAGACTCAGTCAGACCAGTTGCTTCTGTCCAAAAAGACATACCTTCAAAGACAGCAGGCTGGCTGTTACTCATTTTTTTTTGACTGCTAACTTTTGCTATTAGTGTCCCCCATTTCTCCTGGGAGTTTGCAAAACAAGAGCTACTGCCTCGTTCCACCTCCCTTCTCCAGTTGCTAATTTCAGCTGTACAACTTCTGCAATTTCCCCAGTTCAGCTGCTTAAAGTATTCCTCAGCCAGGTCTTTAACATTCTTGGGAACTAACTATATAGCTATGCTGATTAGAAAATGTTTAATTTCAGCAAATGCTGCTTTTCATCTTCCTTGAGTGCAGCCAATACTTCTATTCAAGTCTCTTTATCCAAGTGCCAATTAGTCCTTGAAGCACACAAAATCTGACCAGCAGTAGATAAAAGATAAACCCAGAAGGACCTTATTGCTTTCCACAGGCACCCTGCTCTTGGTATTAATGATGCATATTTATTGGTAGAGAAGTTATTGTTAGGACAACATTTTGCTTCAAAATGTCTGTTTGCAAGATAGCACTCTAAGAAGGCAAGTCTGCGGGTTATGAAGTCCTATATGAAAAGCAACTTGGTAGGCTAATTTACTTGCCATCTTGTTCTTAATTTTATTTAAACACACTTCTATATCTTTAATGAAGTTTTTTTAAATGTCATAACTGTTTGAGTGTTGTCACATTAGGTTGTAGAGAAGAAATGTTTATTTCTCCTCCGTTTGGGATTATGAATCTAATATACAGTAACGTGACTACTTAAGAGGAGCTATTAGACTTTATGTCAATCCAGCTGCTATGCAAGTACATAAAATTTGCATAATAACAATCCTTATGTTAATTTCGATTTTAAAAACTGTTTGCCAAGAACCATTTCTCAGCTTTGATATTTTAACTAATTGAAACATTTTCTTGCCAAGATAACCAGATAGGCTACTGTTTATTGCTAATTAGATAAATTTGTGCTGAATTCTGTTTATCAGAAGTGGGTGGTTCATATATACAATACAATATTTAAACTTCTCTAATTTTAAGACAGCAAAATGTATTTTTAATCTGTCCTGAAAACTTTTAACGGCAATTTTTCCACAGCTTCCCTAATTATCTATACTAGTGCTTAAATACCCTTGCAGCCGAAAGCTTTTATTCATGTGCAACCTTGAACTGCTGTACTTTCAACTCCTCTGTCGTATGTGAAAAAATAATGGGTAAGAATGCTACCTTCCCCTTTATCCCAGCACTCCTTAGGCAAAAGCAAGAGCACAGATGCTATACAGGGAAATAGTTAAAAAGGACACCATTCTTCACTCAGTCATTTATTTCTCTACACCATCGCCCACCAAAGAGAAGGCAGCAGAAACTCAGGGGGACTCTGCCACACCTTTCTTGGATAGCAGCTGACCACAGCTGACCACGTTCCTTTCTCTTCATGTGGACGACAACGGTAGAAAAACCAGAAGGCTGCCGACAAACCTCGCAGAACTCCAGTGTGAAAATCCACCTTCGTGGATGGTCTTTGACAGAAGCCTCCATGTTCACACAAGCTGCAGCTGACCTACAAGAGGTGGCCGCCACTTGTCTGTGACCAACCCCTCGCGGTGGAGAGCTGGTGTGTGTGCTGGGTTTCCTAAGGATGGCCAGCCGCACACAGCACTTAGAAAAAAGGTGACGGCTGGACTGATGAGGCCGACGCCTTGGTCCATCTGAAAGCGTGGATACATGGCATGTCCCTTAATCCGAGGCCCTGCACGGTGCCAGGAACCGCCTCTCCCGGCTCCGCGCGCGGATTTTCCTTCCCCGCCGGCAGCCCTCGGAGCAGGGCCTCACCCAGGCACACCGCTCCCCGTGCTGCTGCCCGGGCCCGGCCCGGCCCACCGCCCCCGG
>VZTA01009375.1:45394-108627 GCA_013398855.1 Mohoua ochrocephala | reverse complement strand
GGGCTCCCCCGTAGGCGCCCTCCGCCGTGGCTCGGCGCCGAGGCCCCGCGTCGCCACCCCCGCAGGTGGCTCGGCGGGGGATGCTCGGTGGCGGGGCAGCGCCGTTCCGGCACCGCGTCGGGAGCCCGAACCTCTCGAGGAGAGCGTCGTTTGCCGGCAAAATGCGTCTTTTGGGGGGGCTTGCGCGGAGGTGTGCGGGGCAGGGATCAGGGATCCGTGACTGCAACTTGTCCGTTCGCATGCAAAAGAACGGTTCTGCGTATTCCTGTAGACAGCTACTCGGTCCGAGTAGGGAGAGCGTTGGTGTTTGGGTAGCCTTGAGGCTATGTCAGCAACCTTATACAGGTAGTGTAAGAGGGTGCTGAAATCTTGAAGTTATGTTACCATTCAACTTTTGCCTCCAGGCTGTAAAAATGGAACCTCTCTCCTTTGCAGTGCCGTTGTTCCTGTCACAGGGTTCAGCAGAAACCTCCTTAGATTTCTGTGGGTTTCAAGGGAGAGTAACTTCTCTCCTACCCATCCATCGGGTAGAGAGGTTCATCAGCTCCCAGTATGGCATCCTGAATTGCCAAGGTGTCCTCCTTCTTCACTTGCATCCAGAGGCTCCCAGTCCCTGTAAATCTTGTACTCTTGAAAGCATAATTGAGGCCAGTGCCTTGGTATTTTAAATGTTTGGGGTTTTTTTCCAGAAGATTAAGATGGGTTTTTGAAGTAAGATAGAGTTGGTTTTTTTTCTGTAAATCCTATGCAAAAGAAACACAAACACAGTTTCCAAATGATAAAGGAGAGGTAGGCACCTTTTCTAGAACCCAACCAAGAGCAAAACAGCCCACGAAGTACTGCAAATACAGTTTGCTGGGCTTAGATTCCAGTATTAGTAGAAAGGGAGAATCTAAAGTTATTTTTACTGAAATAGCAAAGTGTTAGCCTGCTCTTTAAATTAAACTGCTCAGAAATCCACTGTGTAATCTACAGTTTCACCCTAATACTGTTTTCAGTAAGCAGGACAAATCTATTTTCTGGCAAAGGGCGGAACAGATGGCAATCCATTAGCAAACCTGACTTTTCAAAGGAAATATTACTATTTCTGAATTATACATCCCCTTTTTCTAAAACAATGCTTTGAAAATTCCACAATACAGAAAAATGCAAATTAGTCCTAATTTAAATATAAGCATCTGTTGTCTGTGTCCAGGATATGCCTAACCGTTTGGCAGGCATGCCAATGTTACAGTCTCCCTGGTTGTCAGCCAGGGCTGGTATTAGTGTGAATGAGATAAAACATCACAGAATGAGAGGATGTGATGTGCAAAACAGAAACACAGACAAGAGGAAATAGATTTAAATGGCGCACCTGGCCTGCAGAAGGCCATTTCGTCAGAGGGATACACTTCATCACTCGTAACATGCTGCTGCGTGAACTGTAGAGGATGGGCTGAAGCAACTCCAGAAGCAACTAGACCCAGCCCAGTGCTTCCAGATATTTCCTCTGTAGTTTTTCTTTCACAGCCGTGGGAGAGGGAAAGTTCCACATAGTGAGATTTTCTAGATTCCTGATGCTTTTGTTGTGTTTGCTGTCACTGTGCCTTGCACTTCTCTGCTGTGATCTAGGCATAGCCCTGAAAAGTCTTGTACCCTCATATCCATTTCACCGTGTCTCACAGGGAGCTCAGCACAGCAAGGAAATAGGGAGCATTTCAGGAGAGGTGGTATTGTTAGCCGTGTGTTTCTGGGGGAATTGCTGCTTGATCTCTGTCCGGGAAGTGTTCTGCATTCCTCCTTGTTAAGGGTCACTGACATGGTAAAACGTCATATGGGTATATACATTAGAAATCTGAATTACACTCTGACGTGGTCTCCTCCTGGACAAAACTTATTGACTGTATTCTAGTACATAGATGGGAGCTTTCTTAAAGCCTGACGTAAATGGCATTCGAAACCTGTATGGTAAAATGAATTTAAAGGTGAAGGGCATGATGTGTGTGAATGATTGAAAGCCAATTATATTCTGGAAGATTACTTCAGTCCAAAGCACAGGAATTAATTTCCTTAATTCCTATCATCATGTGCCTTTCTACCTGCACAAATGTGTGCAAGTTCCATTAGGGCTCTTTAATATGTAGAACAAGTTCACAAAATAATGGAAATTTTAATCACTTACAATTTAATCTCGAAGGCTTTTGCCTGACCTTTGCGTGGTGCTCTGTTGGGAGGAGGGGAAGAAATCAGCAACTGCTTCCGGAAGGAAACCTAAGGCACTGTAGCAAGGAGGGGTACCACTTAGGGGAAGGTGACCCCAGCATTTGGGAGCTTTGGGAGAGGAAAGTGCCTGCATGCTGGGTGTCTCCCAACAGCCAAGGGAATTTTCTCTCTGAGAAAGTGCTCCCTTCCTACCTTTATTGCAAATGTCTTACATCCTGAATCGATAGCACCCCATCAGTAATCTCCAGTGTCCATCAGAGCTAACTAGGCAGATTCAAAGTTTACACCTTCAAGGTATAGAGAGCTATACCTCGTTTCGGGCTGAGACCGAGTTACAGTAATGTCTTTAATAAAATGACAAGCAAAAACAAGCAAGGTTGGATTTTTTTTTTTTTCTTTCTATTTTATGTTCCAGGTTATGGATTTTTAAGTACATTTCCATCTTGATTTACCTCCATTAAAAAACCCAAAGTGGTCACTTCAGTCCAAAAGAGAAATGTTTAAAAACACCTCTACAGTTACTTTTCACTTCTTCCACAAGTGTGTCTTCAGTAAGAATTTTGTTGACACTGGTTACAGACAGCTCTGGTTACAGTTGGCATTTTCCAACAGTGTTTATTTGTTTTGGCCTACCTCTCGTCACATCTTACTGCCTTTGCCTCTCCTCTCAATGTCCACTGTCTTCCAGAGAGCCATTGCTTCACCCTACCCCGTGACCAACAGTAGCTGCCTTCCCCTTTATTGTCCAGAGCCCCAGGTCTCCCTCGCATGCTGCCTTCTGTCGCCTTGCTCTTCTCAAAGCCCCGGTGCAGTTAACTCCATTGCTCTGTGCGTTGCCCTTAATCTTTATCCATTTTCACTGTTCAGCAACCCAATTTCCTCCTCTAATCCTCGGTTCTTCTGCTGTCCTGTGACTGTCGGCACCTCACCAGCCTGACATCGTCTCAAATGCTGCATACAGATCCAGCAACAGTGTTCTGCTTTTCTCCAAGTGCAGTGTCATCTCCCTCAGCCAGTTTAGCCTCCTCATGGTTATATGAAGACCTCCTGTGAGTTCCTGTGTGCTGCAGGTACACATTCTAAGCAATGAGAAATTAAAGCGAACTTGTTGTGGGTGGGATCGCTTAGACTGTTTTAGCACAGTCTGATGAAAGCATTTTCTACAAGTACCATTACCCTCCTGGAAATACGTTAGAACGGAATAGATTTCTGTGCTTCCCTTGGCACACATTTAAGGAGTGGTCAAATGGAGGCCTGCAAATTGAAGGAGGCATCTTTCTAGCTATGCATTATAGATGTTCCTCTCTATCTGAACTGTTTTATTTGACTAAACGTCTGGCATATTTTTCGTAAACCTTATCTTACTTCAAACTTTGCTTCTATTCTTCCTTACAAGATAAAAATCTGCTTTGAAAGAAAACTGACCGTGTATTTTCTCAGACTGCTGCAAAATCTCAGTCCCAGTTCCTCTGCGTAGGATCATCAAAATGGCAGCTTTAAAAGGGTGCTTTTCAAAAGTTGGTTGTTTTTTTTTTGAAGATATACAATTAGCCTATACAAAGACCACCTCCTGATCAAGAACAAGGGAATATCTTTTCCTATGAAGGGGGACTTTCAACTGCCTTTTAATAGTCCATGTCCTACTATGTTTTTCCCTATATAGTTACTATTCATGTCACTGATGGTTTCACTTCTTAATGTGACTGAGGATAAAAGAAGAAATTTGAATAGACTGAATACACAGTGCTGATACTTTAATCCCTGTGAAGTTTCATAACAAGGTCATAGCTATTGGCTATTGACAACCAAATTTCTCTTGATTTCAAATACGTCCTTGGAAATGGAAAGACTGCTTGCCGTTTGGCTGTATTGCATAGCTGAGTTCTGTTGTTGTTGACGAATTCAAGCAAATATTTTTCCAGTGGAATGGATGTCCTAAAACTTCCTGAAAATCTATTATAAAGCACCATGTTCAGTGACAATAAATAAGAATATGAATGGGCTTGGAATTGCCATCAGCTGTTGGAGATGTTAGACAAACTTTGTCAGATGTGGTAGCAGATGGCGCCTGACCATTATTATACATGGGTACTTGGTAGAGTACTCCTCCTTCCTTTCTCTTCATCTCTTCTTGTCATTTTCCTTCTCACTACATCCACATAGCCTACATAATTTGGGATTTTTTCCCCATCTGTGCCCATATTTATGTATACAACAGAAATTGTATCAAACATAAGTTGCGTTAGACTGTGCATATATTATTACAACGTATATTATCTTGGGAAAAAAACCCAAACATACTCATCAGGAAGAGAAAATCAGATTCATAAAGTGTGAAACACAGTCCTTGACAGAGGAGCAGCATAGAGCCAGATCTCTTTTTTACAGGGTGAAGCCCTGTAGAGCAGTGCTAAGTGATGTGCTGCTCCCTGCCTGGCTGCCTGTCTGTCATGGGGATGTCTTCTCTTGCTCTTCAGCCTAGCATGCTAAAATTGAAAAATCCTTCTGCAAGTGCCACACACTTCAAGTCTAGCATTTCTCCTCTTGATGTGCCAACTGAGGACATATAAATAACCAAATTCATTCTTCCAAGGGAAAAAAAAAGGTCTATTGTTTGTAGGGACAGAAAAAAAAGGGATGATTCTAGTCACAGGGTAAAATGTGTGGGGTTTTTTACATCAATATGTCATCATTTATTTGATTTTTTTAAATGCGTTTTTCTGAAAGGATGGATTAAGGTAAGCGGATTGAGACAGTGGTTTGTGGGTGTTGACTGGGACGCTTTATGAGGATCTGTGCAGTTGAAGCATTGCTTAGTTAGATGTGTAGTTCAGCTGTGCCACCTGGAAGTCTGGAGCTGGAGTGGAAGCAAATACCCACCCACTTGTCGTCTCTGATCTTCATGAGTGGTGTAAAAATACATGGGTTTAAAATTTAATGCACATGTCCAGCTTAAATGTCTCTGGCAGTAGAGTCCTCACCTGAAGAGGTGCTGGGGCACGTGGGGGGAGCTCTGTGCAAGGTGGGATATGCCTAAGGCGGCTGGGCACCCCTAGGAGCACATCTTTTAGGTTGGGCTTCCCCTTGTAGGTAGGGTCTTGTCCTTCAGCCCGGAGTGATGCATGATGACATGGAAATTGAGAGCTGCACCTGTATGCAGACAGATGGAAACATCTTCTAGGCAACTTTTAACATTAGGTCACCTTTGTGAAGTGTGGAGGGGGAAAACCTTAAATTTTCAGTCATGTTTCCTTCAGAAACATGTAACTAATAAGAAGGCAGAATCTGCAGAAGATGAATGTGCTGTCAGGACAAGTTTTCGAAGCACCCTTGAAAACAATGGCAGTGCAGGGACCTTGAGTTCCTCCTCCTCTCCCCATATGAAAATGTTCTTTAGACAGGGTAGCAGTGAATGTATCATTTTAGTCTGTCTGAATTTATCCTGTGTAGAGGAAAATGGTACAGTGAACTCGCCTGTATCCTGCTTTTGACCCCTCTAAGAGCACCTGCTTCTGCAGCTGGGGGTAGAAGCTATGACGAGATCCTGCACAGTTGCAGGATTCACCATTTGCAACAGGTTGCAAGAGTATTAGTGATTAGAAAGCATGAGGGATACTATTTTCCATGTTGTACATGTATGCTCTCTGTTTACAGATAATTTTGAGAATGAAGAATTTATTTTCTAAGTAATGTCCCTTTGCTAGGTCCCACATATTTCAGTTTCACACTGATGTCCGAGAGACATTTTTATAATTTCAGAAAGACGCATTAATCTTTTGATGTAATTGTAAATGAACAATTTTCTTAATTACATCCTATTGCTTGAGTTGGACTTCTCTGATGATGTTACCAGAAAGAAAGTTTTGTGAAAAACGTAGCAAGTGAAGTCATCGGCTTTTTGCAGAAGATAATTTGTCTGTTGAATTTGCTGTTTCAGGACATGTGCATGCCCATTTCTCCTTAACATAGGTGACCCTCATGCAAGTGCAAAAAATATAAGTACAAGTTTTTGTCTGACCTGTGTTATTTGAATGCAAAATACTGTTCTTGTAGGTAATGCAATGGCATTTGAAATATGAATTAGGTAAAACTGTTAATTCCAGTTACTCATTAGAAGCACAAATAATGAGAAGGAAGAATTTGAGAGGAAACCAAGCTAAGGCAGACAGTGTTTTGAAGCACATAACTCTAAATTTATGAGTCTGCCTTCCATCACATGCAGTTAATTTGTTTTACATGATGCTTTTTTGACATTTTTAAAAGTAATATGTGCTTTGAAATGTACATGTATGTATAAATCTAGGTATTTTCAAAGTTAATCTCAGTCAGCTTAATCTTCTTTTGAGACATTTGCTGAAGAGTCAGCCTCTGAATGAGAAACATTCAACCGTTAATTCTGTATTCAGATGAGATTTGATTCATAAATGCACATTTTCATATAATAACAATGTTTTCCAGAGTGTATAAACCACAAGCTTGGATCTTAGATATGTTAAATAAAGAGGGAGATGTATGTATGTATTAGAGAACTTGTTTTACCAGGGTCCAGAAGAGAGTGGTTAAATAAACCTCAAATTTCTCAAATGCAACTTAGCTAAGCTACCAGGAAATGCACACAGCTTCTCATAATGTGTTGTTACCCTACTGCTACTTTACTAATAATTATAAGAAAAAAGAGATTAAAAAATCTTGATTAGAATACTGTATCTCAAGAAGAGATCAGAGGATGATTGTTCTTTATTTTTTAAAAGATGGAACAATGAAGTATCCATGAATACTCAGAGCATCAAAGCATTGATTTTGTTTCCGTTCAAACGGGGTAATTGTAGAAGAAAGCGTTTTGCTGAAAATGGGTTCTTAATTTATTTCTCCTGAACCAAAGTTACATTTTACTGGTTCTTTTCAATAAAAGCCCATGTTTAATCACTAATCTTTCACATCCACTAACTTTTAAATTTTCTATTTCAAGCATGTCTCCTGGAAAAGTAAATCTTCTAGACCTTAAGGAATCAATTCCTTTACAATCAGTTAAGCATTGGGGAAGAATGTGCTTGAAACAGATTAGGTGGATAACTGTGGCCATCAGCAGCAGTCCTAGCCCTCAGAAATGGATATGTCATCATCTCTTCACTTTTCAATAGGCTTGGCAGCTGTGTTTTTGTGAAACGGTGCTTACTGGATCAGCACAGGAGCAAAAGGGTAATATAGCTGTTCTTTGTTATACAGAGACAGACCAGAGAAACTTGAAGAGGGCATGGTGGCTTTCAAATCTATGAAGCAGTCATTGGAAAAATAGGTGGTTGTATGTCTGATCTCCTCTGTAGCCTGACAGTCTTGTAACCTGATAGTAATAGCTGTGGAGTTCCTATACATCACCTTTTGCATCCTACTGGTACAATTGTGTGAAAGTGTGTGCCTCTCATATCTTAGGTAGATATCTTGGAAAATCAAGCTGCAACCTGAGAGGAGTTCTACTACTCCTGTTCCAATTCTTGGGATCATTCAGCATGTAGGACACCAAGCAACAGAACTGCAAAGGTGACAGTGAGCTCTCTGTTTCACACGGGTTTTCTGTTTCAAGGTTTTGTTCGTAACTTGCTGCAGCAATTCAACGGTCACAGCTTTCTTCAGAGATCGTATTTGTTTCAAAGTTGAAAACTAACAGTGATCATTTGTTGAAATCTGCCAGCAGCGTATCTGTACTGCCTCATTTTGCAGGGAGTTATTAATAAAGGATTTTATTTATATTGTTTTCTTCTTGCTGTTGTAGGTTTTCACGTACACACTTTGAAAGAGCAGGGTTTTTTTCCTTTCTTGAGAAATGACTAGGATGTAGCCAGGTACCAGAGAGATTCAATCTGCAAAAACCAGTGTCATTAAATCCAGTAAAATTTAAGACACAGTATTGCCTCTCTTAGGTTTCTTACCTAAACCTACAAATAAAGTGTTAAACGTGTGTGTAATTATTGTGTTGTATCCATTGTTTTGCACAAATAACATATTTTCACTGTTGTCTCATTAGACTCTCATACCATGTAGAAAAATAGAAGATAAAATTCTGATTCTAGACTTCAAGTGACAATTTGTATTGTCACTATGTACACTTGCCAGTAGCCCACAGCCATCTTTCTCATCTTTCTGGTAATCACATGAAAAGATTTAAGACTAAGATTAGCTGGAGAGATAAGAACTGAGGGGAGGCAGCAGGAGACTCTAGTAATGACATACGAGCACGAAAAAGTCAGAGTTACTGCTTTGGCTCAAACACAGTGCCTGTTGTGAAGGAGAATTAGCATCCCTACGTTAACCCTACCTCCCTTTGTGAGACACCTGTTGGGTCCTTTTTTCCCCCTCTCCTATCTTCTTCCCTGCCAACAAAAATCTCTATGATGCAGACTAAAAACACACGCTGGAAGTAGCAGTGTGGGAAAGGCATGAGGTTGCCCATATGGCCAATAGTTCTGTTTTGTGATGCTCACATAGTATGTATAAATACTTGCTTTTGCTTAGGCAGGGGAGCGAGAGAATGGATCTTAGCTAAGAGAAACGTGTGTTGTCTTTCATTCTGTTTTTCTTTGTTCAGGCAAGCTTATTCCTTGTAATAATTTGTTTTCTGATTCTAGCTTAGTCAAATTTTCGATTTCTTCACTGATTTTAACTTTTTTCCTCTATATACTTGAGGTTTAAAACACAAAAGTAAGTATCATGTCTAAGTCCTCAGATTATGTTAATGTATCAACCCTTCCTTTTTCTTTTAATCTTTGATCAGAACCTCTGAAGTGTTTACATTTGCAGTTCCAGCCGAGTGTCCAGAGTGCTTTTGTCTAGTGCTTAAAGGAGCTTCATGCCAGCATTGTGAGCGGTGTCTGCCAAGGCAGAACTGATCCTACAAGATCAAGTGATGTGATCAAGAGACACAGGAGGCTGGTGAGGTTGTCAAGGCATCACTTCACATGATGTTTATCACTACAGAAGGCAGCAGGCAGTGTCCTTGCTTTCACAAAGTTCAACTTGTAGGACCTTAATTCATTAAGGCCAGGTGTATTCACCATACTGAATTTCTCAGCGAGTTGTAGCTTTCCTCCAAAGGATTTTTTTTTTGTTATTTCACAGTTTCAAGAAGTCAGACAGGACATCATTTCACATGTCCTGTGTCGGTAAATAACTGCTTTAGGCACCTATGATCTCTGTTTTAAAAAAAATACTTTCAGAAAGATTGAGAATTTAAATAACGCAAAGTCAGAAACTGCAGAATACCCTGCTTCCTGCAAGAAACAAGTGTTAAATAATATATGCTTGTATATTCGGTATATAAATAATATATACTTATTTGAATACAAAATAATCTTTAAAAAAAAACCTGCTGTCTTTTTGTAACATATTTGTAGCCGGCTGTACCTAGTCAAAAAGAAAGGATCAAAATCATGTCTCATCTGTTCTATTCATCAGTGAGTGGCTAACTATGAATCATAGTTAGGATCACAGTGAGCAGGTATGATTAAACACTATAAAGTCAAAACTACATACAAAGGAAATTAATTTTACCTTTTAAAAAGAGGAATTTTACCTTCCTTTCCCTTTTTTCTACAGCTAATTCAGGGGAAAAAATAATGAGATTTTAAGCACTGCATTAGAAAATACCATCGTTTTCAATGCTCTTCTGTTCTTTGCATTTTCAGCTTTATGTTTTGATCTTTTCTCTTAAAGGACAATTTGGTATCTTGCTTTTACACCGATGCTATGTTCAATGTCTTCTATACAAAGCAGTGGGTGCTGTCAAATGTAAAGGGTTGTTGTAGCTGTAATTTCATCTTTCTCACAGATGGCAAAATCTTCTGGTGAAAATTTTCAAACTCGTATTTATGCACCTCATCCTGATTGCTTTAGAAATTGCAATGAAACTAATAATTTGGAAGAAGAAAAATTATATCGGTGTTTAAAAATTATTAGGCTTTAAGGTTAGTTTTAAATGCTCATCTTTGAAAATTCTGTTTGCGTTATTGCTCTTCAGGACTTGATTTAAGCCAGTGAAACTCATCATATTGAAATGATCCTGAATTATCCATTAATTTTTCCTTTACTGTTCTGTGATTCATTATTATTTCTTTAAAAAGCAGCACTGGAAATGTGACAGTACCATGCCACCTTCTCTAAGTAACTGTTGAACTCTTAATAGTTTTAGGTACTCTACAGATCAATCTCACAAATGCACAAGCAAATCAAATCTGAAATTGCTGACAAAGATGCTCCTGTGACTTACATTAGTCATGTGAAGACTTCAAGGAAAAAACTGGACTAGTTCTATCTATGTACAGTCATGAATATGCTAAGAAGATTGACCAAAGTAAAGCGAATACAGTGCTCACAGCTGGCCTTCATGCTAGGTTAAGGCTACGAAAATCCTTAGCTGAGGATAAGAAAAGAAATCGCTAGTTAAAACTTAGTAGAATAAGTAGCGGGACAAGATTACTTAAGACACTGTAGACATTGTGAGGTTCAGAGAACACAGACAGCGTATTTTTTCTTCTAAAGGAACCTTTTGAATGTTGTATTTGAATGAACTAAGCAGAGTATTCAGGAGCAGTTTGCCTGAAATGTCTGCATTTCAGTTTGCGTGAACCAGCCAAAGTGACCGAAGTGTCTGAAGAGAGCACTGAAGGGCTTACATGGTGTTGAGGATGCTGGATTGAGGGGTTTCAAGACAGTTTGCTGTCTGTGATCACAGATGGCACTGCCTTCCCTGCAAATAAACTGTGTCCTTTCTATAAGTTATTTTGCGAAACATCTCAGACCAGCCTGTCTTGTTCAGGTGTTGCTGCCAAAGCTGCCGGAAAAACTCGTGTTATGTAACGCTGCCCTGGGTTGTGCAACAGTGGAGTCACAGGCTCTGTGTCTGAGAAATGGACTGAAGCGGAGAACTTGGATGCCTGTGGTGTGCCTGATAAGCTAGAGCCACGCAGAATCTGAGTGCAGCTCAAACATACAGACTAAAACAAGGTCTGATGAGTAGCCAGAGAAAATGAGCGTGCCCCAGGCGTTGGGGTAATGCATGTAGGAACTCATGGAGATATACCATTAATGTTGTTGAGGGCAGTCGTCTCACGTCAGGCAAAATGAGGCAGACGTAGACTGAATTGTAGCTCATGATTTCCCAATTTTTTCTCATACATTAAGAAGAAAAAAAATCCATAAAATAATTAGTTAAGGCATTTTAAAAAGCTTTAAATCAAAACCACATTGGCCTGCCTTGTAATGACACTTCTCTTGTCAAATGTAACTCTTCTGAGGTATGATGTCTCTTGGACCACATGGAGATGAATTTGCATGAATCTTTCGCTGTATATCTGGACAGTGAGAGTGGGTTTCATCATACTGATGTAGGTGTCTGATATGTAGGATGCAGGCATTTACATCTAAGGTAATCATCTAGTCTTCCTTTATAGTCAACAAAGGGACAAGGCACTCCAGAGTATGATTCATTTCATGTAAAGTAGGTCAGATGAATTGTAGCCTCAAAGTGTCTGTTCTTCCTCATTGACTGTAACAACAGTTGAGGGTGAGTCGATGAGCTGTCCATGTCTACGTCAAGAGTGCGGCACCACAAGATGAGTCATGAGAGCTCTGCACGGTTGTTCTTTGTTATTTTTATTTATGCATTCATAGTAATGTTTAACCGCAGGAGTGTAAAGTGACAATGCATTAAACCTGTAACTGCTACCCATATCATCTAAACCAGAGTGTGAAAGCACTGGTAGTATTATTCCTGCTATAATTCATTTGAATAGACCTTACAGATGCATACTATGAAGTGTTAAATAATATTGCTATTTTCTAACAGCTCAGCTCATTGCTGCCTGTACATCGAGTGTGATTTACCATGGTGAAGTACACCTTTACGCTTACTGATTAGCATGAAATTTGGGGCAAGACAAACATATCAATTTAAATGGGAAAAAAAGCTGCTCGTTCCCTCAACATTTCTGAACTCTCCAGATTAGACTAAGTAAATAGATTAAGCTAATGGAAGGGCCTCTGAATTTAGGAGAGCACTGTGCTGATAGTAAGGCACCAAAGAGGTGAATGGAAGCATATTGGACAATCTGATATTGTAAGAGTAGGGCTTGCCATGTTGTATAAACCAGTGGCTGACAGCAGAACCGTAGTAAGACAGAACATTTTCCAGAGACAGACACTGAAATTTTTCCAAAGCTGGTGCTTTAACCATGAAGTCACATAAATACTTTGATACAATGTACTAGGGCTGCTGGCTATGAATTATGAATGAACTTTGCTAATCACCGCTGAATTTTGATTTCCCAACCATTGATTACCTGCTGTCATTTGATAGTGTTTGGAGAAGATTGCTAAATATAATAAAGCATCCTGTGTAGGCCTGTGGAGTTATGATAAAAAGTTGACAGAATAACATTAAGAATTCTGGAGTGTATTCTCATGAGCTTTAAGGAATGACTGAACCCGAATGCAAGTATTGGAGGAATGAAAAACTACTGGCAATTATAAGGACCTGTTATGTCATGCAAATTCTTCACCTTCAGCCTGATTAAAGGTCTTCAGGCACAACGGAACAGAGCTTGCAAATTTCCAGGATTATTATTCTATAATGCCGTGGTGAAGCTAGTGAATATTTTAGAGACTTACTGAGTACCCTCGCTGTCAATTTGTAGTGATGTTTTACCTCGTTGAGGTATGTAAGGCTGGTGTTTATGCAGGACATTTACTTTTCCTAGTAACCAGCATACTAATGCAGTGACAGCCTCCAGAATTAACAGGAATGAGGCATAGAAAGACCTCAAGAAGATGAGAAACCTGTTCTCCTTGATAATACAAGAGGTCACCATATTTTGGCTTTGGGAACAACCCAACCACTTAATTCTGTAGTACTTACCAGAGTAAAGAAACACTCTGCTTCTGTGTGATTACTGTTTTAACCCAAACTGGTATTATATAGCATTGCAGCTACTATTTACCTGCCTACTATTCTCTTAAGTCAGAGGATAGTAGATTTATTTTAAAGACTGCAGACCAATTCACTCATAGACTAGCACAAAAAAGGAAGGTTAGATAGACATTTATCTTGGAAGATCATTTTGCAGTATAAAACATGCACATACATTCTTTTTCAAGAGTCACTCAGGTATTAAATGGGACACATTTAGCACGCTAAAATAATTTGCTACATTGTTCCTAGTAATTTTCAACCTATCTGACTAAGATGAAACAAACATAAACCCTGCACAAAATCTACCAGAGAACCTCAGCCTGGACAACTTTCAGAGAATGCTGGAGCCTGCTCTACTCGATTTTAGTGGTAATGTGAAAGAGCACCAAGTTCAGACCAGCCTGGATTCATAATTTGCTTTCAAGCTGTAAAAGCTGTATTAGAAAAAACATTTGGTTTTTAAACATCTAGCAAATAAAACAGATCAGTCTACAATGCTCATTGCTAGCTATTTGAACAAAAGCCAGCAAATGAAAACAATATATGACAGAACAATGTGATAACTAAGCCAGATGACCTTTTTTTCAACTGCACTCTGCTATATATATATGTATACATGATGTATACAGTGTTCCACTTGTATTGCAGTATGGTATCCTGCTACTTCTGTGTTCTACTGATTTCTTCAAGGGTTTGTGCAGTAATCTTCTGCTTGTGTCCTGCTAGCAGCGCAAGTGGAACATCATTCAAATGAAAATACAGAAAGAACACTTGAAATGAAGATTTTTTTTCTGAGAGTCGTGCTTTTCTTCTGATGAGTGCACTTGATAAAATACATTCCACCCACCCGCAGCCCCCTGCCTTCTCTGTGTTCCACTGATAACGTGACCCACCACACTGAAACAGTATTATTTCCTGAAAGGCTGTAGGCAAGCATGATGATGAGAAGAAAAAAGAGGAATGAATGTTAAACAGAATGGGAGATAGAGGAATTGTGCATATGTATGAGAAAATCAGAAAAAAAATTTTAAGTGTGCTGAGAGTTGGATATAATAAGGGGGGGGGAAGTAAGTGCATATTCCTTTTAAAATGTATGTATCATAGAATACAAAGGAATAATTCTACCCACATCATCAGTCAATTCCTACAAATTCGTGGGATATGAATGGGGGAAATGATGATAACCACATTAGTACAAGTTTCATGTTAGTATAATGGAGTTCGTATTTTGGAAAATGTTTGAGAGTAGGCAAAACAGTCTTTTTCAGAAATAAATATCTTTGCTTCAAGAGAGGACAAAGGAAATACACAGAGATAAAAAGCAAGGGTATTTCATTTATGTAGAACTTAACTAATTTTAACATAATTGCAGGAATTTTTTTCACATATATCTATGTAAATACATACACACTCTTTTAATCCATTTGCCCTTTTCACAAGTATGTAAGAAAATGGTATTTAAGAACAAATCCTTGGTGATAACATTTACAAGCAAATCTAGTTAGATTTATAATCAAAAGTGGATTGGAGACAAGAAAATTATCCTAGCAGTATTTGTCAAACATATGACAGTGCTCTCTAATTGACTTCAACAGGGCAGATTCCCTGCTATACGCTTTATTTAATGTAACTTTAAAGTGTTCCTCATTGCCAGTCGTATCACTTCTTTGAGCAAGCACTCACTCCAGTTTTAGCTGGAGCTCACCTTGAGAGAACCATCGGGAAGAAGCCTGTGCATCACTTAAGTTCTTGTGCACTGCTAAATTTCACTTTTTAACCTGTCCCAAAGTTTCCCCTTCAAAGTTATTAATGGAAGGAAATACGGCCTATTTCACGAGGTCATATTTTATACACTCATGTGTTTACATTTTTAGCCTGCTCGAAGTCGTCTGTTTTGTGCAGTGTTGTATTTTGCTCCTGACAAAGCATCAGCTGATAACCAACAGCTTTGGCCCTGAACATATGCCTCATTTTCTTTCTGTAATTTATATGCTATTCTCTCTTCTGTGAGCAATATCCCACAAGTCATTGCCAAATTGAGCGAGCTATGGGCCTAGTGGGGACAAGAGAAAGAAGACTGCTTATTGTTAATGGACAGGATAGGTGAATAATAAATCAAAGCAAGAACTTGAGCATTGGCGTTCGTGTATTTTAGCATGCTAGGTGAATTTAGAAGTGCAAAAAACCAGAATGCTTTTGGGGTATTCTGCTTTTGTTTACCTCCATCACTTCTGAGCCAGAAAGTTAAGTGATCTAGTGTTGGCAAATGACGACTTAGTGCCCAGTTTTGCCTATGAGGCTACATACTAAACACCCATGCTAGATTTTTCAACCAGAAGATGAACTTACCATTTGTATTGTAACACTCATCACTTTAGAAGTGATTAATTATCATCTAGAGTCTGACCACTGCCCTAGGGAAATGTTTAGACCTGTACTTAACTCTTTTAGATTGATTAATGTACCTAAAGCTTTTTATGTTTCCTTCCGATCAGTACAAATTTCTCATTTAATATAGTTTAGTTCAGGACTCTAGAAATGTGGGCTGTTTCCCAGAATTTTGAAGTACGGTGATGACACTTCAAAACAACTGCAAAATAGCAACCAATCTGCCATCTGTGGCACTATCTTTTACAGCTATAGCTGGTGAGAGGCAAAGACAGTTCAAAACTTACCTGAACTGGACTGGATAAGACCCCAGTCTGATTTAGATTATGTCAGTAGCTGTTGTGTATAACATGAATTACAGAGGCCTTATCTGATCTGTTATGGTAGGCTGTTGAAGCTTCTTCCGAATAAATCATCCAATTGCTTTGTGCTGTCTGAAATATCAGTTTGCACCAACTAGTAGTAATAACTGGGGAGTGTGAATTCAGTACTTGACTAGCTACAAGTCTTGTGTGGCAGATAAAGAAAAATTCCAAGGCAAATCTTTCAATAGCTTTGTTAAAAAAGCATTGTAACATTATTATTACTGAGAACATCAAAAATCGTGTTAGGTTTTCATGTTAGGTTTTCAACCTAAATTATTCTGTGATTCTATGATACTTAATGTTTTGTCATTCTTTTGCACTCTATTGAAATGGTTCTTGCTAAAAGCATATTTACCACTACTGAAATCTTAAAATCATCTTCTTTAATGTATTAGCTCTTATCAGTCATATTCTTCTCTCTAGAATCTAATTTTTTCTTGATTTCCATGGTCTTATTATCCCAGATCTCCTTTTAGCTTTCTGATCATCACTTCAGTAAGTGTTTTGGAGGGATCTTTCTTGGTACAGCTGTGATCTGGTAACATGGACTGGGTGCCCAGTAGCAGCTGAAGCACCGCTTGGAGCAAAAGCTCAGGTGCAATTGTTGAATGCAAGGTCAGGTTTGTTTCCTCTGAAAGTTGATGAGGTCCAAGACTGCTCTGCCATGCAAGCTACAGCCCACTAAGTGGAACCATCCTCCTGAAAGAAACAGTGTGTGCTTTCTCTGTGCTTCCTCTCGTGATTTGAACTGTCTTTTGGCAGATGCCTCTAAAAAAGCTTGAGAATTGTTTGGGTGTTTGTTAATCTACTAAGGCAGAACCTACCATGCTGACTAGTTGCCTGCCTCTTTTAATTAAATTGTAATTTTTTTGAGATGTCGTCTTCTCTTTTCCTAGAACTGATGCAGTGGAAAATATTTTTTTCTTATAAACGCAAATGTATGATTATGTTTTTTTTCCTATTGCAGCTCATCCACTGTCACGTCTTTTCTATTTCCAGAAGATTTCTCATGTCTTTGTTGTATCAGACATCTGGTCAGTATAGCTCAGTTTCAAGCCAAGGATTGTAAGAACTGTTTCAATTAGCATAATCTCCTAGTCGCAAACAGTACGATCTTTGTCATCAGAAAGGGGAGTTATATAAGGTTGCTTCTAGACATTGTAGTAATTCTGGAGTTGTATGGTTGAAGGGAGAGTATTTTTTTTTCCTGCACTTAAAACACATAATTAAAATGCCTCAAATACTGTTTTATCATTTAATTCTATGCATTCATTTCTTCACTGGGATACAGACCGATGTTTAGCAGAGTGGTGTAACTGGACAGTAGTGGCTCTGGTGGCTATGCAAAAGACGCAAGAAGATGCGAGAATGGCCACACAGTCAAGATGGCAGCATTGCCAGGTTCAACTCTACCAGCAAACTTAAAGGAAAAGCTGCAAGGCAGCATTAAATGGCAGAGGAGAAAAATCCTCTCTGTTTAATCTCTGCCATCCTGAAGACTGACCAGGACATGTTTTGCTCAGTTCACTCCTAATGTAAATCAGTGTGTCCCTTTCTTGACTAGGCTATCCTCCAAAAGACCAGCCACTATTTCTTGTGCCTCTGTGTCTCCAGCCATAAAGGATTGTTGGGCATCTCGTGGGTTGGGTTGGGCTTTTTTGGTGTATTTTAGTAATAGCTGTGTACATTAAGAACTAGTGTTAAAGAGAAAAAATTTGAGTGAAGGTACCGATACCGTTCAGCTGGACCAGTATCCCACTCACCATTCAGTATGGCTTAAGGCCTCTGGACTGCTCTTCAGAGACACTTTGATCTTTCCCTTGACAATACACAGGTGCTTAAGGAGAAGTCAGGCCACCAAAAATAATATTCCATGTGTTTCTGTGGGTCATATGGGTTTTGTGTAGTAGATCAGGTCTTTGGAGACCTAGACAAGAACCTTACATTTACTCTTCTCTAGTAGACTTCCCAGTCGTCCAGAGCAGATTTTACCCGCCTCTAGAAAACTTTATTAGTTGATATTTAGATTTATAAGAAGAAAAGATCAAATATTTTTGTTGGGCATTGCATCCTGAGGGTGCTTACATAAAGACACAGCTTCATTTTTTCAGATTTTCTGAAAGTAAACCCTATGTTTTTCCTGTGCCATTTTCTCTTGTGCAGAAAGTAAGAAATATTTTAGTTCTAATACAGATTATCTACTTTGAACTCGCACATTTGTTCCAAAGAATGTTTCCTACTAAGACGGAACCTCTTTCTGTCTGTCGTACGTGTACGTGCATGGTTTGTCTGTACTTTGGGATTTGGATCTCTCAACAGCAATGTTGTTGCCTAGCAAAGTCTGGTATAACACAGGACTAATAAAGTATGTGTCGGTAAAGCTGATTTTAAATTTAAAATGACAATCAGTGTGCCCTTTCTAGTAATTTCTTAGTCACTGTTTATACTGATCTGTATCCCTTTTGTTTTCCCCACTCAGATGTTGCAAGAGCAATTGAGTTACTGGAGAAACTGCAGGAGTCTGGAGAAGTACCAGTGCACAAGCTACAGTCTCTAAAGAAGGTGCTGCAGAGTGAGTTTTGTACAGCTATCAGAGAGGTATGAATTTGAGATTTTTAGTTATTTCTCAGACTAACATTTCTCACCTGTAAAGAAAAACGTATGTGCCTTTCAGTGCTATGTTCTATAAAGGATGATGGATGTGAGATGTGTCTGTAGCTGCCTGCTACTGTGCAGAATGTTGAAGTTAGTGAAAAACAGACACAGAACAGTTGCATCAGCAAGACATCAAGGCTGAGGCAATTAGCCTTGCTAAGGAGAAAGGGTGATTAATTAGTACTTTCATATTCTGCTCGCGCTGTTTGAAGGTCTGGGGTAACCTGTACAGCACTGTGCTGGGATATGGGGACATGCCAGGTTGGGTCAGTGCAAGCTTGAATGCCTCTCCTTTGAGCTCAGGTGTGTGATGGGGAGACGCTGATAAAATGCAGTGACGGCCAAAAGGGGCAAGGCTGAAGTTAGCTGAGGCTGACAGGAATCTTACCTTTGAAGTCAGTGGTCGGGTCCCCATGGGCTTTGCTCTTCATGTCAGAAATCCTTGTCATACTGCCAAGAACTATGATCATGCTACTGCCAGCTGTGGTCAGGGCCTTCCTAAGCTCTGCTCAACAGTAGATAAATAGGAATTGTTTTCTTCGAGTCAAGCTAGAGAAGATGCACCACACTTCTGCATGCTTACAGGCAGTATCTTTGAATCAGTTAAACGACAAACATTTCCGTTAGAAGTTTCTTAGAAAGAAAACATGGTTTGATACAGCATTGCATCAGATATTTTAAACCAAGGACTCTTAGCCTGCCAAACAGAAGCAGCTCTAAATGCCCTAATGAGGGCAACATCTTTTTAGTAAAAAATCTGTAAGAACTTCTGTTTCAGTTTATCTGTCTACTTCCTGGAACTTATCCTCCGTTGCTGAAATGAATGTTCCCTCAGTGGTAGCAAAATTGAACTCCTGATAACTAGGCAACAGCAGCAGATTGATTGAGTGGACTACTGAGTGGCTGGAAGGAAAAAAGAGATGAACAGACATTAGTTTAATAAGCAAAATGGAACACACTCATTACTTTATGGGATATATTCTTCAGGGTGAGAATCGGAGAGAGGCTTCCACCTAATTAAATTGCAATTTTCAAGGCTTTTTAAAGGGAATAGTGTTCCCTGACAATAAATAATAAATAGTGTTCCCTGGCAATAAATAATGGCACTGCGTACCCTCAAAAGCTTATATTCTGACTAGTCCTTTCATTTAACCAAACTAAATGCTTCTTTAAGTAACCACAGAGCACAGAAAAGTTGTGGGATTGTTTGGGGTTTTCTTCAGATAGCAGTGCCTGGTACTCCAATTGTTAAAGGCAGCTTTGAATTTTCGCAGCATCATCAGTGAAATCTTAACAAATTTTTATTAGTCTCTGGAAAACAGTTTTAGCAGCAGCAAACACAAAATTTAAGAACTAGGAAACTGGCTTAGAAGAATGCATTCTCAGTTCAGTGCACTGAAAGTAGATTTTGGCAAAATCATCTCAGTGGCACAAAAGGATTTTGTAGAGTATTGTGTGAAGACAACCTGCACGTGACTGGAGCTAGTTGTTACACGAGAATTGAGTGATGATGAATAAACAGTTCTACCAACTTCATAAACAAAAAAATGTATTTCTGATTAAATATATATACAACCTATCTTTCTAATATATCACTAGCAGAGAACAAAGTTTCTACACCCAAAAAGTTTGTACCATTCACCGCTACGCATGTAAATCTTTTTTTAGAAAAAAAATCTTCAAATATAAAAGGCCCGATAATAAATCTTTTCATTTAGCTAGAGTGGCAGGATTGACGTATGTACATTGCGAGTACTTAAGGTTGTTCAACATGTGGCTTCTCTTTCCAGTTACATTAAGTCCTTGGCAAGTATTTAGACCCATAGCTCTCTTTTTTTCCACCAGTTGAAGAGCTATTGGAAAACTCAGAAAATAATTGCTTCTAAAAAAAAAAATTGTAAAAGCATGGAATATTTTGGTCTCATTACACTGTTAGCCCTCTCCAAGCACTGCAACAAGGGCTGGGAGGGTATCTGAGCTGTGTCGTGTCATTAATCAGGGATGCCCTTCTTGCATGTCCTTCATGTACACTGGAGTTTATTGAACGGCACAGGTTTTTCTGAGTGTGTTTGAGTCTGAGATAGCTAAGGCTAGACAAAAATCTCTCTACAAATGCTCTCTCCCATTGTTTATCTTTTCTTATCTTAGTGCAAGATGTGAGAGTGTGGTGACTAGGTTTTAATTTTCTTTATTTGCACCTACACAGACTAGAGAAGAAAAGTTGTTGACATTACAAGAGAATGCACGGCAGTCAGTTAGAAATGAGAAAAGTGGGAGTGAAGCAGACCGGGTGTGAGCTGTAGGTAGGAGTAATCAAAATGGGATGAGGAGGCAGGCTTTGTGTTAGTATGCAAATTCTGAAAGAGGCTGCTTATTATATATATGCAGATATTCAGATCTGCAGCGTGGTGTGTTCATTCTATAATGCAAGATCTGAGCCTAATTTTCTTTCATCAGAAAATCTAGTAAAAGAGATTAAGGCTGACTTTTGTAGTCCTATAAACACCATCATGGAGGAACTTTGGAAAATTAAAATTTTCTTTTCCGGTCTAAGAAATTATGGAAACTTAACTGTCCAGTGAGTTTGGTTGTTAAAATAAGTCCCAGAGACACTCAGCATTGGGCTGAGTGTAGGTGAAAGGATCAAAGATGAAACATAATTGTGCACTGTACTAACTAAATGTGACTTGTCCCTTCTACAGGTAGGAATTCTTTAACTACAGAAGCAGAAGGTTACTTTTATGACCCATTAGCCTTTAAAAGTATGAGATACGTTATTAGATGACATACATTCCAATCTAATGTGTAGGAATCTATCTAATGGCTGTAATTAATTGTATTTATGGGAATCAACTTAGTAAATCAAATCTCAAGTCCCTACACTAATATTCCATAGAAATAAATTTTTTTAGAACTGAATGAGTGAATGGAATTTAAATAGGAGTACTTTAGCATGTTTCAAGGATGCTATGTTAGGAAATGGTGATTAATGGTTCTCACTTAGCTAAATATAAGTACCACCAACTGAAATATTCCGTCTGGCACTAGGCAGGAATATGGATTAGCTCTGAAAATAATGGAAATAATTGAAGTACATAATGGCCTCAGTATTTCCTATTCACCTGAAGACCCCTAGACCAGAAAACAAGTTAACCAAAGTCTGATCACACTAAATGTCAGTTTGAAAAAAAAATTTATTTGTATTTTAAATTACTTATTTTAAAAGCTCCCTAGCCACATGAAGATTAATTAGCCTTGTATAGCTTTATCATCTGATAAAACTTGCACAAATCTTGTCCATTATACCATTAAGTCCTTTACCCTTCTAAATGTTTTTGCTGTTTATTCAAAGCTGTTGCTATGTTATAGTCATCTGATTTCCAGGGGGTTGCTGGAATAAATGAAGGGCTGTGAAAGTGATTATATAATCGAGCTACTGAGAAGTTATATTCACATGCAACTAAAACTAGACAACTTAACTGATAAAGCTACTTTAATTGTTATAAGTCAGTAAAAGAAAGTTATAAGACCTGTAAGATAAGGTGAATTTCTGGTCTGGCAAGAAACCCTAAAGACCTTTGGGCACAGATGGTAGAATAAACAACTGAGCAAAACACAGTGGACCATCAAATAAATGTGACATGCCTTAGCGGCTTATGTGAATTTCATTTACTGCTAACATCTGATAATTGGTGGTCAAGCACCAGGACAATAACAATACCGTTTGATAAACACTTGCATCTCCTGGTGAGCAAAGTTTTCTTTCAGGTTGATTCCCTGATTTCCATTTCTGTGTGTTAAATATGTAATATTCAGGTGTATCTCTCTTTTCTCCCAGCCTGCCTTTGCTACTCAATTTTCTATTTCAAGGTTAAATCTAAAGTTTTCCTGTGTGGATATTATTTGAAATAAGATCTGACTAGCAAATACCTGCGGGGAATCAATGCCAAAATTAATCGGATAAAAATGTGGTGTGGCAACCAGACACCCAAAAGTAACCATTATTTTATATTATTATAACTCCCACCAAAATATCCTGTCGTCACAGAAAAGCAATTCTGTAGGACTCGGTCACTGACAAAGGAGGAGCAATCAACACAAAGTACTCTAATCTTGTCCATCTGGTATGAAATTAGTCATTGGTAAAGCATGTTATCTTTGAAAATAGTTCAGTTCCTACCTCACTAGTTTAAAACATTTTTAAGCTTGCTGTAAAATATAGACAGAGCATCCTGGACATTTAAAGACCCTTATTGACTTACAGGCATAAAAATGGCAGTGGCAGAACACTGACTCATTTTTTATGAGGTCCTGGTGCTCCCTAGTTACTTTAGAGACATATTTGCTTATGTTGTATAGTATTAAAAACATAGTTTCATTATGTATTAGGTAAGATAGTTTAATAAGCCTAGTCAGTATATTGGAATGATTGCCTTTAATTAATAATTTTCATTTCCATGCCTTAGCGATCTGAACGCCCAGAATCCCAGTGCTGCTGATGTGCAGTGTGTTTTTATCTGGTCATTTCCTCAAGCTGCCCACCTACACTTTCCATTATTAACCCTGATATATGTCTTTTCAAATATTAAGGGACCAGAAGAAGGCTGCTGGGTGGTGAAAGCTGAATCTGGTGGTTCTGGGCTTATCACCATACTGTGATACCATGTGTGACAGCAGAAGGCTGTCTGGAGCCCTTAGATGTTCATTCGCTTCAGATGTCCCAGTGTGGTGGTGTACTCCATTTTTACAGGGCTGGACTCAGGCAAAAATCCTCATTAATTCTTTTATTCAATTATTAATTTAAGATTTTAATCTAGGAGTCATTTAAATACCTGTTTTAATTGTGTTTCAAGAATCTTAAAATTTGTTTGTTCAGTTTGCAGTATAATGCTGTTCCTCCACATCCTAGACCTAGTCTCTGAAAGCAGAATTTCCTTGTTTTCTGCCTCATGAGTCCTTGTAAAAAGGGAGGTGCACCAGGCCAAATTCTCTCAGTTGGCACCAAGGTAGGCCCCAGAGTCCAAATTCTGCCCTGTGTTAATGCTTTATTTTTGCTGGAAGCTGCATATTTGTTACAGGAGGAGAAATACAATTGTGGTCAGTCTGTCCTCTCCACAGGGCAAGCCCAGCTTATGAAGTTTTTAAATTATAAGATGCAAGCTTGGAAAAAAAAAAGTATTGAGAAGACTTACTGCTATAATTCACAGCACAGAACTGTGATTAAAGCTCAGTAGGAAGCCTGACATCTAAAGATCCCCTACTGTCACATTTACCCATGCGAACAGAACTGCTGGTCAGATTGAGCAGAAGTGATATGTCAGACTTACTAATAAGGCAGTTAGTAAACAAAAGGGCAATAGGACAACGCATAGGAGTAAAGTGACCGAGATTTATCAGCTCAGATTTGTAGCTCAGGTCATAAAAACAGTATGGTTGTATTAGCATGATGCCTCATTAGACTGGCTGGGAAACAGAGTTCTCCTTAGGCTAATCTGATACCTTGTTGTGTTCCTGATAGTTTATTCAGAATCACTGCACCATTACTTTAGTAATAGGACTCATGCAAAAGCACATACGGAATTGTGCAAATTGACCAATTTCATTCAGGTTCTTGCATGTTTATGCATTGATTTATTTGTAACTTTTCAATAAAATTTGTATTCCTGGATGCTAATCGTGAAGTTTCGGTATTTTATCTTTTTTCTTAGATATTGGAGTGGATTATAATGTCAGTCAAACCAGTTCCGTTTACCTGAATTCTGGGGCTGTGTAGCATTTGCAAGAATCTTCTACCTTTCCATCCCTTTTTAATTTCCACTGTCCCAACAATGAAAAGCCACATAAAATAATGATATAAGTTTACACTAAATGAGTACCTCTGTTTAAAAAAATGCGCCTGCAGGTTCTGGTGCTGAGTGGGACAAGCTGCTGCGTGTTCCTCAAAGCCCCTGCACGGGGTCTCGGGCGAGGCCAGACCTCTGCTAGCCAGCTGTCCCCACTCATGGCCGCTGTGGGCCTTGCACCTCCCTGCGAATGATGGTAAGGCGCCCCAGAGGTGGAGAGGTGGCCCTCGGGCTGGCCGCCATTGGTTTTATTCCGTGAACCCCCCGGGAAAGGAGAGAGCCCACATGGCGACCCAGGAACCGAGAGGGAAGGACTTCTGTTTGGTTCGGGGTTATAAGGGAGTCCCGAAGGGGCGGGGTGATACAGAACAGCCAATAGGGAGAGAGGGAGAGAAGGGCGGGGGTTACAAACCAACCAATGGGAGCAAGGGGAAAGGGGCGGGTGTTACAAACCAACCAATGGGAGCAAGGGGGCAGGCATGAGGGATTTGGTTACAGCTTGCAGGGGTACATGAATATGCATGAGTGAATGGGCGAGGCTTTCTCCTGTAAACCGAGAGGCTTTCTTTGGACCAAATTATGGCCTAATATCTTTTTTGACCTCCCCTTCCCAGCTCAATGCAACATACCTCCATCACTGATAGGAAAGGGCATTACTTAGCTTCACTCAAATATGATGGTATGGCACAGTAGTAATGTATTCATGTTGTACAGAATTTTGCTTTCTGCCTCCTGGTTGCAGGTACTGTATCCATAATGATGAGTTGAGAGAAGGAGTTGTAATGTATGTTAATTAGATAATAAAAAAATCAGTTTTCCAAAGATGAGCTGTCTGCTCTTTGTCTTGCCACCATGTTGGATTAGGCATTGAGAAGGTTCAGCAGCAAAGCTTAAGTTATCAGTAAACACAGAACTTTTTTCTTTTATTATTACCCTAGTGTGTTAAAATATATGCTATTTTTTAGGACGAATGTAATCAGAAATTACTCCAATTTTGAAAAACAATGAAGTTTCAATTGCCACTTTACCATAACTGATTGAAACATTTCTCTGTTGCTCGCAAGCCCTGGATGGCATGAATGAGAAGTTTTGGAAATGGTTACCTTGTAACTCAGCAGATGGTCTTCATTAATGGCAATTATGTGAATTTACCAAGCTGCCCAAGCATTATCTGAGAGAAGGCATTATTTAGTCTCTGTGCCATTACTAAGTCCCTACCACTTTCATTACTTCACTGCAGGAGATTTAAAACAGCTGCTGTTGTCTCTTTTTTTTAGCTGCCTAGAGCTAAATACATAGATTTCTCAGATAGAGTACCCTAGAATCTGGGACCAGACTGTATCATTGGTCTTTAATGGGTGCTTTCTCCCACTGGTTTTGATTAAAGATCAATTTTTAGAGTTAGCTGGTGGCTATATATCTAATCATACTTACGCTCTGCTTGTGTTACTGTGCCGTTCACAACAGATAAATGCATACTTTAGTGCTTCAAGAGTCCTGCAATGTGCAGAATCAAAACAATCACATATCTTGTTCGTGTTACAGTTTATCTGGGTGGCTGTATCATATTTACTAAAACTGTCTGAGTGGTGCTCAGGTGATATTCTCATTTTGGCACAGAGCTGCAGTTGCGTGTGCTACGGAAGGTGACTCCAGTGGAACATGCGTGTTTCATCTCAGCATCTTCTTGGTTTGCTCGCATTATCGTTTTAGCTTATTGTTGCAGTATCCTATTCGATTACATAAAACTCTTCAGAATAGACAGAATAGGCTCTGCTGCAGTTCACCTCAAGCCTGCTTCTTCCTCTTGAGAGAAATCAGCAGCAAGATTAACTACCGAGTAATATTAATAAGCGACAGGTGTTGGAAGCCGCTGCACTATTCTTTTTGCCTTGATGGAGCCTCGGTATCCCTCTGCTGCCACTTAACTGATGTCACTGACGAGACTCCTGAGAAATGCTGCTCAATCTCCATTTTTTTAATTGTGCCTTCAGAAAAGAAAAGAAATTATAAACTGTTTTAAAACTCTATTTTAGCTATATTTCTGTTGGCATTTAAAACAAGAAGCATCAGTAGTTTCCTTCCTTCTCCCTGCCTTCTCAGCTTGATAGGAACATTTGAGATGAGCTTGCATGATGATGTCATGTTTCATCCAGGTGCTCGTTTTGGCAAGGTTTTGACAAATCTGTTAAAGTTTGGAATATGGCTGTTGCATATGCCAGCCTCAACAGTGTATACACACTTAGTGATAAAGTGGAGGAAATTAGTGTTTATTAATGCTTGGTGTATTTTTAAACTCAAAAGTAACTGGCAGTGAGGTCTAACAGAGAGTTTGAAATTACAAGCTGTGAGTTCCAAGTGGTCTTACAGGAGTTAACTAATCACACGTCGGTATTTCTTTTTATCGCAGTACATTGCAGTACAAGCAGCAGAAGAGACTTTTAGGACTGTATTTCGCAAAGGTTTAGTGATTGCAAAGGATACAATTTCTGCATCGCCTGTAACACTGTTTTAAAGATGCCCGCTCATAGTTCCCATTGACTTAGAGCAGAATATAGAACAGTGTGTAAGAGATACAAAATAAACTAAATGATCCAATTATATTTTTCTTGTTCCTCATGTAAGTAGTTTTTACTTGCAAATAAAAGTCTATTTTTCCTTATTCTTAAAAGGGTGTGAAGTAAATTCCTATTGACTTCAGAGTGTCAGCGATGACACCAGACAGAATTGAGATTGTAGGGAAGAGGGGGCACACAAGGGTCTTGTGTTTCCTAACAGCAGCACCAGGCATGTTTCAATCGACTCACCCAATATGTGCAGAGGATGTGACAGCGTGCGTTTTCGGGTGCATCTGCTACACTCTTCTGCTCGCACATAAGGGAGGAAAGAGATTCTGGCCCCAGCCTGTAACCCCTGTTGGGTCGTTTCTTGGACAGACGCAGCATCATATGGCAAGAGCTCAGGGACCAAAACTTGGGTCAGCTTTCCGACACCACCACAGATACTGTCAGAGCAGAGTGCACATCTCCGTTTTCCACACAAAAAAAAGAAAAAAATCCATTTTAACTTGAGCCTTCATAAAGTATTTCACCCTAAATTAAAATATTATACATTTGCAATGATTATACTTAATTTATTTTTAACAATGTCTCAGGCCCGTGCTGGTTTTTTCCGACTGCCTAAGGACAGCTTAATAATGCATCAATATTCGGATCAGTTTTTTCACTTTGGTAGAACTGACCTAGTTTCCTCCGTAACCCCCATCCCCCAAAGAAGGAAACATTTAAATAAAATATCTTCAATGAAAATGCCAAAGCCAACATTCATAATATTTCTTCCACGTGGTCTGAAATTAAAACTGTCTCATCTCCTCAAGTTGTTAAACAAGACTGAATTTCACTTACGGGTTTGAGCTTTTTAATGGGTTAGCATCCCTATGGCATCATGTGGCAACATCCACGAAATGTTACTTCATGGAAGGGGATTGTTGCAACAATTGTGAAAATGACGCAAAGTTTGGTTTTGAAAATAGACACCAGTGGTTTTCCCAAAGCAAACATGTAACTGCTCAAAGGCTAATGAGAGCTTATCATGTAAAAATATTCAGAATGCCAGCAACCTTGAATGACCACATTCTGTCTGATATAAATAGCTCATTAATACAGACTAGTTGTCACAAAGCAGCTTTTTCAAATTCAGTTGTCGAAATTCAGTAGCTGCAGGCAACAACTTACATAATACAGACGTGTTGGTGCTTCTAGTAAGAACAATAATGTATCACACCCCTTCCTCTCAAAGGTGCTTTTCAGCCATTTCGACCTCCCATACTCACAGGTATCTATCGACTTGTCCTGTTGACATTGTAGAAAGAACTTCTGTCAGCTTGCACTCAGGGGCAGACTGAAGATTATGTACAGTGTATACACTGTGAGCATGGGTGTAAGATTGCCTAATTCTGCTTCTGTTGGGATTACTCAAACACCTGTCATAGTCCTATAACAAAATGGGCTTTTGTGATTCATTTGCTCAAACAATCTTGTTTAAGAAGAATCTAAACTTGAAGTTGTGGTGTCTGTACATGGCATCCATGGTCTTCTTCCACAACCAGTGGTTTTGTGGGGTTCTGTCCCTCACAAGCACTACTATTTAGACAGTCTTCTCAAGTTCTCTTGCTTTTCAGTCATTTAGAATAGCCTCTTCCCCAATTTTTTTAATTGCCTACCAAAGAGAAAAGTAGCTATTAACACAATGAAAAAACAATGTTAATATTTTTTGAGTCAACTGGATTGATAGAAAAGGAAATCAGCCTGCTTTGAACTATCCTATGGAACTACTGTCGTCTGGACTATGGTGTATGACCATGTTTAGCACAGTATCTTAGCTAGAGGCTATAGCTCTGGTGGAGAAAATATGCTCTTAAAGATGTAGATGCGCTTTCCCAAGCATGCTTATCACGAGATAATTTTTAAAAAGCAGAACACAGGCACAAAACCAGAAATTCCATCTGATATTCAAGAGATACAAAATTAAACACACCGTCACTAGATGTTTTCCACTTCCATTGAGCTACCGCAGGTTTATGGCTGAATGAAAGTGTTCCACTGCTTTGGTTTCGAGCTTGAGTGAGATTTCAGATGTAAAAAGTCATTATGAAAGAGGAATTAAGAAAGAGGAATTATGAAAGAGGAAATGTGGTTGGGTCAGCTACATACCTCCGTGCTACTAATATACACACTTTCATTTGTATTTGACTTGTTTTCTTTTTTTATGTCCTCATCTGTTCAGGTGTCATCTTAGATGGATAATTAGATCTGTTTGTAAGTAATTTTGTAGAAAAGCAAATACTGTTTGAAATATCAGAAAACCTACCATAAAGGGAAGAGATTCTGAGAACTCTTCACTTCTGAGAAGTGTGTAGTTCAAGCAAAAATGGTGATTGGTGTAAGCAATTACCCGGTAAGATTCCATGGTTTATGTTGTACAAGAAGTTAAAGGTTACCAGAGTCCCTCCTGATCTATGTAGCATTTAAGATGTCCTTGCTCACTGATGTGGTCAAGCATGATCTGAATTGAGTGCTGAAGCAGAGCTCAAGGGGAGTCTGTCCAGGCATACAAAGCAATGTGTTCCTTTCCACAGACATAAATATATTGGATTCAGAATGGAAAATATAGGCAAGAGGTTGTGGGTAAGGAGAGATGGCAAACAGAATGTGAAAGAGTCAAAAATTATGAAAACAAAGTAGAGTGGGAGAGGCACAACTGATTTGTGCTGCAGGTGGCAGTTTGGTCTCAGAAACAGGGGATTCACAGGCACCACGGTGGAGAGGTCTGCAGCTTTCCAGTGCACCTCCGCTCCGTAACTTCTCCCAGTCATTAGACTGGGCATTCTCCTGGCCGTCCCCAAGGACTGGTTCATGCACGCTAAGTGAAATGAAATGTGGGTCTCAGATCAGGAGGCGGCTGAAGTCCTAAGAGTCAGCTCCAGATTTTGAGAGGAAGGGAGAAGAGAGTCCAGCAACTATGCTGAATAAAGCATCTTCTGCTCTTCTCACCGTGGTAGAAGACTGATTAAGATACTTCTTTTTGCTTGACATCTTAGAAGGGAAGAATATTTATCATCCTCTCCAACGTGCGAAGGCAATTAGGAAGACAGGGATTCAGCTGGTTGACAGCAGATGCGTAGTACTGAGGTGTAAGTAAATAACAGTCTCTCTTTTGTAGCTCAGCGTCAGTTCTGCAAGGATGCACACATGAACACTGTTCCATTGACGTGACTACAGAAGCGCAATGAAACCAATTATGTCCTCCTTGCTCTGGTTATTCTCATGCTAACTCTCCCCTCTGTACTGTCTGTCAGGCTCTTGTCTTCCTTTCCTTGAAAGTCCTCTCCAAAAATAGATACACAATTCTTTTCTACACTTGAAGCAGCAAAAAATGCAGCAAATGAGCTAAAGGAGCTAAACCCAGATGATGCCAATATATATCTTAAACATATATTTATCAGTCTTTTTGCAGGTTTTTTCTTCATTTCACCCTTTTGCCTGCTTACCTATGATTTACCTAAGTCACTTACTTGGGTTGTGACTTCTTGAAGGAAGCATTTTATGCCTTTTTATTATTATCATACTTCAGGCACTGTGGAAACACAGCTGATTACTACTATTTACATATATTACCTC
The DNA here is from genome assembly GCA_013398855.1 of Mohoua ochrocephala. NCBI lineage: Eukaryota > Metazoa > Chordata > Aves > Passeriformes > Acanthizidae > Mohoua > Mohoua ochrocephala. The sequence continues at coordinate 78,035 of VZTA01009375.1, read as the reverse complement.
ATACAATAAGAAACCCCTAACATTTTTGAAAAGGTTGCTTCCCCACTTAGAAATTTCAGAAAACTTCATTTGGGCTTGCTACATCACAGGTCTGAATTGCAGTGTACTCTGTCTTGGATTGTGTTTATGGGAGTTTTTGAGCACTAATTCATTGCTGTAAAATGACTTCTGCCTCATACCTCTTCCCTTCTGGTGTTCAGATCAGCTTGTCCTAAAGTTGAGCATCATTATCATAGGTACGGTTGTACTTAGAATTACATATTTCATCAGGGGATGAATCATTAAATACCTCTTAAAGAAGTTAATGGAATAAAATTGTTTAATTAAATTCTGTCTTTGAGAATTCGTCAGAAAAGATGCTGCATCATTCAGGTTGTAAACAGAATACTGCTTCTAGACACCTTTAGGAAACAGGCTGTTAAGTGCACTGTTTTTCCTGGACCTTCTGCAGCTTTGTGTTGACTTCAATAGCCCAGCCCTAAATAACGTGCTGCTTTGTTAGGAGTCCGTATGGAGCAATTTTTGGTAAGAAGCTGGCTCCTAAAGTGCCTGTAAGGCTGTTCCCCTTCCTGCACTCCAGTAATCCTAAAGCAGCTGCTTTGCCTCCCAGCTGAATGCGTGGGGATGAGAACCATCATCATAACAATAATACCTGCTGCATCTGACTCACTACAGCTCCTGCTGGGAGAGGTAATAAAATGTGCATTTCTCTGTGCCTGCGAGAGCTGCCACAGTTCAAGGAGGATTCACTTCCAAGTTCAAATTTTCTAGTTGTAATTTACCTCCCTCCCTCTTTTTGTAATCTTTGGTAGTGGGGGAGAATAACTTTAGGTTATGTCTGAGGAGACTACCTGCAGAAGCTGAAAAAAGTCTGAGATCTATATTCGTGCTTTCAGGAGTATTGCTTGGTGGGAGTGTTGTGTTCTGCGCTCCACAGGAAGGAGAAAACACAGCCGAGTGCGTCTTGCTCCACAGCACAAATGAGATCTGTGTGAACAAACCCCTGTCTGCAGCACGCCTTTACCCAATGAACGTTCAGCACACAGGCACTCACCGTTTTGGTAGAAATCGCTGGGGGGAGAAATGATCTGAAACATCATCATTTACCTTTCAGCTGTAGCTTTGTGTCTTGAAACATTGACATTTCACCTGTAATTTAATCGCTATTATTAATGAATCGTGGAAGCTCTTTTCCCTAGGCAGTAGACCATCAGACTGTGTGTAGAGTCTGTCAGTAAGTAATATTATTAAACACGCATGTAGTCTTACAGACACTCAAAAAAGAAAGAAAAATAGATGTGCTCTTTTTCAAATTAGGAACATGTAGTAACCACCTAGATACTGTACTGGGCAACTGGCTCTAGGGTGGCCCTGCTTGAGCAAGGCAGTTGGATGAGATGACCTCCAGAGTCACTTCCATCCTCAACCAGTCTGTGATTCTGCGATATGTTAATTTTCATTCTTCAGCTCAATCATACTATACCATGATGTCTTTCAAAATGATCTATCTGTCATAGTCAACAAAAGTCGCTGTTTTGAAAGACTTCTTTAGTAAACGTACTAAAGGGGAGATTTTCACATGCTTGAAATTAAAATCTGTGCCTTTGTCTTTTTCTATACTGACTGATATTTTGTTTAAGTAAAGAAATCTACAGTAGATCTTATACAGGCGTCTTAAGGGTGACATCGTGAGATTCAGGAGAATTGCTAGATGTTAAAAATATAATCAGATGTACAGATAATAGTAGGAATTGAAAGAAAAGATTTCATAAATCCGTTTCAATTACTTGCCACGTACAGTGGATTGAACAAGAAGCTATGTTCCAAACCAGGAGGATTTAAATGCCACCTTACTCAGTTTGAGAACAAAGAGATTTTCAGTTTACGTGTTCTCTGTACATAGAAGAGGGAGCAGAATGGATTTGTTGTGCTAAAATCATGGCTAAGGTGGTGCTGAGAACAGCATAGATAAAGGGCTTAGTGTGGCTACAGGAAAACAAACAACGTTTGTTTATGGACTTCAGTGCATTGCAAAAATGAGCCCTGAGTAGATCTGAACCCTACAAAGAGTTTAAGGGGCTTGGTGGAACAGGTATGATTAATCGGTGTTTGGTTGTTAAACTGACTTAGTAATAAGAAAGTTATGTGGGTGTATATGTTTTATCATTCTTAAACTCAAATTACATTAAGCATTATGTAACAGTCAAATAGGATAATTAGATTTACAGATGCCTCAAGCAAATATTCAAGACTGGTTGCATCTGTTGCTTATAGAGAGTGAGATTTTACATGCAGGACTCTTTTTTTGTAAGAACTGTGCTATAAATACCACGATCACTGATAACTCTTTGCAGAACAATATTTTAAATCCGTTGGCATTGAGAATTTGCAGATTAACCCAAGGATTATATGACACTATTGATCATATTTTTCCACAAGTTTTTGAGCTGCTGGATTATTTTTTAGCTTACTAATTTAATCACACACTCATAAGTCTGTTCTTTCACCAGTATACAAGTTAGTTACCGGGATACTGGATATTAAAAAGTCTACCAGCTAGACACTGGTAGGATGCAGTCATCAGGAAGTTATACGACTTCAAACCTAGCAAACAATGACATGAATGTACCATTATTAGCTCACCTTTGTGATAATCAACCTTAGTCATGAATATTTTAAAGAACTTTTTAGTAATTGTTCTTCAATATGAAATACTGTGACCTCTTTTCAAAGCAATTTAATGTCATAATAGTTCAATATTCAAATATATGCCATTACCAAAGAGGAAAGTTTTGGCACTCTAGCTAAAGCATCAGCAAATGAGTGAAAGGTAAATATATTTTTTGAAAGTATATTTGATTCTGAACTCCTCAAGGAACCTAAGGAGATTGCTGTAAAAACTATCATACTTTACCAACAAAGGTTCTCTCTGAGGAGTGCAGCTTGAGACATGAAGCACACGAAACGACAAAATTTCTGATGAATTAGGTCAAGAAAATGCCCACATTAAATCAGTGGCGTATAGGAACTTTTTTTTTTAAGTTTGGTAGTTTTATAAGAAAGTTAAATAAAAGGTTTGCATTCACCTTTGTCTTTCAAAAAACTTTCTGTATATGGTATATAAATATTTTTATTTTTTAAGTTTGCTTTCAAAATAACTGGCTAGCATCAAGGCTTTTGGTTGTTATTTTTCCTCTAAGAGTGTGACAGATCTAGAGAACAAAGGCAGTGTAAGACAAAGCCTTTTCCTTTCTCTTTACTGGAGATGTTTAAAAAGGAGAGTTAAGGACCAGGGAAAGTGGGCCAAAAGTGTATACCAGAAAAGAATGACGGAACGTTATATATATTGGCAGTGTTAATTTTATGTAATTTATGTGTATGTACAAATCCTTTTTAAAGAATAATCTTAGCCATTGACCATATCTGACCTGAACTACCAGACTGTCAACCCCTTTTCACTGCTCCTAGTTATGGTTGATAGAAGGTAGTATTGTGACCTTTCTCCAGAACTATTTTCACTTCCATTCCTCAGCTGAGCAGCATTCTTCTTCTTCTGTATGATGAGCAACTTACATATTTTTTTAACATCAGTTTCCTAAGTCTTTTCGTTCAAGAAAGTTCAGAGACCAAGGAAGCCATTGTTGGAGGCTGAGACACCACTCAGGTCAGTTCAGATCATTTGCATTCAAGTCAGTTGCCTGGAGGCACAAATATTTGATAACATAGAACTTAACTGTTCTGGTTTTAGGAAACTACTTGCTAGAGAATGGAAGGGAGTTGTGTTGGAAGATGTAAAGTTAAGTTTGGAAAGTATCGTGAGAAACACAGATCGATGCTCTCTGTTAACCTAAGCATGCTCAAGTTTAGCAGACACCTGACTATGTGATTACATGAATACAGCATTGATGGAAGTTAGGTCTATGAGGGAAAGGGACTCTCCTTTCTGGGTTAATATAAAGTCCTTGTTTTGCTTCTATAATTAATTTCATTTTATTTTCATGAACATTTTAGGTGTATCAATACATGCATGAAACCATAACTGTTAATGGCTGCCCCGAATTCCGAGCCAGGGCCACTGCAAAGGTAGGATACGTGCAGCTGTTGAAATACGTGTTACCAAAGTGATCTAGTAATTGACTGTGCGCGTGTGTGTTTCAGGTATTCGTGTGTACACTGTAAGAAAATTTAGACATCAGTGGCAGCCCAGAGTCTAGAACCAGTGCTACTTCCCAGGTAACAATCATAATGGAAAATTTCAACCTTTATGCTGCTTCTGTAGCTTAAGAAAAGAGAATGATTTTATGGAATATGATGCTTTTTGAAAAGTTGCTTTGCAAAAGCAAATCTACTGGTTCTTCTGTAGCAGTCTGCCTGCAACAACCAATATTTTAATGGACTGTTTTCCCATACATCTCATCCAGAGAGGACACAATTATTTGGGAGGTAGAAGCTAAACAGTCAAAATTCCCCTTTTAATGGGAACTGTAGGTACTGAGCGAGTGGTAAGGATGAACAGTGACAGAAATGGCCTGATCAACATTTTATTGACTCCACAGCCAAATGTAAGCCCGTTTTTTTTTTCTGATACATTGCCTGTTTTGTTAAAATGTATTCTCTCTTTGTCCATGTGGGCCTGCCTTTCTTATATCCTAAGACAATGACAGCTACTTTACTGCTGCTGCTGAAATGATAAGGGAGTTCACACAACCATGAAAGAACCCATTCTATGTGCCAGTATGAAATATGCTCTGTATTTTCATAACATACACAAAGATAGATGCTTCCCAACAAGGGGGTCCACCATGGCTTTCTTTTTCCCATGATCATTTTGTACAAAACACTTGTCTTTTATGTGGTGTAGCAGATTCTATGCAAAATAACTTGCAAAAGCCATAGATCTTTTTTAGAGATATTTCTTTATGGTCCCATTCCTGTGAACATAAACTCCCTGAAGTCCTAGTGGAACTAAGATCTCTTACCATTAAGTATTTATGTTCGGAGACTTTAATTTAAAGCTGTATCAGAAGAGGAAGGTTGGGAGTGTGTTACAAAATGATTTAAGAGTATTTTAGAGAAGCAAGCTCTATAATAGCAGCAAATAACCTAATATACTCTAAATTGCAGTGTATTTTCCATATTAAATAGGGCTTTCTTTTCTGTAGGCCATACTTCTGATTTTAACCTTCTGATTAAAAGCTAATGGTCAATGTAAATTTGTAAGGTCTTTGGTTCTATGCAGAGAAATGTGTATATGAAATCCTGATTTGTTTACACTGCACACAGGCATAGAAATTATTGCTGTGTTATTTAGTAAATGGGGAGAAGTCCAATTAGTGTTTCCCATTCTCATTTCTTACTCATATAGAACAGCAGGTTACAGAGCAATGTTTCAATATCGCAATATTTCCTGGTTATTTCTGGGCTGTCTGCATTTCATTCTCCTAGTGCATTCATGTCTGACATAAAATGTATGCATGATGACTAGTTCTGCATGTGCAAAACCATGTACTTGAGAATGATCCATTATGTCACATCATCCACTAGCTTCTATTGAGCATAAGCATTATAGGATGCTCAAAAATATTAGTGTAATACAAAATTGTTCAAGCAGTTTGAACTACAAACACATGTTAAAAACTATAAAATATTTTCTTAATGTTTATTTAATGCTTTATTAAGACCGATAAGTAAGAAAATGCTTGTCGTGAAAAATCAAGTATAAATGTAGTATTTTCCTGGATGCGAGCTTTACAGTATGTTAATGTTTTTTCCCCCTGGAATAAGATTAACAATCTAGATTTTTCTAATTGATTTATATATCTGTTGTTGTCTTAAGATTTAATTTTTCAATGAAAGTTTTGACGGAATTATATAATAAAACCTCCTATTCCTTTTCCAGAAGTTACTTAGTTTGCAAGATTACACAAAGTTTATAAATTAAACTTTTTAATTTAAGAATATATTTTGAGGATTTAAAATAAATAATTCCATAACTCCGAAAGCAAAGCAGAGAGGTAACAATTCAGTTAATCCACTTTACTTCAACTAGGAACACATTAGAGATCCCATTATCTTATCCCACAGGAATAAATTTTCTCCCTGTGAAAAGGCAAAGAAGAAATGCACTAATGATCATAAGGGTGCACCACCACAGAGTAAGGCTTCCCGGTGCCTACTTCTGGCTCTGCTGGTAACTTTCTGTATTATCTTTGACAAGTCACCTAAACTCTCTGTTCCTCTGTTTATTCCTTTATTTCAAAAACATTGGCATAGAACTTGATGTTTTTAAAATCTTTTCAGATAATCAGAAAATGTCAGAGTAAGATACTGAAATGTTTTCACAGGAAGGAATTCTTCCTGCAAATGAACAACAAAGTGTCTGTCACTGTTCCCCCTAAATAGCCAAATCGATCATTTTTTTCTTCCAGGCAACAGTTGCTGCATTTGCTGCAAGCGAAGGCCATTCACACCCGCGAGTGGTGGAGCTGCCGAAGACCGAGGAAGGCCTGGGCTTTAATGTCATGGGAGGAAAGGAGCAAAATTCACCTATTTATATTTCTCGCATCATTCCCGGAGGAGTGGCAGAAAGGCATGGTGGGCTCAAACGTGGGGACCAGCTGCTTTCAGTTAATGGAGTGGTATGTGGAAATTTGATAGAGCTTTCATTTTCACCTGGATTTTCATTTTTCACAGCTGCTCTAATGCCATGATTTAAAATGCAGCCACACGAAAGAAAAAGAAGGAGCTCTGTGAGAGACGTTCAGTGTGCGTTTGTGGTGCAGCGAGGCAGAGCTCCAACAACAACTTTGTGCCATTACAATTTCTGTTGTAATGGAGAGTGCTTGAAGAGCTTCATTTCAAATCCACACCACCTAATTTACGAGGAACCTATGTCCTTAATTGACAATTCTGCAAATTCCTCTTGTAGTAAAAGCTTAATAACAGACTGTCGTTCTTTCATTTCATAGCCTTTGAGGCACACAGCCCCTTCCAAGCACAGCGATGCCACCGTGGCACTTGTGTAGTCTTGTGACCATCAGAGCCTTTGAACACATAAAATTGAAAGAAATTTGGTAAGCACATTTGGTGCTGATTTGCAGTGGAAGGTACATTATAGATTTCTTTTAGTGATATTCATCCAGCTGTGATATCTTTATCAGAGAAATCAGCTGTACAAATGTTCACACACAGAGAACAGGTATGCTTGGTAAAAAGGTACATTTTTTACATGGTCGTTTTTCATGTAAGTCAAGGTGGAGTATTTTGCAGTAATTTCACTGTGGATATCAATATGGAGGTAAAAAAAAAGGGCTGTTGGAATAGAAGACATATAAGGCTCTGACTCCACGATATGGGTCAAATTCTGCCTTTCATTTTGCTCTATGTTCTCTTTTACAAAGGAATGTAAAGTACTGAAAAGGTAAGGATACTCATTCATATAACCCTACACTTCCCTGTAGGAACATGTAGTCCTTTTCCATGCAAACCTCCATCTGACCTTATATTTAAATGCATCAAAGGCACATAGTAGCAGTTTCTGAGTCCAGTCAGGAATCTAAGACTTTACAACTTAAGTTTCTTCTTTGTTGCAAGCCCATAAACAATAAAAATGTTTTTATGTTTTCATCTTTTTCTGTCAACACTAGCTATTCCCTTCCTCTTGTAACAAAGTATTTGCGTAACACTTCAGACAGACTTTTTCCACTTCTTGTATCAACTATCATGTTCTCAAATGAGAAATAGTAGTTCTGGAAACTTGCTTGCACCAATACATAATGAGAAAGGAAAGATAAACCCACTGGAAAGATTATTTAGTCTCAAAGAAAAAGAAGCAAACTGAATATTTAAGGAAGTTGGTTACTTGAACTTCACTGATTGAAAGTCGATCAAAGAATTTTGTTGTTGTTTCTTTCAACAGGTGATTAAAAAGGCAGACAAAAATAGTTTTAATTCACTAATTGATGGATGGTTCTTGAAAAATCCTTTTACTGTCAACAGCGTCTAGGCAAATACCAGAGAGGAAAGTGGTGAACCTTTAGATCCCAAGACATATTGAATTTGATCCTTTTGTCACCTCTATTTTATGAGTCTCCATTCAAAAATTTGATGCATGTGCTCTAGAATATATATTTAGGTAATGCAGCAAAAAACCACAATACAAAATTCCCAATTGCATGTGGACACATGAGAAAGTTGATTTAGAGATGCGAGAGGAATGTTTTTGTATTCAGAGTCTAAACAACAGAATTTAAAATTTTAATTCAAGTTGCATACTTGAAATAATCACAGAATCATAGCACAGTCTGGCTTGAAAGGGACCTTAAAGATGATCTTGTTTCAACTCTCCTACCATGGTTGGGAACACCTTCCACTAGAGCAGGTTGCTCAGAACCCCATCCAACCTGACTTTGAACTCTTCCAGGGATGGTACCATCCACAAATTCTCTGGCAGCCTGTTCCAGGGCCTCATCACCCTCACAGTAATGAGCAACTGTTCATAAACCAGTCTTGGGCTGAATTAATCCCATACAATATAATTTGTAAAAAGGCAAAAATTACAGAAGTGATTATTTGTTTGCAGACAGTTTGAGACGGGACAAAAAAATCTAAATTTAGCATTGTTTACTGGGACAAATTCACTCTGATTCTCTTAATTGAGCTGGAGAAAAGCAAATAATATACAGGATGTACAATGGAACAGACAGCTCAGCGGTGGGACATGAAAATGAAATATCTGTAACTTGTTTGTGCTCATGCATTGATGGTTATCCAACTTCATAATTAGCAACATAAAATTAGAGCTGTGTGTTCAGAATCCAGATTTGCTGTCCCAGCATGACTGGGAAGACTGTTCCTTGAGCTGTTTCACTGAATGCTAAAAACCAGTGTTTTCTCATTATGCTGAGGATTTTGTTACATACTTTTGTCCCACACCCCCTAAAAGTAAAGGAAATTGAAAGCAGTAAACCCTGCAGATGGCTTAACAAAAACACTTACTGGTGCCTGTTGATATCTGGCAAAGATTCTGCATTTGTCAGATACCTTGTGTGAGTCAGATACAGAAAGGATGCAAAATAGGTTTATAATGACTGATTTGTCAACCAAGTATTTGTTTAGAGAAACCTAATAGAAATATTCTTCTCAGTTTCTCAACTTGTGGGCTAACAGTCAGATTTTCTTTTTTGTCTTCAGGAAAGTGAATTTTTTTCTTCTAGATTTATGGCAAGTCTGTGAACGAGGATAGAGTAATGGCTGGTATTTGCCCACACTGTATCTGCAGTTCTTTTAGCTGTTCCTGTCTCTACAGTGTTTTGCATTCTTGTATTTGATGCAATCTGCCGATGCAATAATGGAAAATAAGGAATAAGCATATAGAAGTATATGTAATAAAAAATTATATAGTAAGTAAATATATACTTTCCGAAGCAAATTTACCCATTTGGTGGGTGGTTCTAAAGTAACATGAGTGTCAGATCTTTGCAATGTCCCCCGCCAGCATAATCCAGTCAGCAAAGTGCCTTGTACAGGAATGACCAATACCAGCAGGAGTCCTTTGCCAGCACAACCTTAGAGGTTTGCAGAGGCAGAAGAATTCCAACAGCGAAACAACTTATTTTGCTCTTTCCTTTTCCCCACTCCAAGGGGCTCTGCTATTTCACTTGTGCAGCTGCTGTTAAGCAGATAAAGTTTTTGTAATACCTTGAAAATTGGAGTGCAAGCAGCAATAAAGACATTAAGAGCAAGTATAGCAATCATATTAATAACGGCTGAAAACTGTGGTTGTCAAGATCTGAGTGAGGTGTGTTCAGAGAGCAGGATTTGTATTTAGCAGCACTGTTTGCCTTTGTTATTTTCCCCTCTTTGGTTATGGCTCAGAGCATTAGGCTTAATTCTGTATCATTACTATTCAAATCAATGGGACTTTTCCATTGACCTGAATAGCAACAAAGTCATACCCTTCATTTCTAATTAGAAAATATTGTCTAAACTGGAAGAACAAGGCTGGGGGCAAACAGGAGAGAAAATAGACACTCATGAATTAAATGCAGTTTTCTAGGTTGTTGACTGAAGTATTAAAATGCACCATCTTGTTATTCCCCTACAGAACAATCATTATTTCTTATTGGCATCAATGAGAACCATCCAGCTCTTTGAAAGCAAACAAATGTTTCTATTTCATGGGACTTGGGAACTTACAATGTTTGTTCATAGCCTGTTCTAAGTTCATACTGTTGCACAGCAGAACCAGTCATGACACTCCTGAATACCCCGTCATTTCCTCTGAATGTCCATGCTATGCCATACTGACCGTGATTTACAAGCAAAAAAGGAAATATAAAAAAATGCCAAACTTTGTACACTTTCTCTTAAGGTGAGACTTATATTTCCAAAAGCCAGTATCAAAGCCAGTCACAAAGAATGTGCTATAAAAGAGAGCTAGTTACAGCATGTGTTAGTTATGATCACCTAACTGATGTTGACCAGTTACAGGCTAGGGGTTGTGGGGAAGAAGTGTTCATTTGTGTCTGTGACTTGTTCATTGCAGCAATTTCACAAAACACCCTGTTCATCTATAGCTTTTTACTTTAGTTCGCTTTGGAGCATTAGACACATTCACTGTTACTTATGCAACAAGAGTTTCCTTTTTTTTTTTCAAATATTTCTAAGGAAACAATTTTTTTCTCCAAATTACTTTTCAGTAGCAGTGCTTCTCCAGCAGATTTATCCCAGCTGCAATTTCTAACAAATCTGGTCATCACAGATCATGAATTTTCTTGAAGATCTTTGGATCTACTGGAGGAATTTTGTGAACATACAATTCAAAATGTATATTTTCTTGAAGCTTTTCTCTATTTCTGGTAATCATTTCAGCACCTGACATTCATTATTTCTCTGAGTTTCATTAATGTTTTCAAAGCATCTTAAAAATTTTGTAGAAACTTAAGTCTAGTCAGTTAACTCAGACATAGAATAATTGTTTGTATTAGTATGTTGAAAAATGTTTAACAGGAGGGGGAAGATAACTAGCAAAGCAATAACCTTGAATTGTTTATGCTAGCTGTATAGAGTGCCTGGTTTTTGAAACTTCTAAATCATTACTGCTACGTCTTAATGCCACATCAGAAGTAGCTCTTACTCGCTTCCTGCACAACGCTACTCAGTCAAATAGGAGAGATGAGTAGAGAAGGAATTTTCTTCTGGCAGTTGCTATAACAATGCTAAGTTATTCTTTTTGCATGAATTGAATTTAATATTTTGAATGCTGCTACTTCTCTTTGGAAGCCTATGGGTATAGTTTCATTTTAAAGAGCATGGTATACATAAGAGTTTTAGAACACAGCAGGTAGTAAAACTTTGATTTATTTTAAGTGGGAAGAAAAAGACTTATTTTTAGATGATCTAAAATCCATGTGAAGGTTGCAGATATTCAGGCTGTTGGGTTTTTTTCTCTTGCAGAGACATTTCTGGTTTTTTGGAATACATCCTACAACACATGTGCACAATCATGCACCATTAGAAAATTTTTCCCTTTTTCTCAAGGTGTGTAACCATGCACATGCCTAAAAAGCACTCAAGTCAGTCCACAATGGTAGAAATTGAATACTGTCTTTAACAGCCAAGGCACCTCCCTGTTTCAGAAATTTACTGTTTCAAGCAACGTTAGCATAGAAATCAGAGCTTGAAAATTAATACATGCCCAGCAGTGCATAAGTCTTACTTAACATTTTCCTTTTAGTGGTCTCTTAAAAAATATAAGGTGTGGAAACTTCCTAAACTTCCTAAAACTCTGACAGGCTCTCCATATGAAAAAGACAGCCCTAGATCAAAGCACCGTTTTCACTATTAAATCTGTTCTCCCTGCTCGCAGAGTGTGGAAGGAGAACACCACGAGAAGGCAGTGGAGCTGCTGAAGGCGGCCAAGGACAGCGTGAAGCTGGTGGTGCGCTACACTCCCAAGGTGCTGGAGGAGATGGAGGCTCGCTTCGAAAAGCTGAGAACAGCCCGGCGCCGGCAACAGCAGCAATTGCTCATTCAGCAGCAGCAACAGCAGCAAACTACACAGCAAAACCATATGTCGTAGGTGAGAGGATTCATTTTCTTCCCTAAAGTCCACTGACAGCACCCCACCTGGGCCAGCCGCTTCCAGGGGTCTGTCAGGGCAGCATCTGGTGCCAGAGCCCATCCCAGCCCCAGAAAGGAGCAGGGCAGCCCCAGGCCTGGGCACCTGCCTGGGGATAGAGACAGGCTGGGACATGAGCCCAAGGGTGCACCCAGTTTAGTGGGATCCCACGGCTGAGCAGGGCAGGGCTATGGGGAGCTGGAGACTGGCCCTGCTGGGGCATTGCTGGGGCATTGCTGGGGCAGGAGATGATGGCTCTGGGGGCTGACATGAGGTCCTGGGCTGTGGAGGGAATGGAGGGCGCCCCAAGGGGGGGACAGTCAGGGGCCTGGAGGTACCCTTGGGGCCCCAGCAAGCACTTACTGCAGTCAGGATGAGCAGAGCTCATTCTTTGGTACATTTCCACACGGTTTTTCCCAGTAAAAATGTATTTTAAAAACAGGTAAAAGGCACCTAGCAAATTCTGGAGCCAGCTTCCGACTAATAACCCTGAGATCAATAGCCACTGTGCAGTTCTGGCGTATCTGTAAGTGAAAGAAGTCCTGGGAACATTTTTTTATATTAACAACAAGAGCATTTATGACAAGTAAGAATATGCCACCAGATTTAAAGCATTTTCAACTAATCTGTTACCACTCTGCAACAAAACATCAAGATTTGCTGGTGGTAGGTGAAGAAAAGTCTTCCTTGCTACAGGGAACCCAAACTTCATTCTGCAGGGCACTTTTAAGTACTTGCTTTTAGATGCAGTTTGGTAGGAAGTATTTCTTTCACTCGTGACTGACATCCAACATTACAATGGCTTCCAAGAGGCTTGCAAGTCTCCCAGTGGCACGTGAGGTTCAAAGATTCTCTGTATATGCAGTTTTTCTGAAGTCAGTGAGAGTTTGTGCTATGAATACATTTATAGATACACTCCATTTTCCTAAATAAAATCAAGTAGGAAGCATGTCCCAATGACTTATATCCCAATTCTCATCTCATAGCTGTTTTTTTCCCAAAACAGTATGTGTGTACTAAAGAGTCAACAGGTGACTCAGAAAGTCCCCAAACAGTCAAAATCTGAAGCGTCCAGTGATGGTTTCATCCTTATTAGTGTTGACACTGACCTCTGTTGGTATTCGGGGGAAAACACCCACCTTGTAAACACCCTGTCCTGTGGCCACCAGAATTCCAGATTTGTTGATGCAAACAAGGGCTCTGAGAAGGTTTTGAATCCCACCTGAGGGCCTCAACTCAGACAAGAGGTATAAAGAGTAGTATTTCATGAAGTAAGTTTGGGGTTTCTGTGTAAAACAAGGCCATTCCAGGAGACAGACCATATACATGAAGTTTTTAATTTTTATTAGTTCCTAAATCATTTCCTTAGCAGGTAAGGAATTTTTGCTGATTTTAAATTGAAAGAGAAGAAAGCCAGGCAGAGACAGCCAGCAGCTTAATTCCTCAGTTCTTTGTGCTTGCTCTGAGGAATGTGTTTCTTTAATTCTAGGTTGTTCTCAAGAAAGAAGAAGCCTCAATCAAGAGTTCAGTAATCAAGCAACCAGAGCTGTACTCTAGTATTCCAGCAAAAGCAAACAACTACGGGAACATGAAACAGAATTCATCTGGAGAATGTACAGTACCAGACTAATGTTAAGTGATCCATAGGGAGAGTACCATCATGATAAGGCTTTTCAGCACGCAGTAGTCACAGATACCTTTTACTTCTGTGACTCTGTTCCTAATGAGAACAGCATGATTGGTAAACCCTATGAAACAGCAAAGTCCAGGGCTTCCAAATAATTCTGTTTGATCTAACCTTGCACTCCTTACTCTGACAAATTTCTAGTTGGCTTTCTCTAGTCACTGAAAGTTTTGTTTAAGGAGGTTAAGATTGGCTGCTTTTGAGAGCAGGATCTTTCTCTACAGTTATCTCCAAAAATGAAAAACACCAGTTCAAAATTTTGCCACAGACATCAAACTTGTACATCACACTTCATAACCACTTTGTACTATATATTGTAGAGCTGTTTTAACCTAACTTCCTGTTTATAATTTTCAGATTTCCCTCTGGAAATAGCAATTTACTATATTTATAAAGTATTCCATTTGTAGAAGCAATTGGCTTTTTACTCTTGGTGTTTCCATATATTTTATTATGCATCAACAGAGTGAGAAAGTTTTAGGTCAACTTTAATTTTATTAGTAGTAAAGTTAGGGAAGCCTAGAACTGTATTTTTAAACGTAGGTATTGCTTGTATCTATTATAGTTACTATTCAGAAATCTATAACTGGATATATTATATATTTATTCCATAAAATATATATTGTCTGAATGTACCTGTTAGAGAAGTAGGGTCTTTGCTTAGCATGTATTGCAAATGTAGTAAGCTAATGTTAGCAAAAGACCGAGCTTTGTTTGGCAGATATTACTGTGATAGCATAATCTCTGCATTTCTGTATTGTTTTAATTTATTTTCCAGTCTAATGTTAATATATTTTAGAGAGGAGGAAGTGTAAGTTGTTTCTTTTAAGACTCACACATTATAATTTTAATCAATTTGAAATTAGAGTTCTGCCTTTTTTTAAAAAATTAAACCAAATTGGAATGTGCAAGCAAAATCTTTAAGTTCTTAAGTTTACATGTCTGCTTTTCCAAAGAAGATAGTCAAAGCTGGAAGGCTGTAAATGTCATCTGCTTTCAAGAAAATAAGAAAATGAACCCCCAAATCATAAAAAAAGTGATCATTTTTACATGCCTTCTGTGCTTCATTCGAAAAGACTGGGGGAGAAAAGGAGCTTAGGGGAAAACCATACAGTCATTGCATGTTGAAAACTCCTGCTGATGTCAGTGAAAGTTCAGCAGTGTGAAGAGTGGAATGTAGAAATGGTCAGAAACAGTGTTCTATTCAACTTGGAACAAAGTCAGAAACAATTGATATATTGGAGGATCTATTCTCAAACAGGGAGAGACAAAGCAAAACAGGAGAAATTGGCAGTATAGCATATGTGAGAAACCAAATGCAGGCTAGCCAGCAGTCTTGACAGTGTTTCATCAGTGTAAGTAGCTATTGAAAGGAAATTACTGTATTTTTAAAACCAAACAGCATGAGAGAAGCCTCATTTTATACAGAGAGGTAATTGTATTCAGCGGTCCTTGGTGACAATATCAATTAAGACAGTGGAGTTTGAGGACTACCAGAACTGAAGATGAAATATATTGTATTGTGCTCTGCACGGTGTCTTTTTATACTTAATAAAATTGTATGTACCTATTTTAAAACTGTTCTCAAACAGGCATTGCTATTGATATTGACAGTATATTAGTTGTTATTATGACTGCATATAACTGTTCTGTATCTCATTGGTATGATTTCAATTACACTGATAGCTGCATTTTCAGAGACCAAGTATTCAGATTTAGTCAGCCCACTGTACTGCATTTTTCCAAACTGCCTCTCCACCTCCTTCCCTCCTCTTCCTCAAAAAATTTGAGTGGAATGTGCTGATTAATAAATTTCAATAACAGACTGTCATTCATATAGAGAAGCATATCAAATTCATTTTCATATATTATTATTCAATAAATTATTTATACACACTAAAATTAACATTCTAGTCTTTGCCAACGTTTAACGGTAAGAACTGTCTATGACTTTGAAGTGGAAGCAGGTAAAAATAACTTTCTGTTGCTTTTCATGCCCCTTACTAATCCATGAAACATATAGCTACTCAGTCACAGAATAACCACTGTCCCTAAGCCTATGGTATGCTTTTGCTTGTAGCCAGTATTTTCATTTGTGATTTAAATGTATTTGGTCCTGATTCAGTGCTGCTCTTCCACATGTGCACGGCTGAATTAGTGTCCGAAAGAAGTGCAGGGAAGACAGCCCTTTCCACATGCAGGTCTGCAGGTATTTGTGCATTGTACTTTAACTGATTGGTCTCCTGGCATTTGCTGTTCCACTACACGAAACTGATATTCTTTCATTCGACTTGGTGAGTTTTATTGCCTGTATTTACCTTTGGGGCTCCCTCATGTTTCTCTGCACTGGCAGCAAACTGAGGTAGGAGATCCAAGACACCTTTTCTGTCTCTTTATTACAGTAACCAAAGGAGTGTTTACACACTCTTGCATCATGTTCACTTACGCCAAAGATCCAGATGCAGGATCTAATAATAACAGAGATTCTGGGTTGGTGGCATTTACTTAGTGAAGTTGATGGCTCTGCTGTGCTAGCCATAGTTTTTCTGTTTGCAACATTTGCTCTGACTGGCACTTTATAGGGTCTTGAAGAATTCCATAGCCTTTGATGAAGCAAAAAGCTCAGCAGCTTGAATATTTCTCTTCTAGTGACCAATCACAGATCAAAAGTCAATGAATGCCCATGAGTGGAAAAAATGACATAAAAATCTACCTGCAGTTTCATGGTGAATAATACTACAGATCTCACAGTCCTATACATTGTCCCTTGCGTACGTATTCACAGCCAAGAATCCAATATGATTTAGTAACCTTTGGGAACTCTTGCAGAAGGCACAAAATGGTATGCCTCATTGGCAAGAGAAAAACTGTTTACTCATCTACTAACTAGGGATTTTAGAGTTCTAAATGAAATTGAGATCTCGTGAGCAAGCCAAATTCCTAGAATAAAAAAAAAAAAATGCTAAACGAGAAGGGGAATGGTTTTGCCTGTGTTTGAAATCAAGCAGGATTTTAAGCATAATTTCAGAATTTGAAAGTTATTATGCAGAAAAGTGTCTGGAAGTACTAAGCACCATTCCATGTGTAAGCATTGGATTATTAGCTAGAAGCAGTACTGTCCCTCCATAACTATAAGGGAGATCATTTCCATATCCAGCATTCAATAAAACAAAACAGATTTCTAAACCTGAGAGTATTCTGGGTCAGTTTTCAAGAATGTGCTGCCTGCTGCACTCCATGTCTGATGAGACGTACAGCTCATTGTGCTTAGCCAGGAGGAGGTCAGGATGAATTAGGGATGCGCTGAAACGGTCTTGCAGGCAGACCCATGCTCAACCTGCTTGTCCATAAAGCGAATGCAGTCTGAAGGAGCAGAAAGATTTAGATACATGTTTGATGGATTCATTGTCTCTACCATCAGCTGTCCAAAATCAAGGTGTGGAGCTTACACTGATTGTTTCCAAAGTCAAGAGTTAGAGGTATCCATTGAATGTGATTTATTCCACCTGTCTCTGACACGCATCTTAAAATAGAGTAAGGCATTCTGTTAAAAAGTTCATAAGCAGAGCCACTACTAAACAACTTAAACTGCTAGCTTGGAATGAGTAATGGCTTTTGAGGATGTCTCGCTGCTACACTCATACACAGCCTCAAAATAAATAAATAAGAAGTCCCCAGTGTTTGAATTCCCTAGTCTTAAACCTCTACATGCATAGCTCAGACGACCAAGAGGCCTTGCATGCATTCTGGTTTGTAAGGAGGTTCCTGTCACTACAGATGTCTGTTCTGAACCATTCTAAGAAATTTAAGAGCTCAGCTCAGGTACTGTTAGCAAAATGCTTTGGTTGTGGTGCATACAGGAGCAGATTTTAAGAAGCTGCAGCCTGTGAATGCTAATAGCAGAAGCCTGTGCTGCCATCCCCAGCACTGGGCTAGTGTGTGTGCATTTTACAAGACCTGCAACCAAAATGATGAATTAATGCTTTTGATTTCTGGTTACAAACAGATGCACAAAAATGAAAGCCATTGAACTTCCAGCATGGGATTTGGGATAACAAGAGTCATAGCAAAACTTGCCCACTTGTGAAATCTAAAGCCTGCAGCTATCTAGGATTAAGTAAAAAGATTACAAAAGCAGATGTCTAAAAGGAACAGCCAAGATCCAAGAAAAAAAAGAAGTCATGTAGGAGTTTAAACTCTGATCAGCTTTCAATTTACCTCCTTATAGTTAGTTTCACTCTTGTCAACTCATCGACCACAAGAGAAGCACATGATTCAGCAATTGCAGCTCCTTTTGTCAAAATCATAAAGAGCTGATAGGGTGGAGGAATACCTCTTGTCTTCCTTCCTCTCTCTGAGATGTGTGAAGCTGGATTGTTCTGCAAAAAGGTGATACCCAAATAAATCCCAGTCCTACAGAGAGTTTCTTCATTAGTCCTGTTACAGTTTCTCCCCACCAGCAAGTCTCAAGTTGAGAGAACTCTAAGTGTGTTTTCTCAAAGTGAGTATGTTACATAGACACACAAATTCACGTTCATTTCAAGGAAAACTCTGTTAAGCCTGAAGTTGTAAATCTTGCCCAACCTTTTAATTCTGACATCCCAAAACAGACCAACAGTTGCACTTAACGATATTCCGGTTGGAAGCCTGAGATTCGCTTGTAAACTGGTCCAATTAAAAACTGGATCTCAGGAGACGCTTCTCAAACATTTCTGTTGAAATTGAAGAAACATAAAAGACAAAGTACAACCTCTGAAGTACAGAGTAGCCAGTGCAGCACTACAGAAGAGGGAAGATACTTAAAATTTTTCACTTATCCAGGAATATAGAATATTATTTTTATCTGAACAAGTTTCTTTTTTATGTTGGGAGGATAAACCGTGTCTCTTATAGCAGTTTTTGGAAAGAACAAGACAAAATGCCTAGCTAAAACAGCATGGGAGGAATTCTGAGTATGTTAAGGTACCCATGAACAGTTTGGTGGGTAAGAGTGGCCATAGCTCAGATGAGAGCAACTTCGAGGTACTCTCCACTGATCTCTCTCCTAATCACTCCACCTTTTGGCCTCACAAATTCCCTTTGACAAGAGCCCAAATGTCACCGCAAAGCTATTCCAACTCTCCCACTGCAGTATTCCCCTACCCTTCTTTCCATGTGAGTTTCCTGTTAGCTGAGCAGTGACACTTTTTGATCATAGGCAATCTCTTCGGCCAGGTCTGGCATTTAGGCTTTGCCGTGTCTGCCTTCTGGAGTGCTCTGCTCTTCATTTGCACTCCATATCCATTAGCTGCCCTCTCATGGCCACCATAGTCAGCTGTCTTAGTTGCCTTACACAAAATAATTGCGCTAGCCCTCAAGGATACATGGGGAAAAATACATTGAGAGGGTAGGAAAATGGTAGATAAACCTTGAAAAAAAATACAGCTATGCCGAGAATGTCACCTCTTTCCTGAGTCACCCCTTTTTCATCAGGTAATGATCATTTAGTTCCCTGCTGACAAAACACTTTATGCCATGACGGTGACTGTGGAACAACCATACGCCCTCCTCTGACTGAAACAACAGCTCCTTATCCGGAACCAGTGGACGTCTAGACCTGCTTGAGGCATTACACTGTGAATTCACACACATGCAGTAGGTCAGAGTCACTGTGCACCCACTGAACAACTGGGGTTTACAGGTGAAGAAAATCCAGCACGTCTGCCATGTAGACCCATGTCTGTCTGGAATTTCACAGGTGAAAATGTGGAACCAACTCCTGGCAGCATCCTAACACTGAGTCAGTGCCTTCAGCCATCCAGTCTGAAAGTGTTTATATTATAAAAAGACATCCAGGAACCAATGTTTCATTTGTTTTGAAATTCTATTTCAAAGTAAGTTTCCAACAGTAAGCAATGAGAAAGCGAGAGCCTTTCTTAAACTCCCAGGGATCAAACACGTAACAAACTATTCATTTCTTTACTAACATCATGCTTCAAGTGCAGAACTTACACCAGCACTATCTTTCAAGCCTCGGTTTTGTGCACATTGTCTTTATCTTGGTCTGTACCATTGACAGAGAGAAGTTAAACTATTCACCGTTGGGTCTCAGTACCCCTAAAGGAAAACACAAACTTGGTCATGTGGAGGGGGTTTAAGCATCAGTTAGCTCAGACTAAAGTACAAGTGCTGACTAGGTGTTTTGAGCAATATTCGTCTCCACTATGTGTATGGCTCTGTAACAGGTTTACAGCCCCGTGGTACGAATCTGTGTCCCTCCCTACTCCTGACTCCGTTCAGTGGGCACGGCAGGTGGAGCTCGCAGCTGAATAAATGTGCCAAGGGAGACGCCTAGTGTAAAACGATGTTCATGGCACCGAGAGCTGCTCATTCCGCTGTCACTGCCGCCGGCTTCTTTCCTCCCAGCGTTAAAAAGCTACACACAGAGATGTACACAGCATTCATCCCGCATATTGCCACACATATTACAGTGAGTGGACAGTTCAGAAAACTGAACTCGATTTACATGTGCAGTGACACCACATGAGTGAATACTCTCTGTGCTAAGAATGGCAAATAGCAATAGGATTATGGCAATAAAAGCAATACTCTTACCTGGGTAGTAATTCTAGGGTTAACGTAAATATTGCTTAACAATGTTATTGAACTGCACGCAGGGCCTGATCACACTTCAGCTGCTGTTGCTGCTGCTGAAGATTATACACGTGCTGATTAAAAAAATGTCCCACAGTACCGCTAGGCAAGTGTGTCATCCACATTGAAGTAAATGAAAGATGAAGCCTTGCTGAAGGGAGCCACATAAACCAGGTGCAGTAACAAATCGATGCGAGTCATGACTCTCCCACTGCAGCATCTGCTCTGCTTTTAGCGGGGGACTTGCCAAAGATAGCCATCAGATTGGGTTTCCATTGTAGTTGTGATTTTCTCAAAGATAATAACAGTCTGTACCACTGCCTGGCACTACCTTCCTCAGAGGGACACCCAAACAGAATCTTGGGTCATGGGATCCGGGTGCATCTATGGATTAGCTCTAGAGGCATTTTTATTTCTCCCCTTCTAGACACTCCTATAATTTCTTCCTCTTTCTCCACCAACTTTAATCAAGGCTTTGATATTCAGCTGAATTATGCAGGCATCTGGAAGTTCTCCTTTTTTCAGCAGGGAAAACAAACTAGGAGCTACCACATCTTATATTCTCAGGCAGCTTCTTCTCTGAAAGGCCTGGGAGAAGGCAATGCTCTCAAGAAGCACTAGTCTGACAAATACAGGCGCCCTCAGAAAACTGGCACCAGTGTTTAGAAGAAAGGATAGAGGAAAGAAGCCAAATGATAAAACAGTCCTACCTTCAGCAAGCTTCAGAGGTAAAGCCCAGGCTCTGACAGCCTTCACTGTCTGTTAAGGGCCAGATGTCCTGTTCAGTTTTCATGTTCTGACTATGGTGCTTAACAGCAGCCCAGAGTCTGCAGTTCTGTTAGAAACCCACTGACTCTGATAAGGGTCACAATCCTAGGCAAGGAAAGGTAACAGGAAACCTATGCTCATCCTGGAATTGTCTGGTGTGACTACCTACCTGTTTGCCAAATTTAGACTTTAAGGCAAGGTAAGGCCAAAAGTATATTTGGTCAAAATGCATGCCAATTGCTTCAAATAATAATCTCCTGATGTCTGTAAACAAGTCTTCCACTGAGGCTGGTGTGGCTGAGACTGTTTCTTCCCTGTGTCCCTGGCTAATTCTAGGGTGATTATTTTAAAGGATGTGAGAAATGTCATTGACTCCAATGAAGTGCAAGTGATTTTCATGCGATACAAAAGAGTTTCCAACCAGATTCTTTGCTGAACTAATGAACCCTCAGCAGCTGTCTGCATTACAATTAGTACATCTCCAAAGCATGTTTTAGAAGCAGTCATCTTACCTTTATTAAATTATTCAGCTCAGCTACACAGGTGATCTGGCTTACTGAGGAGATGAATGCAATCCTAAAGCAAATTTGCTCTGTAAGCCAAGAGTCAAAGATTGACAATCTTCAAAGCTGGGAAAAAAATAGGAGGGAAAAAAAGAATGGTTCCAAGTGTCAAATCAGATGAAGATTTGGCATGTTTCTTTGACTGTAAAACTAACTGTTGAAGCAGCTGAAGCGACTCAGAAGTCAGACAAAACACCTGACATTTTTTCAGAGACCAGTGTCAGTGAAGGTGCAATTAATTGCAGCTACCATCTCTCTGCAGCTAATAGAGGGAACAGTTATCTCCGAGAGGTGATTCACCTCATCTGTGTAATGGTTACTGACACAATATAATACCTTTTTTTTTGCAGCGAAGACAGCAGAAGAATTTTCTAATCATCCTTCTCCATCCCTCTGCCCTCTGCCTTGCCAGTCTTAATTCCCACCTCACCTTTAACGTGTTTCTCCTTCAGCCAGTGTTGCAGCATAAAACCACTCTCTCACCTTCCCCATTGAAAGTACTGTGGTTTCTTGGTTTGTCTGTAGGAGCATCCTATTCCCAAGTTGTCACTGAAGAAAATATATTGGGTAATTATATCTCTTCCATCTCATATTAATAATGGGAGATGCCTCTTTCCCTTCATTCACTACAGAGGGAACTTAGATGAACATCAGATAAGAAGCCTAAATTTTAGATGCTGCAGAATGCAGTACTTTAGCTGAGGAGCACAAAAACTTTTACCACAGGACAGAAACTGCCAGAGATCAGTGCACAGAAGCCGAGCAAACTCTGACTGTACGAAGTAGCAGGCAATAACTGAGACAAAGAACGATGTCTGTACGTGTCTGCAGCACATAGATGATGATGAATCAACAACTTCAACTGAACAGGCCCAGCTCCCTCAGCCCATCATCATAAGAGAGAGGCTCCAGTCCCTTAATCATCTTTGTTGCCCTCCGCTTGACCCGCTCCAGGAGCTCCATGACTCTCTTGTACTGAGGAGCCCAGAACTGGACACAGCACTCCAGATGTGGCCTCACTAGGGCTGATAAGAGAGGCAGGATCAGCATTATTTATAACTGAGAAGCTTGGGAAGCAGCAGAAAAAAAGGGCTCGGTTTAAATGCGTAAGAACAGCATCCACATTTCCCCAGAGACCCATATGGGAAATGGTTTTGTGCATTTCGATGCCACTCCACATCACGACAACTTCTGAAAGCTATAAACAGCAGCCTGGCTCTTTGTCATGCACTAGTAATAGCAGATGGGTTTGTTCAGGCTGTGTACACTTTTTGATCGGTTTTTCCTTTCGGGGAGAGATAAGCAGGTTCAAGCAGGATAAGCAGTTAGATGGATCCTGTGTACTGTGAGATGGACCTTGCTGCTTTGGCATCCTTAAATGTGCAAAATCACAGGAATCTGACAGCGGTGACTGCCACCACTTTAAGTCACTCTAAGTCACAGGATTTTAGGGAATAGAGGTTAAAAAAAAAAGCAACCAAGTGACAAATGCTGGTCACAGAACAGTACAAGCATGTAAGGAATCATGCCAAATTATACCACCTGTGGTGCAGCAAAAGGACAAAAAATTTCTGCCTGGACATTGCTGTATCCTTCAGCATTATTCATGAGCCACTGTTCACACACACACTCATTTGGAGGGTATTCAAGCCAGGAACTGCTTGAGCATTGGAAAAAAGATGCCCTCGCTCTGTGACCTGCTGCAATATCCCAGGACACTCACCAGTCCTTAAGATACTGGTGCAGCACCACTGCACTTTGCTGCTGAATTTTCTCAGAAATGTAAGAGACGTAACACAACAACATGCTCCAGATGTGTGCCTGAGGTAGCTGCCATTTCATCCTCAATTCATTAACCTTCTTCCCCACAGAGTCATAATTCAATTCAACAACAGAGGTTACAAATACCTGCAGGTAGCACAGATTTCTCTTTGTTTCTCATGCAATGCTCTGACTTGCTGAAGCAGTTACTGTGTGTAATATGCAAACCTGCTCATCATTCTTGGACATAACCATTCAAAGTGCACAGTGACCACTGGAAAGAAACTTCCTCCAATATTTGATGAAGGCAGAGAATAAGTTATTATACATTGCTATTCCAGTATGTATACTTGATGTTTATCAGAAACCTCGTTGTAATTGTCCTAGAGCTCCAGCTTGTCCTAAGAGGATCAGGTTTGGCAAGGAGACCTCCTCTAGAAGGCAAAAAGGTCTAGAAATGCCCAAATACCCAAGTCACTCAGCAAACAGTTGTGGTGGATTAAGACCTCCCTGTTACTACTGCTCATACTCCTCCCAGGCCACAGCAGAGTTGATGGATTTTCCTGTCACAGGGTCTCCAGTTCACAGCCCAAAAAGATCCACCTTGTGCAGCAGCCCAGTGGTTACAAGGCTCTTGCTCCAGGATATCCACTCAGTCTGAAGAAGAGGCATGGGCTGTAGGTCCTGACCCTGCCTATTTGTGCTCAACGAGGAGTATGCCTCCTTTGTGACCAAAACACATGTTGCAAGGCACACACATGAAAATGAGGATGAGCAGACTGCTCCCATCACGTCTGAGCGCACACGAGAGGTCTTGCCACAGGACTGAATGTGCTGTCCTTGCAGGATGGAAAACACCAACAGTTTAGCCTTGTTCTAGCTGAGCTTCCAGACACATGACCAAAAAGATCACAGAGCCCTGCAGAAAGAGATGACTATATGCCACACAACTCATCCACCCCAAAACCTGGGGAAAAAGGAAGCAGAAAGCTGATTTAGGGGCAAATTAAATGCCTGAGAAGCCAAAGTCATCGTGCAAGCTGAAGGAAGGACCATCTAGTTTAGTCCACGTAGTAGTGCAACTCCAATATGCACTGGAAACACCATGCCCTGAAACACCCTCTTCTAATCAAAACATCCCTTTGACACAGGCAGAAAAGGGCTCGAACTCATCTTCCCACATCATGAGTGAGTGCTGTAAGTGACAACCCAGTTGATAAAAGGGGAACAATTGCACATCCACTTTTAGTTTGTAAACGAAGTATTTATCCCTGCTTAGACCATGGAACACAGGGCTTGGGCACAGGGTGGAAAGGCAGACAGACAGAAAGGAAGATGGACAGATTGATCTTGAAAGACACTGTATTCCAATCCAGATTAAGACACTTAAGTAAGGTATGTTCTTCGTCAAATTCTTGCTCTTCAGGCAGAGCCCCGCCTCACATTATGTATTCCCAGACATTACACTGGGGGCCAGGTGCCCCTCACCGCACATTGAGAATTTCCCGTATTCCCAGTGTTCTGCACAGCTTTACAAGGACAAGGCCCTTGGCACTGGGGATCCCTAACCCTGCTTGTGGATCTGGAGTCTCTGATTCTCAGCTATATTTAAACACCTAATCCCCCTGGAGAATTTGAGCCTTCGTCTGCCATAGGATTTTGTGAAGTGCCTAACTCCTATATATTTCAATGTTTTAAATAGTACAGCTGATTTTTTAGTCATAAATTTAAAATTCTGTACTTCAACATTGTAGAGAAATGACACTTTTTAAAAATCCTACATTCTGTAGAAAATCTGTCCCTTAAGTTTCAGAATTTTTTGGGGGGGGGGAGTTGGGTGGAGAAGCAGAGTTCAGACCTTGTCCTGTACTTCCTACTTTTTTTATTCAGACTGGAATGATTAGAACTGCTACTGGGCCTAAAATAGATTTACCACTTTCAAATACTCCCCAGTGACAGCTGAGTAGCATAATGATGCTTTATCCCACATTAGTGGCGAAATAAATTGCTTTTCCAGCACACACACAGAGCCTTATAAAAAGAATAATCCCACTGGAAAAAGGATTCTTCAGCTTTGAATTCCTGCACCCAAAAGGGCCTCAGCTGCAGCAGACTTCTCTGGAGAAGCCAGAGGGAGTAAAAGCTCACAGAACTGTAGGGTGTCACTTGAAGGTAGGCACTTCTATGAAGACCAAAAGAATATAGATTATAGCGTTCTTATGTTTGGGTGCTGCTGAATTATTTTTAATTTTATATGTATTTGTGTGTTATACTTTCTGCTGAAGTGGTGTTATGCTTATAAATTCTAATTTTCAGGCTACGGCTATTTAAGTCACATTTGGCTCAGATGCACAACATATGCCTTCAATATGGATTCAGGGTTTTTTTCCCTTCTCCTACCAAATGCTTCATTTAATTGCAGTGGGAGAATTACAGCATCAAAATTAATCCAGAAGCTCTTCTCCCTACTTCCAACTCTAATTTAGAGCCCGGTCTGCCGGTCTGCCATGCCGAACAGCACCGACGTCAGCTCTGCCCTGCCGAATCCTGCCTGAGCATGCACGTCATCAGAAAAATTTGAGGACTGTCTAATGTTGAGGCAATGCTCTAATTCTTACAGCACAAGCAGTTCTCAGATAACCCACATTTTCAACTGGATTATGCACTGTTTTTCTCCTTTCCTAAAGGAAGCAGGAAACAGGAACATAAAAGCATTCATAAACCACAAAATATTTGCCAGGCACATTTCTTCCTGGAATTAGAGGAAGAAGAGTTGTAGGTGTTGCTCACAGCTTTTAACCAAGTGACCTTCAAGATTAGAATCGAACGGAGCTATTCAGGCAGCTAAAAGATGCAGAACCTCCCCTTTGCAGAACTGCTGCTCACCAAGAGACTCTAAAGGCCCTGAGCTTTCTGAAAAAATCGCCTGCAGCAGTGTGATGATAAAGCTACGGGGAAAGGCTTTGCCCAAAACACTACAGACATCTACATCTAACATACCAGGATCACATATAATAAAAATTATGTGGGGGCTGAAGACTCAGTCAAGCATCACATGACCAATCTTCCCAAAAATACTCCTACGGCATTTTAAATAAAGAATCTGGTAACACTGCTGTACTGGTTTTCTCCCTTCCCCCAAATGGACTCCCTTTTTAGGCTTTGAACTTGCTAAAACCTGCATATATAAAGTATGCCTGTGCACGGGTATTTCTACTAGTTCAAAAGGATGTGAAAATAAACCTGGTTGCATCTTACTCTCAGATCTTATACATACTGATTTCTTTTTAATGAATCTGAAATTTGTTTTTAAGAAGTTTTTTGGTTTTATCATGTGTTCGGCAACCTTTTCTCTCTGACTTTATTTCTAACTAAACAGATGGGCAAAGTTTTTCTAAAAATAATTAGGCTCCAGAGGAAGAGTTCTTCAAGAGCTCCTTGCACTCTACCACCTATCAGTAACTACTGTGCTAGGTAGGGAGGTACCTACCTTCTCTTACCTATTCAGTAAGAGCTGATTGGCACCCAAGACCATCGAAACAACACTGCAGTTATTGTGAGCACAATTTCAAGCTTCTACATCTAGATATCATGGCCAAATTAAACAGAAGACATGATCGTACTTGATATGCCAGTGTGTGAACAGAGTGTGGGCTCCGGCTCTCAAGCACGCTGCAAGTTATGTGAACCACTGTATCCATTATAATCGCAATAAAAAGGAATTTTCCACAGTACTTTTCATTTCAAGAAAAATTCCTCTGAAAAGGGGGCTTGGGGAATGGGGCAGCAAGTCTCACAAGGATTTCTGAGCTGAAAGGATCAATGGGAAACCTTCTGCCACAGGAGCAGGAAGGCAAGGCTGGTGGAGAGGTCACTGGGCAGCCTTTGGGGCTGGGGCAGTGTCTGAGACATAGGCTCACTACAGTTAAGCTTCAATATCAGCTAGGCTAGTCTTTATTTCAGCTCGAGCACCAAAGCTGTGCCCCTGCCCTTGTTTACCCTCAGCAGCAGTAAACCCCTCCTTTTGAAAGCAAAGGAATAGTTTCGGATACCAGAAGATTTGGAGCAGAGGATCTGGATATTTTAATGTTGTTCAGGCTTCAGTCATCGTGAATATCACTTTACAGCTTGGCGCGTAAACACTCCATTTCTGAAGCATGAGAAAATGAATATATTGTAACTATATTCTAGGCCTTCTGGCCCAAATCTGTTCCTGGTGAAACTCCAGGGGCCTCAGTGGAGTTGCAGCAAGAATAAACCTAGCTGTCTAGCTGTACTTTATAGTACATTATTTCTGATTAAAAGAGAGTTTACATGAAGGTAAAGAGTTGTTTCTGTACGTATTCGACCCAAATGGAACTCAAACTTATTCATCTAAACAAGAGTATTGTTTATAAACAATAAAACTTTATAGAGATGGGGAAAAATGGAAAATAAAAAGCAGTAAAAAAATAGGGCTATTCACTTTACAAAAAGGAATGTAAGTAATCGTGGCATTGTTGAAATGGTGTATTAAAGCAAGACTATGCACCAAAATACATACTTCTTTTTTTCTCATGGTCCTTATCTTCCACAGAAAAGAGAGCAAAGGGGACGTGGGCTGGAGAGGCAGACATGGTCAGGACACCCCTCGGAGCAGACAACTTCTGCTTGAGAAGTCCAGTTTCATGAGCACTTTTCTAAAAGGAGTTTCACTGTCCTACTTATTAGGAAGTTTAGAAATAACAAGTTTCACATTTCAAAGTTCAGTCATTTTTGTATTTCACCCAGGAAATAAACGTGAGAAATTTGTGAAATCCTGTGAGAAATGTGTGTTTCAGGCACTGGTAGGATACAGCTGCCTCAGCCCTTGTTTACTTGGTTTCTCCTCTACTTCATGCTCAACATAAGGGATTTTAGAGTTATTAACCTTTTTCCCAGTTGCCCAGAGTCACCATCCCTTTACTCCATATTGAGTAGCTGCACACACAGCCGTGTGACCACTGCCCTCCCTGCTTTCTGTGCTTACCTTCCTGGCTTCAGCAGGGACCCCCTTTTTTTCTGCCACCAGGTGTGTCTTCCAAAGGGAATTCTCAATATGAGACACTCACTTTCTCCCGGACTGAGTGTTAATTCATCCATATTTCCAGCAATCAAACAGCTTCAGATTAGTGGGGTGCCTGCTTT
Organism: Mohoua ochrocephala; assembly: GCA_013398855.1. NCBI lineage: Eukaryota > Metazoa > Chordata > Aves > Passeriformes > Acanthizidae > Mohoua > Mohoua ochrocephala. Next base: position 49,339 of record VZTA01009375.1, on the reverse strand, counting down.
CCCACTGCATGAAGCACCTTCATGGAATGTGTCTTCCTTGGCCAGTTGCACAGCAGGAGCACACTCCTCACTGGAGGTCACTCACTACGCTGTGACAAGGCAAACAGTCACGCAGGGTTTGCAAGGAAGCTGAGGGTGAATGCTTAAACTCAGGATGAGACCCAGAAAAATCCCCATTTAATCATGCAGGGATTGTGAGCTCAAATCTTACTATTTAGGTGCTGCTTAAGTCTTCAACACTGTAGGTATCCAAGAGGATGGTGCTCACCCGTTTGCAGTAATTTTACAGCCATTTGGGAGTTCACAGCATTATATACAACCAGGGAAAAAAAGACCAGAAGGACTCCCAGCTTCTCAAGACAAAATGTTCATGAAATGTAGGAGCCCTAGGATCAGAATGACAGCCCTTGGTAGGCATACGCCCAGAGGAGAAGGGAGTGGGGTGTCTGCTCCCAATACCAGCTTGATGCTCTCCAAAGGAGACAGAACCATGACAGTGGGGACCAGTGCAAAGGCAGCCACCTCCAGATGACTTGACTGACTCTACTCCAGCCAACTGGAAGGGGTTTTAATGCTTTTAAAGCTACTTTTTAAGTCATGTTATATGGATTTTTAAAACAGAAAATAGTATCAGTTCAGAAGCATATATTCATAGAAGATCAGAGAAATAATGAGAAAAGATGCAAATTTTTTCCTCTGCTGCTACTCCAGGTCCGAAGGCCTCTCAGAGAGTGTCAGACCCAAATTCACCTGATTTAATGCAGATACTGAAATACCTTTCTGATCTGTCTCTGGGCTTGCTGACCCTCATATATCACGGTATCACCTTTTTCAAGCACAGATGAGCAATGCCTTCGGTATCACAGCCAGCAACATTTTTCAGCAGATTGCCAGGCAGATCATAAATGTTACTAATGCTCAAAAAAAATCCAGATTCCATGGATCGATGCTGCCTTTCAGCTGGTCAGGGGAGTGGAAAGCAGGAGATGTTTGAGAAAATAGCAGCACGGGGTTTTGCATGTGATCTATGAGTGTCCAAGATGGATAAGCTCCTGGAGATAGGAAAGTGGGGCACCTGCTGGATAAAGGGAAAATATATCCCACCAGGTTTGGGAAGGGGAATAACTCCCTCAGTCCAGCCCTGGTCTGGTGGATGGGTGTATCTCTTGAACACCATGAGTTGCAGTGAGGGTAAGGGCCACTAATGAAGCCTAATCTAATACTCAACAGAAAACGCAAAAAAAGCATGAGAAAAAACAGTTCTGGTGTCTCTTTTTTTTAGTCATTCCACTAATCCAATTGGCTGTAGGAGAAGCCTGGCTCTAATGCCCTGGGGCAGCAGCACATAGACAGAGGCACTGCTCACTCCCTCCACATTTGGGGATGAACCCCTCAATCCCTCATGCAGGGTCAAATCAGCCAGCAGGATTCCAGCCCAGTCTCCAGCTGGCCAAGCTCATTAGGCCTTTAGTTGCCAGGAAGGCAGTTGTGGCCAGCTGTGAGGCTGATACCCCACGCAGAACCTGCCAAAGGTCAGCAGTCGTCAGCTGGCCAGCTGTGAGTCCTCCAGCACGCCAAGGTCCAGCTGAGAGGAGTGAGGAGAAGCGATGAGCGGGTCAAGGGTTCCGCAGAGGAGAAGGAGAAAGTGGAGAAGGAGGAGGAAAGGAGGGAAGAAAGGAGTGAGGGAGGAGGTTTAGGATGGTGAGAGGTGAGCTGCCTGCTGTGGTTAAGTCTGACTGCTCCTGACCAGCAGGGTGAACTGGTAAGAAGAGATGCTGAATTTCCACTGAAACGTAGCTGTGAATTTGAGGTGTTCCTAGGCATATTTAGACAAGCACTATGAATAAAGATCCCTTCATCCTCTGAGAACTAATTACTAAAAATGTATCACTTTTAAGCCTTACCACAGGAAAAGAAAGAGCTTGATCTTTTCCTACAGGCAAAATGAGTGGTTTTCCACACAAGCAACTCAAGAAATTTGAACATAAAGAAAGCAGGATTTTTGTCCTGATGTTATATTTAAGAGATCTTTTCCAGGTTTCTATGTTAGTTTTGCAATGTGCAAATGTCCCTTTTGAGCTGAATTCAGAATATGTATATTAAGATCTCTGTTTGGTTTGTTAACAAAAGATACAAATAAAAAACCCCAAAGCTCAGCTGCCTCCCTCAGTCGTAATTTAAGCCAAGTGAGCGTGGTTTTCAGAGGTAAAATACAACATTAATTATATTCTAAAAAATGTACAGAATTAAGGCCTTCCTTGCAGTGAGTGATAGTCAGAAAACCTGCTGTAACACAGCTTCTGTTGCATTCATTATTCTGACACCGTGAGACATCCCTGCACCTGCCCGCCTGCCTGCGAGGCCGCTACACGCTGCCCCAGAGCCTTAAGCAATCCGACTCATAGTAGGAGTTCGGAGAGGTGGAGCTCAGATTTTCTAGACCATCACTTTCTTATTTATTTCTGGGCACAGCCTTCCTTAAATGAACGTGTTTCATACAGAAACACAAATCTTTCTCTTCAGTTCCACTTATTAATATTATTATTAAATACATAAAATCTGACCACAGCAGTGTATCTCTCATCAGCCTTGTAGTTCTTCCCAATCCACAGACTAAAGGCAGTTTCATGGTGCTCACTTCCATTCCTTACAAGGATTGCTGCACTTTTCAGCTCATGGAAGCTTTCTTCATAGGTGTCCTGTAATTAAAATTTTGTTTCTCAGATAGGTATAGCAAACCCTACAGGTTGTAAACTACCGTGGTAGGACTTAGGAGGCTACGGACAAACATCCCACAGACAGAATGGTTCTCCTCACACTCTGAAAAGCTGCTTCTCAGAAGTATTGACCTTTTTGTGACTCTTAAAATGTCTGCCAGCCAAAGAGAGGTGTACATTACCAACATGTGATTTGCTAGTGTTACTCTGCATACTTCATCCGAGATCACTTGCCAAGGTCAGCACAGTGCAGAATGAAATGCTGAAAGTTCTCTAGCTTAGCTCACTTTAAAATACCATTTAAAATCATCTGCACTCTATTAAATCCTAGGCATAAGAAGTATCCTTGGGATGGTATTTTGATTGAGAGGAGCAAACACTGCAGCAATGTGTGAGAAGCCAGGAAATAAAACCAGTGACGTTCACTGGTTCTTGCATAAGGATCCCTATGAACAGAAGGCTCGGGAAGCGATCCCCCAGAACCAAGAAAGACTTGCATTCTCCTGAAGCACCTGCAATGACAGGGGTGTGAGAATATCTAGTACCTCTGCGTGACCGCAACTCAGGGGTTTAAAACCACTTTTTCTACTCCATGATTAGTTCAGACATATCTGTATACACAGAAAGCCCATTCTGGCCAAGGCTCCTCGTGAAATACTCTGCAGGAAAAGAACACTTACCTTAAGGCTATGCACAAGGGCAGAAAGTAATTTTGAGGGAAGCTGGGCATGAAGGGTGGGCTGGCCTTGCCCTGTGTCAGACACACACCTGCTACTGCCCTGCTGCAGGCTCAGGCAGGCAGGTGCCACCTCACCTTCTCTGTGGCCTCTTGCGGGGGACACAGTCCCTCAGCGTGTTACAGGGACAGAGCCATCCCTAGGCAAAGGCTTCTTTTATCCTCGGTTCAGAGACACTGCCAAAGAGCAGTCAGGTGATAACTTTTGGTGACATGACCAAGCTGGGCTGGGTTCAAGTGAAAGATTTATCAGAGGTGAAATACCATTGCCAGGCCCCTTGGCCACTGAGTGCTAGCAACACAAACACAAATGGCAAATACATCCTTATCCCACAACAGTGAGGTGTATATATCCCTTCCCACTCAGAGTATTTGTCATATGAAACATTTCTGGATGAACTGAAAGAGCCCATCTTGCCATCTCATCTCTTTTTTTTCTTTTCTTTTTTTTTTTTTTTTGGGGGGGGGGGGGGGGGGGGGGGGGGTTTGGCT
>VZTA01009375.1:0-35811 GCA_013398855.1 Mohoua ochrocephala | reverse complement strand
GTGCTCAGGAAGTCCGAACTGGGGATCTGCGGCACACAGGCGGGGGCGGGAGCGGGGAGACACGGGGAGAGGACGGGTGTTAGAGGGGCAGCCGCGGCTCCCCGGGCCGGGCCGGGCCGGGCCAGGCAGGCAGACCTCTGGAGGCCCGAGGACTGGCAGGCTCCCCGAGGAGCGCCCTCCGCGCCCGCCAGCCCTCCGGGCCCTCGCAGCGGCCTTGCCGAAGAGGAGGAGGAGGGGGGGGACGGCCCGGCGGCGCTGCCGTGGCGGCGGAGGGGCCAAGCGGCAGTGCTTACATTTCCCTGCTTGGGGCTGAAGCTGAAGGGGTCCCCCCCGATCTCCTGCATTTTCTCCTGCTGATCCAGCCTGTGCAAGAGGTCCTGCAGCCTCTCGATGTAGCTGATGGCGCTCCTCAGTATCTCCACCTTGGGCAGCCTCTGGTTGGGGTTCGCCACAGTCCGCCTTTTCAGAGCTTCGAAGGCTTCGTTGATCTTCTTCAGCCTTCTCCTCTCCCGCAGGGTGGCTGCTTTCCGTCTGTCCGTGGGGGCCGACTTTCTCTTGCAAGTTTTACAAGCCCAGATCAAACACTGGCCGGGGAAGTGAGGGGGTTGCAGTCCCGGGGGTGCCAGCACATGCTCCTCTCCGCTGCTGTCACTGCCGGCCTCTGGCTGCATTTGGTCCTGACATGGAGACAAGGTGCCATCGCTGCCCGGGTACAGAGGGGATCCCTCAGCCATCTCCAGCTGCTGCAGGGCTCCATTCTCCCCGTCCAAGTAGAAGAAATAGGAGCCAGTTTCAAAAAGGTCCATCATGCTGTCCCTCGGCCTCTCTGCCTGCTTGAGTTGGGTGGCAGTCTCAAAAACACCCCGAGGAACAACCCAGATGGAATTTAATTAGTGCAGTGACATAAGTCCCCCCTGCTTTATATAGGAGCTGCTGAAACCTTATCCAACTTTTAGCTGTCGCGGTGTATCACCCTCCAAAACTGATTCCAGCCAGTCTCCCGGGCGCTGTCCTGAGAACATCTCCTATTTAGAAGGGGGAGGGGGGACACGAGAAGTGGGAGACAAACTAGAAAAAAAAAATTAAAAAAGAACAAAAACAAGCGAAAAAAAATTACAACCCGACTTTCCACCCTCCCCCGAAATCCCGTGAGTTCGGGGTGCAGCGAAGGGACGCGAGGTGGGGGCTCGGGAGCAGCGTCCTGGCGCGGCGGGCGGCCCCGGCCCCGCTGCCGAGCCCTCGGGGGCACAGCTGGAGGACAAAGGCGCGGGGCCGCGCAGGGAGCCCTCCCCCAGCCCATCCTCGCACCCCCGGCGCACGCTCCCTGTCCGGGGCTAAGTATAGATCTATACGGCGAGATTTCAAAGGCAGCCATCACTTTCCAAATAGACGGCTTAATAATTTCAGAAGAAGCCCCTGCTATTTCCCCCCCTCCCCGCCCCCTTCCCCTCGAAGCATGCCATTCCTGTGACCCAAGCCACCCGGGCCAGCCCAAGGTTAGGAGCCAAGCTCGCTGTTCCTCCACACACGTGGGGAAGGTTGCCAAGGCAGAGCTGAGCTGCGATGATGAGGCACCCACAGATAGCGCACCTCGGCTTAGCCTTTCCGTCTGAACTTTCCCACGTTGCCCATAAGGTGACAGGAGTGATTCCAGGTGACTGGGTTACAGTGTGATGGGGCTCTCTGGACAGCCCTTGTCCTTGATGCTGTCTAGGGCAAGCAAAGCCCAGGCGTATGGTGTAACTCAAGTTTAATCCCTTGGGCCTGGCAGGGTATACAGAGCTTCCTAGACACTGAGACAGAAATGGAGCTTGTGGTCACTCTCTGTCAGCTTATACTGTAATGTCACATCATGTCTGGAACTGCCTCACATAAAGAAAGAGGACTGGGAAAATGGCCTCTTTGCCTGTTTTCCTGCACTGCCTTGTGTTCTTTAAATACCATGTAATGTCTTTATGCTCATGTAAATATATATATGTGTATATGCATATGTGTCCATATCTATAGGTACACACACACATGAATATGTATGTATATTTATGCAGATAAATAAGTATATTCCTGTGTGTTTATGTGTATACACACGTGTAAGCTTTTCATAGAAACAGTAATACATGAGGATGAAGCACCTGCAGTGGTCTCATAGCTCTCAAATGTAGCTCTAAACTTCGTCTTTCTGAAGGCGAGTGTGGTTGTATTGTTCATTTCTGTAAAGCTACAATGAAATTAACCATTGACTTGACTGTTTCTCCAAAACTGCAAACCAATTTTTTGGAGTACAAAAATCTTTAAGAGTAGTTGTGGTTTTGTTTTCAACACATCAGTGTTGCTGGAGTGGATCTCATTTCTGCTTTAATGAGGCAGAACAATATCCAGTTTTGGATGAGACAGAGAAATTCAGACTGTTCTCAGCGAAACTAATTTTGATACTATTCCACCGCTGAGGTTTTTTTCCCTCTTCATATTAAAGAAAGGGCAGCCTGGCAGTTCAGGCGCTGAACATAAGAAACAGTTTCTCAGTTTCCACGTTTTGCAACTTGCTTTCTGTTTGACCTTTGACCAGTCACTTGCTTTTCCTGTGATTTAATTTTCTACCTTTAAAGAGGGATATAATGTTGACCTTTACCCATCCCTTGTGTCTCTGATTTAATTTGCTGACTATCCATGAAGAAACTACCCCTTTACATGCTTTCGGGTGTTACAGGGATCTTTGTCCCATAGCATTAGTAATGGTAGTGATAAAAAAACCCAAAGCAGCAACAACAAAAACCAACCAACCAAACACAAACAAACCCCCCAACAAACAGAAAACCTCCAAACTCCACAAACCAAAAGTGTGCTGATTATTTACATTTTTTTTTCCACATTTATTACCCTCTTTTTTTTTTTCTTTTAATCTTTTATTTCTTCAATACTACCCTGGGAATGTTTGGAACAAGACAGATGAGATCAGCCTACTGGTAAGGTGCACAAATGAAAATTTACTTTAAGGGAGAAGGACAATTACAAAATTGTTATTGGCCTTTCAAGAGCTCTAAGTGAACTCAGTGAGTTGGGAAACTGTAAGTTTAGGAGCCAGATGCTTCTGCTGCTTTCAACAGATTTTTTTTTTAAACAGGAAACAAAATCAGTTCTTTCTTTCCAGCACTTAGTGACCGAGTAAACAGATTCAGTTCCTCACAGTGATGTGGGCACAGCATAATTAGTCCTTTGTAAGACTAATTGATAGGGGCAAAACTCCTAACAACTGCAAATAAATTTTAACTTGAATGAAGACAATCAGTTTCCCCATCTTAAAAAAACCTTGAATTTTGCTGCATCTCCCACTCCAGCTCCTTGGTTTATATAACACAGCCAGAAAACAGCCCTAGCACATATGAACAAAATATCCTCAGAGATGTTCTCCATTACAAAACTGAATCAAGTGGAGAATTCAAAAGTTGGTACCAGCCTTTTTTCTCTTCATGCCTTGTATTCCTGATCATGTTAGATGTAAACATAAAGACGTAAGAGGAAGTAAAAGCATGTGAATAAGAACAACTGGACATAGAATTGAAAGGAGGATCACGGCTGAAGTCTGCTTGTCATTTCGGTCGGCTTGGTAGAATCTCACAGAAAAACTTGCTCTGAAGCCAGTTCTTTATTCAGTTGCTCGTGCTTCCACTCATGGTAGCTCTACTGAAAACATGCTTTCAGCATATTCATATAAATAAAACAGTGATGTGCTGTACTTGGTATACAAGGTCTATTATCCTTAGCAAAGAAGTATTGCAGAAAGTCAGTGAGTTGTAAATTCAGTAAGTGGGTCAGGATGACCAAATCGAAGAAAGATTCACTGCATTTTAAGTCACCGCTGGTCTCCAGGGGTTAGATCCCTTCAAATTCACTTTTCCACATACAATTTTTCTGGATAACTGTGGTTGAATAATACGCCTGGAACTGCCTGGGTCACTCTTGACACCTTAATATTTAAGCAGAAATTTAGTCCAGAACTATAGAGAAGTATTTTTTCAGCTGGGACCTACTTAACACTTTATACCATTCCAAATGTCTTCTTTTTCTCCTTCACTGTTCTCAAGATTCTTCCAACCACAGGCACAGTGCATTTTAAATCTTTGATCTCTTTGATACCTCTTTGCAGTGGCATTGGTAATCTGTGAGGATCCATCGTATCCATTCCTACGTGTCACTGTGAAAGCACACCTGGGTGAAGGTGAAATTTTCAGCCCTTGTTATAGCCCTATTCTACTCATGCAATTCCTCATTTGAGAGATGGGTAGATACTTTGGCTACGAGGGTAAAGATTCTTGAATTGCTTCTTGCAGACTTATGAAGCGCAGGTTACCAGTGTAGGTCCAGCTGTGGGCATACTGGGGCTCTCAGAATTTGTCTGAACTTTAGAAATGGAAATCCTTCTGTTCACGTTCTCACTCTCCTCTTCTTCCTTTTACACTCATGTTCAACAGCATCTTCCTTAGCAGAAACTTTCAGTATGTTTTATTGTTGATACAGGATGTTGTTCTTCTGCCTTTGCCTTTTCAAAAGGTTTATATTCTTCTAAACGTGTTTCTGAAATCCCTCTAACATTTGACTTTATATCTTCTACTGCTTGCTATTTCTAACATCCTCCTTCTTTTCCCCACAGGAAAAATAACACCTTTTAAAATTGTAGCATTTTTCATCTAATTTCTCAACATTAAAAAAAAAACCCAAAAAACCAAACTTTCCTCATTACCGTCTCCAGGCAACCACTTAGAGTACTGAAAATCTCTTTGCTACTGTAAACCTCTAGGCTATTGCTCTTGTTGTGTTCTCTGTCGATTCCAGTTCACACAGACCTTCTCAAACGAGTTTAGTAGGTTGTTCAGGTAAGGGTAGGTGGCATGTCTAGAAATATGTGTTACTGCCCATGTTTGTTGTCACTTGTAGCCTGTGTGGTAACGTAATTAGGACACCAGTCTAAGCTGTTAAAGGGTTAATTGTCTGTCATTCCTCATGATGTGTCAGTAGGTGCACTCAGATGCTCACCCGGGATGTGTTTACATTCTCATTTCACTTTGTCAGGAATGCTTTTGTGGAGCAAATCTCTGACTAGCCCTGACTTACTGCACTTTCCATACTCCTGACAGGGTGCTCTCAAGGGTGTGTCATCTGGGTTCTATTTGAGAGAAACTAAGTTGGAAGGCAGCCTGAAATGTTAAGGGGATGCTGGGTCTTCAGCACTGACAGGTTTGACAGATCTGTACCTGGCTCACCTATACTACCTGCTAACATTCGTAGTCACAGTTCTTAGGGAACAACTGGAGAAGTGTGATTTGTCACTGAAATAGAATATTATGCTAAGGATTGCGAACGGAGGATTAGAAACTTCATCCCTCCTTTCTCTTCAGAGGGGTATTTTAAGCATCTACTCTGTAGGATGTTTGAAATGGCTGACAGATGTGTAAGGGGAGAGTTGGTGCGCCAAAGATTGGTAGCAAAAAGCATGTATGTTCCTGAGTCTGCAACGTATTACCGAAATGTTTGGTAAATAGAGATCAGAGATTTTCCACGAGTTTTCTTCAAAGTCTGGGCAGCGGAGGCTCTATGAGGGACCAGCATTTTTCATGCCGACGATGACCTATGGGAAATTTAAGCAAAAGAACCTTTCTGACATTCATGGAAGCATAATTCCTGGCACTGGAACCATGAAGCGTATGGAGCTTCATGGCTTGTGGTATGTAGCAGCACTTCTTAGCTGAATTTCATTAGCTTTTCTCGCCTTAAACTGAATTTCACATAGGTCTGTAGGGATAACACAGACTAGCTTTAATGCTTGATTTTAATTTGTATATGTTGTTAGACTTGTCTGACTTTTGTTTACCTAGAATTTGTTGTTTACTTGACCCTATTCAAATTCTGCTTGTCCAAGGTTATTATTTGGTGATATTAAAGGTTATTATTTGATGATATGCACGATATTATTTGCATATCCACAATGTCACATGCATTCTCACTGGAGATTTAGGAACTGACTAGAGGAAGTGTGTGTGTACTGTACATGCCAGTGCTTGTATAGAAGTATGTGACATTTTAAAGAATTCAAAAGCACATGGGAGCAGCCATGCCTCAAATGCAAGTTTTACAAATAGGGTAGTGCACAGTGTAATACATGCTCTGGAGCTGGGGAGCCGGAAAGGTAGAGGCCTGGAAAAGACAACTTTGTGTAAATTTACAGTCTTTGTAGGGGAAGATTTAAAAATTCTTATTCACAGAGGTCTTGACTGTTATAGCTGTTCCAAATTATTGCTGTTTGCCTTTGATTGGATATGGACTTTAGTGTTCATATCAGTTACAGTCCTGTTAGTATCTGAGAGGTGCAACCTTGCTAACTAAACAGACTTCTCCAGTTCAATATGGTAGGATAGGGTTTCATTGCAGCTCTCATGTTGGCCAGTTATGAGACACAGTTCTAAATGGCAGATGCTTTAATGCCTGTGTCAGGGTCTACAGTGACAAATAGTCACCACTGCACAAACACATTTATTTTACTACAAGACGTTTTCCTGGGGAGGAGGGAGTGCCTATCAGAAACTGGAGGCCCATCGCACTGTTGCTAGCCGGGACAAGCATTTTCCATGGTTCTATCCACAAGCAGGGATTCCTTGCAGGAAGGAAAGGAGTAATAATGACAGATGTCTTCTACTTGTGATTAGGCAAAACACAGGGAACGTGAAATGTGACATGAGGACAAGACACATTGTGTGTTGTACAATCACTTGTTGTTACCACGTTTTTTGTAGTCACATGAAAGGCTATTTTTACAGTACGTACTGATTTGCCTGTTTGCACTACAAACTGTTGGAAGCGTAAAATGCATTTTCACACCGTGTTGTTTCTGAACATGATGACTGTGACATCTAAACCTAATCTCAGTCAAAAGGGCAATAGTCAAGCCATAATTCTGCAAGTGAAAGGAAGAAAAGGGTGTGTGAAGAGCTAGTTTCTGCATCCAGCACAGGCTGGTCACATCCCTGCTGTCTGTGTGCAAAAAAAGAGTTTAGTGCTCAGACTGTGGAAAAATAACAGCTTACTGTTCTGGGCTTCACAAGGGATTTTTGCAGAGCCACGGACCTTCACGGAAAACTGGAATGATAGTGGCTAGGAAGGGGAAGCTCTGGAGATGCACTGAGAGTACCGAGTGCAGACAACTCTCTCCTTAGCGATAACATAGGGATTGTTTAAAACAGCGCACCACAAAACCATGAAACGATTATGCCAAATGATATTTCCTTTCTTTCAAAAGGAAAATAGCTGCTGTTTTTGGAAAATAGAAGCTATTGAGATAAAGTCATCTGGAAAGAAATTTGCACTGTATTAAATAGCAGTAATGACCTTGAATATTGTATCCCGTTGTTACGGAAACTTGTTGCACAGCTGCAAAACTGTTTTAGGCTGTGAAGGTCACTCAGTTATTCATCTGTGTGATATTTAAGGTACATGCTCATAGACAAGGTTGTTTACCTGGGATCTGCCACTCCAAGGAATACAACAGTCTCTACTGTATTCCTTTGCCTCTGTGTTCTGTTCATGTCTCATAATTTCGCTTTATGACTTCTGCATGCTTATATACTAAGATTTCATTTGCTTTGGTATTTCTGAAGGCTCAGAAACATGTTCTTTAAAGTACACTGGGATCTAGAGGTTTTAACATGGTTTCTTGAATGTGACATGGGTATGTGGCACAAAGAAACATCTGCAAATTTATTTTCTGAGATTTTTTGAAATAAGTAAATGGCTCTGATCACTGCTTCTGTACCATGTTAAAACACCCTGGTGATGTTCCAAAATCCAAAGCAGTCTTGTGGTCTCTCCTAAAAGAGAACGTGACATTTCTCAAGGTACGGAAAGAACTTTGGCTGGGCTGATAGTCTTCCTTCCCCGTGCAATTCATCTGGCACCTATAAACAAAGACAGGAATGAAAGTGGGGTAGTACTCAGAGATTCTATATGGCAAAATGGGTCATACCCTTCACGTTCTAATCAGATTTCAAAAAAGCATGCTGAAAATCCACTTGTATTTAATTTTTCATCAGACTACTCTGGACAACATTTCAGAGAAACTGCACAGACTAAAAGATTGCCAGATGCCTTCTTGGCCTGCAAAAAATCATCCAAAATAAGGCTTCAACTGAATTGATGTAAGCATGTGGATTTTTAGAGAAAGTGTATTGATTATGTTTTTTGGGGAAATTATTTGAAAATTAAACGCTGAGGAAAAGTTTAGAAGAAGAAACATAATCTATTCTGATTGGATAAACAACCCCTGAAAAAGTAATCTTAGATCTGTGTTTTGAAACCGGTAAGTGACAACTTATAGCTATGTTTAGACTCAGAGAAAATAGCGAGAAAAAAATTTTTTGAAGTGTAAACCAGCTGGCTTATAACAGAATCTGTCAACCTGTCGTGTCATTATTTGTGAACAGCATTCATGTATTAGAGCAGCCTAATAGAAGTGTTTGCCTGGAAGTGTAAGCTTTGCAATTATTACTTTGAAGTATTATTGACTACTATGATAACTAAGAAATAGACTGTACTTAGGTTATTGTGCACTAGCAGCTCCTAAATAATTATTGGTCATGTTCCACATGACCAATAATAAATTAATTTTATTTTGATAGGTCCATACATAGTAGCCTAGTTATGCTCCATTCAATGGGAGCTGCCGAGTGTTTTGGACTTCTGAGGAGTCCAGTGCTTGAATGAGATGAGCAAGTACAGATCATGGATGTAATTTTAGGATAATACAATTAATTGTAAAAACTCTGTATTGGAACTACTGCGTTCAGCTTGGGACAGCCATAGCGAAACAGCACTAGCTTTCCAGTAGTGTCTGTAGCTGGTTGCTGAAACTGGATGATATTTGAAAAGGGAAGAATTAGAACCAGATGAGTTCAGACCATGGCGTTTACCAGTTCACATAAGTGCACCTTATTTCCCGTTTCTTTCAGAACTGGTACTTGCAGCCATATTAATTAGCAAGTTGCAAATTAAATGGTGAGCAAGAGGTAACGAGAAAAGGTGTGCTTACAGAGAGAGGCAGTCTGCAGGGCACAGCTAATCACAGATTGCTTTCTTCTTGCATTCACATTGCTGTCATCAGTAAACCATGTCTTGCTTTGAGGAATCAGGATAAGTTGAATTAAATAAAAGATACCCAAGACTGAATTACCGTCTTCAAACTACTGCAGGAACAGAAGTAATCAAACTGAACTGGTCGTCACAATCAAGAATATGACCATCACTGACAAAGTTGTTGGTGCAAACACTGAAAATTAAACCTAATTAGCATTCACTGGACAATACAAAATTATCCACATTTCTGCTTTGGCTGTGGTGAACAGCGTCAGTGTTTTTATTAAATCAATGTAAAGATTCTAAGTGCTGCTCCTACAAGGTCAACTGAGCCCACTCAACAGTATGAAACAGAATCACCCAACAATGGCTCTCATCTGCAAGAATCAAGCAAGTACTTAACAACAGGATAAACAAACTTTGCCGTATTTGGAAGATACACAGTGAGGAATATAAAGGCTCTTAAACAGTTACAAGAATGATCATTAGCAGGAACATGGGTAAAAAAGTATGTTGTCTCTGATGTGGATTCGCCCTGAAGATCTAATCTTTTACCATCTTTCAAGCTGCGAAATCCATGACGCACAATATATACTAACCCTCAAGAATATTGCGGTAAAGAAACTGACATTATGAGAAGTCTTAGAGACACTTTTTCTCCTTTTTTTTTTCCCAAGGAAATTACTTTCCATTATAACAAGACAATTAGAAGTCAGCATCCAAAGTTTCAATGTCATTAATGAAGAATGACCAAGAAAGGTTGCCAATTAAACAGTTAATTGATTGAAATTTCTTTCGGAGAAGAGAGCCCTCTGAAGTTCTGGATCACTAGGATTGCTCCATTTGGATCCAAAAGTCATGTCAGTTTACAGAAAGACTTTATAGAGATACATATATACATATATATATATATATAGTCTTGCTCCAGCTGATGCTAGGCCTGAGTATTTCATGGAATAAGGAGTTATTTAATGATCACACAATTGGCACCAGCTTTACAAACTGTATTATTCATTATACTGGCTGAAAAGTAGTGTGTGAGCACACTCAAGCAGCATCAATGCCTCATGGGTGCTGATATTTAGCTGTCTTTCCAGGCAGACGATGTGTCTTTGCCGCAGTTGATTTTACACAAGCAGCAGCAACAGTTTATAAACAATAAAGAATCTGCAGAGGCTCGGATTATCGCCTCTCATTGTGGAGCTTTCTCAGTCAAGCATCTCAAATTTGACATTTCCATGGTCCCAGGAATTTTGTGACACTTCACATAAACTATTTTCCAGAATTCCAGCTGTTCAGTACTGTATTTATGCCCTGATTCAGTTAACAGTGAACTTGCTTGGCATTTTTTGGCACTTCTAGACTGCCTGTGAAGTCCTGTGTCTGAAGAAAGAGGAGAAAATAAGAGACTAGAAAAAAGCAATGTCACTTTCTTGAGACATGTGGTGTTCTCTGACAGAAGATAAATATGTGTTCACAATGTCCCTGAACTGAAAGTCAGGCACGAATTTTACAATCAGTAGAGAAACTGCCTGATGTGATCAAATAATTCTTTTCCTGACCAACAGGAGCTGTCGAATAAAAAAGAATTTATAGCTGCGTTTTTATTTCTGAAAAAAGTCACTGAGTCACCTTAGTTATAGCACATTCAAATATACTGTGCATGCACAGAACAACAGTCATGCCTGTGACTCAGGCTGGTGTATATAAAGAGTTGTAAATGAGACCAAAGTTAGTCAAACTACTTGATTTGACTTTTCCGTTGCTCCAAAAATTCTAAGTAAGCCATGATCTAGAATGGTCTTATCAACTGTACCAGGTTCTTGTAAGGAATTAGATTTCTGATTGTGATGGCTTTTGGTTTGAAACACTTTGAGATGATTTTAATCAAAATACCTGAGGCAGAAATGTGATTCTTTGTGATTTATTTGCAACTTTATAGTATCTGATAACGGAATTTATTTTCATCTGAAGAACCCAAGTTATACCAACAGCTTTTTCATTTGGCTGTCAGTGCACGCTGCTGATCCCAACAAACAGTCATGCTGAGCTGTGGTGAAGACGAGAGATGCATAACAGATATTTCTGAAAGAGATTGCATGATAAGACTTGCCACGTTCTCATTGTCCTGCACTGCGCTTCTTGACCAGTTTATTAGCATCGGTTCAGCAGGGTGGCATCCTAGGTCAGATCTTCATGATCTTAACCCTGTTGTACCTGAGGAAATG
This sequence comes from Mohoua ochrocephala, assembly GCA_013398855.1. Taxonomy (NCBI): domain Eukaryota; kingdom Metazoa; phylum Chordata; class Aves; order Passeriformes; family Acanthizidae; genus Mohoua; species Mohoua ochrocephala. The sequence continues at coordinate 24,469 of VZTA01009375.1, read as the reverse complement.
CAGTACTAGAAAGAACAGATTGGATTAATCTCAGCCATCCAATCCAATCCACATTCCTTTTTGCCGTAAGAATTAATATGTGATAGCAACTATTGGCCTGAACCAAGCGGCCTCCTTTTACAAGTACAAGTCATCAGACCAGTCATGTATAGTCTGCGTCCATCATCCACATACTTGCTCTTGGACACAGTGAGCTTACAGAAATAATTAATGGATAAGTGTGACTCTTCCAATTTTCTGTGTTACAGAGCACGTCCTGGCCTACTTCTGTTAGTATCTGTTTACAGACATGTTGCCCATGAATTTATCTAATCCCTTTCTGAACATCCCAAAAGTGTCTCACCTCCCAAAGTATTTTTTGCAATTACTTACATCTGATAGGGCTTGCAGGATCAAGTCCCAAAGGACAAGCCAGCAAAGGGAAATCTAGATAGATAATCCCTCTTGGACTAACCATGAGAAGGGTCTCAGAGCTGCCAAGAGACATCAGGAATTGCATATGTTAGCACATGCCAATTAGCACTAATGCCATCAAGGGCCGGATTCCACATGGGATTTATGTGCCTGTGCCCCAATTTGAGTGCCTAAATCCACGTATACTTTCAGACCTTGCTGCAAGACCTTAGAGATATCTAGAAAGGTATTTGTGCTGCATTTTTCATCAGTAAATTTCCAGAGGTATCTAAACGTGGTCTGGGTGTATGCAGAAATCACTCACTGTTGGCTCGGCAGGGCAGTTGGGCGCATTATTTTTCGTGTGCTGACATACTGACAGGACCTAGAACAGATGGACTCGGAACACTCAGACCCTCTCTAGATTGAACCTCAAACACAGCTTAGACAGGGGCATTTTACGTGGCAGTGCAGGACTTGTCCTTCTTGCTGAGACTGTAGCTACCTCTTAGTGAAGCCGCAAGATAAATGGCCATCTTAACATACCAAGACCCTGAGTAACCTAATCAAACTTAGAAGTTGGAGCTGGGTTAGATGACCTCCACAGGTCCTTTCCAGCCTAAATTATTCTAATACTCTATTCTAAACCTGAGGAAGAGCAGTCATCAACAACACAGGGAAAAAAGGTCGGGAAAGAAAGGATAGCATAGACACGGTAGGACAGAATCAGAAAGGCAAGGGACAAATCAAGAAATCAATATCAAAAGTCATAAAAATTAAGAAGAAACTTCTATTAAGGTTTGCAATATCAAGAGAACAAAGGGAACCTAAACAGAGAGAGAGCCATTAACAGATGATGCTGTGCTTAATGCCTCTGTCAATTCAAAATGCAGTTAAAAAATGAAGTGCAATTAGCTGTTAACAAAATTATTAGCACTAATAACAAAAATAGAAGGAGTCAGGACAGGACAGGAAAACCAAGAGGTAAAATTACTAGGTTAACTTTCATGTTAAAACTGGTTTGGCCTCAGTGTAATTAGAGAATTGCCCGAAATTATCTCAGCGCCATTTCCTGATGTCTTCGAGAACTACTGGTGGATGAGTGAACTTGCAGAGGAGTATAGGTGGGCAAATGTAATGCAGAAACAGAAGGACTTGTAGATGAGAAGGTCAGCCCAAGTTTCTGTGAAAATACTGGAAAATGATACAGTATTTGTGTACACCTGTAAGAATACAAAGGGGTGAATAATGCCAACGTGGAGTAGTTTTGTTCCTGTTAAAAAATATTCAAGACTAAGCTGTGCAAAATCAATCTTTTGCCCTACCATAAGAGGTGGTTATGGAATAAGCAGAAATATAGCAGAGTATAAGGAGAATAAGCAGAAAGCGCTTGATTTAAATGAAGTTTTTTCTACATTTTCACATGACATCCTCATATGAACACTATGAAAATGAAGACAATGAAATGAAACTCCTATGGGTATTCAACTCTTTGCAAGCTCATCAAAGCGGAGCTCTCAAGTGAGGGACTTCCCAGAGTTCTGTTCTAGGAACTTTGATTTTAATTAATAACTCATCTGGTGGAGTTGAAAATATGCTCATCAAGTTTGCAGATATCACAGAGGCACCCTGAATTATCACCTTTTGGAGGACTTGTGTAGATTTCAAGTTGTTCATGACCTCAATTTGACGAGGACAAGTGCACAAATGAGCACTTCGGGGAGCCGGATCACTGCAGAAATACAAACTGAGTACCTGGCTCGGTGGTAATTCTACAGAAGAAGGAAACTGATCGTTACAGTGAGTCATAAGATGAGCACATATCATGCTGTTCAGAACAGAACCCCCCACATCCCACTAGGACGTACAAACAGGTCAGAGGCACATGAGGTAGTCTTTCCCGCCTGTTCCAGGCTGGGAAGACTTAGCTGCAATTCCGTGTCCATTTTCAGGGACTGCACTGCATCTCAAAACTGATACAGCTGGTACAGCTATAGAAAGCACAGAATGGGAAGATGAAATGCTAACAAGAATGGTGAGGCTCTTGGAAACATTGTGTGAATGTTGAATGAATGCGGTGATAAAGGGAATAGAAAAGTCAAGGGAAAGTGCTGGCAGTGATCAAGCGAGCAGTAAACACTGCTGCAAAGAGGAACAGAGTAAACTGATGCTGGTGTTTATATGGATAGAAACAAATACATGCAATTCGTTATAACAAGGCAGATTTATGTCAGTCTCCTCATAGAAAGAAAAACCCAGATAGCTTGGCTGCAGAGAAGCAGCAATATCAACTTCTGCTAGAAGGGGTGTTGCCTTCAAGCAAAATATGTAGACTATGGGACAATGAGATTCCTTTTTTTGCCCTATTTTGCCATGAAATACATTATCATTGTTCCTTATTATGAAGAATTCTACTTTGTTTGGGACAACTGAGGAGCATTAAAGGTAGAAAAAGATAAGCAGTCAAGGTATCAGTGCTCTTCCGGGGAGGGAGAAGATCCAGCCAGGCTCCTGTAATTTTTTTATTACTGTACTTTGGGATTTGAACAGCTGCCTTCCACATTTCATGTAAGAGCCTGCCCCCCTCAGGCTACATCCCTTTCTGAAGGAATATCTGAATATTCTTGAAAATGGCACTACTGGGACAAGACAGATAGTGCATATGTAATTCTCCGTTATGGCAATTCCCTGAGATGTGATAAACAAGGATAAACTGTTCCCTGCTCTGAGTCAAGAAGAGGGTGAAAGTAAATCAATGTATTATTTGAGTGCTTAAAATACAAGCCTAGTGGTTTACTTCTGGATTTTTTTTTTAGAGGGGGACATCAGAACTGGCAATTCCAGTTGAGTTAGACAGCAGTTTTAATCTACATCATCAGTCTTTGTTTTTGCCTAAGTCTCATTCACAGTTTCTGAGAATGCCTTTCTTAAATTGCTATTCTTCTATGTGCTTTGAGTTTGAGCACTTGCCTGTCAGCTAAGGATTCTGCCCACGAGTTAAGCACTGTAACATTTAAATGTCCTTGAAATTCTCTAACACAACCCAACTCCTGTTTTATGTCATTGCTCCTTCCTCAATACCTTTCTCTTTGACCTTCAGTCAAAAAAAACCCCCAAAAAACTGAAAAAAGAAACAGTCCATGGAATATGAAGCAGATTATAATCTGCCTGGTCTGTATCCTGAAAACTTCCTGTGTCCAAGAGCCGCCAGTGTTTCTGGTGCACAGGGAAGCAGGAGAAGAGCACTCATTTGGAAAGGCTGGAATGCAGGAGGTTGCCTTGGTTGTCCTGTGATCTCACTGCTTCATTGTGGAACATGACTGGGCTGAGTGCCTGGGCTATTCTGATGCTGTTGGCCTCAACAGCTTCCCCTGACTCACTTCCTCCCAAAGGCAGGGTTTGGATTACCCAGCAATGCCAGCAGACCCTCACTGCCAGTCATGGGCTGTGTCTTTGGCATGGAACCTTTATTTGAATTGTGTGTGACCTGTGTGCAGCACAGGGCCAGCCTCTGCTGAAACACAAAGCCCAAAATTATTCTTGCGGTCCTCCTCCAGAAAGAACTATACATAGTTCTTCTACAGTGTATACTGTATTGATTTCCTAAATGTGATTGAAAATATCCTATGTCCATTGCAAAGACTAATTTTATATTAGAAATAGTAATAGAAAATCTCTTTTGATTTGATTTGTATTCTCTTAGAAATAAAACCACAAAGTCTTTATCACAGATTTGCATCTTTGAAAGATGAACTTTTTAGTCAAGTTCATCAAAACATGGAACTCTGACTTTTATGTAATTTTTCTTATGAAAAAGCAAACCACATCATTTGGAATTTCTCTTAGGAAAAAGCAAAACACATCATATGATGTTGGATATCAATGGAATACAGTATTTCTGTATTTAATTAATACAATATTCTTTTTTCCTCAGCATTTTAATACACGTTGTATTTCAAACACATCATTCAATGTACTTTTGCTAAGTACAAGGTTCTTTTCATAGAGATATTGTCTCAATTAACAGATTTTTTTCAAGCTCATGTTAAAATTTTAAATCCTTCTGGAACTGACACCAGCTGTCCATTTTGAAACTTTTTTGTTAGTTTTATCTCAATGGAAGCATTCTCCTTCTTTCAGCTGTTGGAGAAATTTTGTTTCGCAAAGTCTACTTAAAGACACTGCTGAACATTTTTTTCTGGTTTTGGAGAACCAGATAATATGACAGCCCAAAGTTTATTTTTAAAATCAGAATCAATTACTTCTGTAGATTCAAGACTTAATGGTCACCAAGCAAGCTAGTCACACCTGACCTGACTGATTTGGACGTGCTTTTGGTTTCAAGAGCTTGAGTATCTGCTTGTGCATGCATACATAATAAAGGATGTGTGGATGTGATGCATCGTAGCAATGATCACACAGTTAAAAAAGTGCTTGCATCTTCACTTAATTCATGGAAGTTTTCTAGTATTCCAGATACAGAGCTGGGAGATTTTTTCCCAGAGACCGAAAAAGAAGGAAGATGCCTTGTGTGACAACTGCCTGCTGTACTTCTGAAATGCTCGTTTGGAATCTTTCCAGAAATATGAAGTTAGTTCCATGTAAAATCTCTCTTAGCTAATGCCCTTCGTCTTGAGAGCCACTGCCTACCACTAGTTCTGCCTTGTCAAGAGAACTGAAGGGATGACGAAGGCTGAGCAAAGCATGAACGCTGGGTTGCAGTGCTGCCATCCATAGTGGCTCCTGACAATCTTCTGGCCATTTGTATGGTTTGGGATGGAGAAAGAATTTATGACTTTGATGGTATTCTTAGTTGTGATAGAAGGCACACAAAGACATTTGGGGAGAAATTGGTTTCCCACAGAGCTTTCAAATACAAATATACAGGACACATAAGTGTCGGGGAAAAGGTTTGACAGGTATATTTTATACAGAAATTAAGTGATCTGTTTCAGACATGCACAGTCTGTGAAAACATGAAACTAAGAACAGATTTTCTCCCACATTAGCAGAGGACCATCTTCCTCTGACTGCCAGCTGGCACTGGTAGTGATGCCAGGGATCCCTTCTGGTTTCAGAGAGAGCACACCAGTATGCAGGAGAGGAATGTTTGACTCATTACATTTTGACAGAGTTAGTATAGCTGATGCATTAATCACCATTAATCAGCAACCTGGTATGTCCCCAAAACCTGCTTAGGAGTGCCAGGATAGGATGAGAGGAATTGGAAGGGCAAAAAGAATGGGAAAATCAAGAAGTGGTTAATGTATCTGCCTTCATGAGCATTCAGTCACACTCTTGGTGTGCAGGATATTTACTCGATATGTCCTTGCAATAATGGCCACCCCACAGAGTGTAGGAGTATTTTTTAGCCATTACAATAATCTGTCCATTATTATGGAACATTTTTTATCAAAGAGTCCTCCTAATGGCTATTTTATCAGGACAGCTCAGTATATTCCTAAGACGACCTGTAACTATTTAAAAGTCGTATCTCCAAATTCCCACTTTGAAAGAGAAAAGAAAAGATATAAAGGACAGAAATGCATCAGAATTTAAGGTCACTTTAAGCGCAAACCATGAAGAAGACAGTAAGTCTTTGTAAGTTAAAAGCACTATTAATACCAGTTAAACAAGAGGTTTGCTTCTCGGTGTCCTAAGCAGCAAAGATGGGTTGCCGACAATGATGACAATGACAGTCCTGAATTTTCTTGTTTATCCTTACCAGAGAAAGGTGCAGCTTAAACTCCTACATATAAATGTCAGACAGCTTTGAGAACATTTTCTGGAGTCCCTGAATGGGACAGTGCATTGTCAGATAGCTATCCTGTTCTTAAAGGGAGTAGGATTACATGCCAGGTAGCCACTCTCCTCAGGTCAATTCCTTGCCTGGGCCTGGAGTGCAGAATTGTGTTAGTCCAGCTCAGTGAAGAATTCTGTGCACAATATGCAAGCCCAGATTCACACTCTGTGCATTGTCTCTGTAATACTGACAGAGAATTAGTAGAATTCTGTGAGAAAAATAGATGGAGCTATTGTGAATCCAAACAGAAGGCTGATAAATGAAAAGGCACAGTTCTGTAACTGCTTTGTGCTGGGTTCTGAGAAAGGGATTACCAATACAGGAATCAAATTAAAAGTGAATGAATGTTATTTTGTGAATGAATATTATTCCCAACTGGTGAGCACATGCAGGTAGCAGACTGAGGGAAAGAGAGGGACATACAGGTTTAATTAGTTTTATGCTTGTGTCTCCGTGAGTGGAAGAAAATCTTCCTTGTCTCTATGCTGTCTGTCCATGTTCTGTGCTTTTGGTGTCAAAGTATATATCTAAACAGAGTCCTTTGGTTCCTAGCACTAAATTGAGTCACAAAGGATGTTACCAGCTGTCACAATAGGTGTTACCTGCATTTGTGTTTTTCGAGTCAGCTAGGGACATTTTATGGTAAAGCTTATTTAAATGCATTCCTGCATGGATGGCAAGAGTTCCCTGCACCGTGCATTACTCAGCTCAAGGGCTGTGTTATATTGTCCCAAATACACTCTCTGTGTTCTAGGACACACCCCCTGCTCAGCAGGCTTCATGGAATGCAACTGTGAATGGTACAGCTTTAGCTGCATATTAGGTTTCCAGTATCCAAGTATTCTTTTTATATCATTCAGAACTCCATCGCCTCCAAAATATTTTGGGAACATCCTTATAAAACTTCCCCCAGCTCTCACAGTATTGACTGTAAAGAGTACTGGAATGGTTTATTCATGATTACAGTGGATAGCTGGCTGCAGCTGTCATCCTACAAAAAGATCACCCTGGTAACACCAATCAACAAGCAGAGTAAGATGATCCAAATATATCTGAAACCTTCTAAATGTTGTCTTTCAACTGAAATAAAGACTCACAACTTCATTTCAAGCTGCCTGATGATGTGGGATCTATGAAATGTGTCATACATTGTTACTCAGTGGTGAAAAGCCATTGATTTTCAGTTTTGTTTACACAGGAGAATCTGAGAAAGGGCCTACATGATAAGGGAGCTGTGAGAAGAAACAATTAAAATAAGTAATTAGTTCAGCATTGTTTGGGAAAAGTTATTGGGAGAAGAGAATCACCATGCAAAATATCAAACACTGGATCCATCCTGCTTTCTTCAGCTCACACTGAACAATGACCAGTGCTAAAATTTACACCAGAATTTATTAGAGCAGTAAGGGGAACTTCTGGGTAGGAAACCAGCTTACCCTTACAATTGTGTACAGAGCTGATGCTGGAAGATGTGCCACTGGTAACACAGCTCAGCTCTGGAACCACAGAAGTAGATTTGCACTTGCCTTGTAATCATAGCCGCAGAGACGACAGGGCAGAAAATGTATTGAACAGGAGTCAGAGCTAAAATGCAGCTGATATTCCGTGATGTCATCTGGAAATCAACTCACAGGAAAGAGATGGAGAGAAGGTTTGAAGTATGACCACTACACGCCTGTGAGAGCACTACCTGCAGATCTTGTAAGACTGCTGCCTGCAGTATTGGAATTCAGATGATCCATATTACATTTACAATTCCTTCTAATATAGTCACAGACAAGAAACACAACATCAGAAAAGAGAATAAAACGTGGAGAACAATGTTGGCAGGACTTGGCTTTTTTGACACCATACGTAGAGCGGTGACACAACAGTCACAGGGAAATGGTTGAAACAGAGCATCACCTTTCAGCACATTTTCTCTGACTCATTTTCTTCAATTAAAAACCAAAACAGACACGTTCAGTGCTATGTGTCAGTGATTTCCAGCTACAGTCTACTGGATTCAATGCATTGCAGATTTTGCAGCACTGAATGGGCATATAACTTAATTATAAAATGACCCTGAATTCATTATTAACATATGTACATCCCCTAAACCAGGGGATAATTGAATATTTTTCATAGGTCTTACAAGAAAAATTATTTTGGATCTATTTCTACTGTATATTTCCACACATCGACAATGATCTTGTGTTATGCTTAACACACGTTACCCTCTGAAGCAGGTACTTCTCAAATTTTATTTTAACCTGCTGTCAAAACATTTTCAGAAAATCTGTTCATAGAATTCACAGGGCTTTGTATCCTGAATTTCTGCAAATTCATATCCACATCTAGGGTGCTTTTTAATTTCTGTATGCAACCAAGAAATCTCTTCGCTGCTTTTTCTTAGTAACTGCTTATGAGCATACTCAGTATTGCAGCAATATGTAGATGGTATTACACAGATTAATTCACATTATTAATCTTTCACATAATGTTATGAAATCAAATTACTGAACGGCTTCATATATGCAGTAAAATTACAATTGAACTCACAATTATTTTTATCGACTCTTAACAATTTAGGAAGTGCTTTAAATTGAACATGAACTTAATGTTCTGCTGTCTTTCTGTTACCTTTGTGAACAGAACAAGTCAGTTTTTTAAGGGCACTGACAGCAGCCTCTTATAATGATGTCCAGCAGAACTGGCTATAAATATATATAAAAAAATACTGCTTCTTCTCTGTATGGAGATATATCAGTCTCTAGAAATTTCCCAGATAATTTAGTAGCGTGACCTGGTTTCAATACGATTTTAATAATTCTGCAGACTTTCTGAATTTTTCTCCAATTTTTATTTGTCCCATTTCTAATTTTGGCAGAGTACACTCTTGCTATATTAGTAGTGCCAAGAATTTGTAGAAAATTGAGTGGTGACATTAAAAATGAATTGATGAGCAGCTTCATATATATAAATATATTCTTAAAATAGCAATTGGACAAATTTTGCTTGACTCCAGCTCTGCAATACTGTCAGTAGCACCACCACAGGTGTCATTTCATAAGAGAAGGAGGGATGGAAGACAGAGAGGCTATGTGGAAATTCTTCCTTCATAACTGAACTGAGGTCCGGAGGAATTTCTTGATGCACAGATTCTCCCCTATCCCTGTAAAGCATTGGCGGACACACAGGAAGGTTCAAACTACGGCTGTGTTTATACTGAAAGCCAGTACTTGGAGACAATTGCTTGAAGAGACTTCCTTCCCTGACCATTTAGCTTCTGAGTTGTGGGCAGTTTATGCTGAATATTGTCTTTTACCCTGGAGACAACACAAAATGTGTCAAGGTAGCATGTAGTAGATTGCTTATGCCAAATTGTGCAGTTAAGTGCTTGAATTACTTTTCATACAGAAAAGAGAGTCACATTTTCTAGTCTCTTACTAAGTTGTCAGACAAGCAGGTTACTGAATGCAGTGTAACCTGAAGTGTAACCACAGGCACATCCCCTAAAGAGTATATAGGAATCTTCACCATTAAGTATTTTATAAAAGCCAGGAAACACAAGCACATTTAGAACTTCTGGAGTTCATCTCTAAGTTGCATAAGGCTTAGCTTTTTCCTCTAGATATTCCACCATTGTGGATATAAGATTATACAAGATTATGATTCCATAATGTCAATTTATCACAGTGCTCCCTGTACTGGTACCAAGTACAACCACAAATCATGAAAAACATCTGTAAGTCCCTATAAGCAATTTGTCAGAATACTTTAAAGTACGTGTATAATAAATGAAGAACACATGTTTCATAGGAACTAAATGAAACTAGAGCTGTACTGAATGCTTTGCCAGAGACTTGAACAGCTGTGGACATCACCTCTCTCTCCCCCTACCAAGCTTTAAAAGGCATTGTTTTCTTTTTTAGCCTGACAGGTGATGTTTACAATACCGTTGGTCTTCCTAAAACACAGATTACCCAAATATCTCTGTAGACCACTTCTGCCTCCTCCATTTTAGAGATTTGGCACTTTCTGCCAAATTACAAAGGGTCTTCACTGTACCATCCTTGCCAGCTTCTAAAAACACCGTCATTTAGTTCTGAAAAAGTACCGTGTTACCCTCTGCATAGCATTTTCTGTCTGGTAGCTACAGTGAAGAAATGGAAAGTTCTGTTCATTGGCTATTCTGTTCAGAGTGTGCACACACAAGAACAGCCCCTCACATGCGTATTTCAAGGTTCTAAGGAGGTTTGTCTGACTTCCCTGAGCTTGATGCCTCAACAAGACAGCTTTGATTTCTCCTGTCTAAACACAATATAAGATGGCAGTTGCAAAGTCCCTTTGCTGTTATGTTCTGCATCTCAGATTAAGGTCACAGCTTCATTTTTATTCAGAATGATGATACATTTCTTTACACTGAGAAAAAATTAACAATCAATCCTTCCACCCAATAATATCAATTGAATACTGTCACTTCCATGTAAAACCAGGGCATACAGTTCCATTATCTCTCTAGCCTTCCTGCTCTACCAGTTTTTGCTTTTCTTCTCAGATACAAGCTTCCTGCTTCTCTCATTCCTGTTTCAGATCTATTTCCAATCATCATCATCATCATCATCAGGAGTGGAAGATGTTTTCTTTTATTAAATCTCCAGATATTAGCTTCCATAATTTTCAGTGTATACTGTGATTTGTCAAACCTGAGGAAGGTGCGAAAACTTTTTTACGTGACAACTTTGTTATAAAATGCATTGATATCAAATTTTGAGCAACCTTTCAAAATGCTGAGTAGTGTCGTATTCAAGAAAGGCGAATGAATTCTAAACATTCTATTACACAAGTCAATCTAGCGTTCATTGTAATAGATAACTGATTTATAGTTTTACTTTGTTTTATCTGCTTGAAAAAGTAGCAGGAATGTAAAATACTTTTTTCTGCACTGAACATATGCAATCATCATTATATATTTAAAAAAACCCAACCTGCTGATTATAAAATGGCTTAAATAGCCCCAAGTGTCCCTGAAGAGCTACTGTGTGCTGTGTAAAAGCTGAATAATCCTCCCCATGTCAGAAGGTGACTCTTCAGCTGTTCAGGATCATGAGCTGATATGCTACCACTTGTAAAAAAAAATATTCAAACCACAAGAACATACAGTTAGGTAAAGATCATTGTCATGGTCTTGGAATTAATCTGCAAGAACTGACAACACTGAAGCCAATCTAGCAAGAATGAGTAAAGAAACTGTAGCTTTTACTTAAAACCAAAACATGCAGAACACAGCAAATTCACACCAAAATAGGTTCAGTGGAAACCTGAATTTTTACATCCTATTTGGCTCATTTTTCTTTTACAAAGATAGTTTGGAAAAAAAGGAATGTGTTCAAATACACTTAATATTTAAATACATACTGAATGCACTATTTATATAACACCAGAAGTGCAGTCTGTGCAAAAGTACTCCAAACCATTATTGCTCGGTGTTCTGAATAAAATACTTTGACTTATTTATGAAGGCACGTTGATAGAAGAAAAGATGCTTCAATCATCTGTATTTCCTTTAATCAACAAAATAGGGGAATTCACTTTGGCCCCTGTGCTTAGAAAAATATGACTTTGATTTTCAAAATCTCCTTTTCTGTAATATTTGCTCCTAGTATTTACATGGTAGTTTCTTCCCATTCAAGCTCCACATCACCTGCAGAAGAAACAGATACATTACATTAACCCACCTTGTAAACAAATATTAACAAATGACAGATAACTGTTTTTTAAAATAACTGAATTTAAATTCAGATAACTGAATTTAAAAGATCTTGCATGGAAAAAAGTGGGGAAAGCTTGAGCAATGACAATTATTATGAGGGGGAATAAAGAACAGCAAAAGGCTAGATATTTATACTTCTAAAGAGAAAAAATGCATGTCAAAGGACTTTTTTTCTGCTTCTTAATCTAGAGGAGTCATTGCACCTGCTATGAAAAAATAATTTTGACACAGTCTGTATCTCCTTACCTTCCATGGCATCCAGAGAGTCCATCTTTTGCAATGCTGAATAATTTACAAAACATAAGGGCTGACTACTTCCCTTGGTTGTCAACAGATCCAATACACATTGATGCAAAAATATATATTGTGCCTGTAAGATGTGAATTCAAAGATGCTTGATTAGAAGAAAAATGTACTTGTAAGACCAAAAAACCTTTTTACTTTCTCTATAACACCTGGAAAAATCTCAAAGTAACTGCAATTTAACTTAGCAATCACTTTGGTGACCATATCATATATGTCTGATCGGATGTCAATTATTACGAAGCATAATGCTTTAAATTTGTCAAAACATGTTAATCCTTATGACCAGTAAGATATATGAAATTAGACTAGCCATAACTGGGACTAATGGGCTACTCCACAATTTTCTGTGACTGTTTATTCTATGAAAAGACATTTTGCCACTAGATGCAGACTGAAGAAACGGAACCATATGAATGTAATATCTGGATAAGAAAATTTTCCTCTTTCTACCATAGAGAAAACCAGCAGGGTGCACTCAAATGCAGAAGTTCAAGTAAATCTAAATGTATATGTTCTAGGAGCATGCACCAGTGCTAGGAGCAAATCAACCTGGTATTTTGAGTGATACTTCTCAAGCTGTATCCTCATTTTAAACAGATGATAGCACAAAGAATGGGCAACTAAAGTTAATTTGACACTTCCCAGACATAAAGTCGGAACAGAGGAAAACAAAATAAGGCAATGTAAGAATGAAATAAAGGAATGAAAACAGATAGAAATATAATAAATGGATTAAGCATATATTCACATAGGAGAAGTATTTTATATGTAGATGCAGAAAATGAGACAGATGTGTTCAGATTGGAAGAGACCTCTTGAGACTGCCTGGTGCATCTACCCACTGCGCAAGCTGGGTCAGCTAAAACATGTTGCCCAGGACCTTGTCAAGATGGATTTGGAGTATCTGCACCAAAATCAGGCTATTCCCCTTGAATTTTCACAGACAAAGATATTTATGTAATTTTTCTGCTCAGTAATTGCCATTTTGTTTCAGAATTGCCATCAATTTCTAATTCGAGTGTCTCAGATGTATTAGAGAAATTTGCTTACATGGGTAAGTTTTATGGTCACAGCTCCAGAGCTGTGGGCAATTAAAACAGCTTTTCACAGGCCCCCCGAAGCACGCAGTCACTTTTCAGTAACTTTCTTACTGAAATAATAGCATGGCATTACTTCAAACTAGCCCTTGTACTTTACAAGAAGATAAACTTTAACATGTCTGCTGGACAAACATGGACTTCTAGAATGAAGGTCTTAAGTTTCAGTGGAGTTTAGATTGGTTATTCCAGTTCAGAACATAGACTCCGAAAGCTCCGTAATCTCTTGCAATCATACAGCTCCTTCTGATGATGTAGTAATGAAAAACTTTCTGGGTTTGCCAGGGGAGAGTGAAGCAGGCTACGTGGGCATTTTATGTGTAACTAGTTATTTTCCCAGTTAGAATCAATGAGAATCTTAAATATTGTCATCCATTGGCTGCAGTAACAGATCGTGACTCTGTTAGAAAAAGAAACATTATTTTGAAGCTACAAACAAGCAAAATACAGGTCCGAGAGCAATCAGCTTTTATTTATTTCGCTCACAGGTCTTACAGACCGTTTGACTGAGGGATTTCTATACTGAATTCTGGGAAGGAATTGCTCCTCTCTTTTATATCTTCTGTACTGATCACATAAAATCTGATTACTAGGCAACTCAACAGTGTTTTATAACAGAACTCTCAGAACAGCTTGAATTTTGAATCCACCATAAAACTTTACAAGATTGATTCCCTTTGGGCAAGTTTTGTTGCTGATCTGACTTTTGTAGTCTTGCAAACATGAGCTAGAAATGGCCTGGACAGAGAACAACCTGTCTCAGAATTTTGAAGCTAGCATAAAGATGGATATTTGATTTGTTAGGAAATCTGAACTCTGAGACCATCATCTCGCATTGCATTTTGGCACACCTTTTCCTAGCCCTTGCCAAAATATTCAAATGAAGAGATACACAAAAATGATGTATATTTTAAAAGCATACAGTTATCTTATTGAATGTCTCACTGTTTTAAGATTTTATTTTGGGAGTGCTCCTATTAAATTGTCTGCCAGCCGTTGATTTATTTTTAGATGATTCTACTTCTAGTCAAAAGTGTAAAAGAAGAACCAAAAAATATTCCCAGAATTCATCATCACAAGAAAGTGCTGGCAATTGTTTAGCTGCATCAAGACTTCAAAAGGAAAAATTCACAGCAAATGGTAATCAGACTGTACCTTACATGACACATCATGCCAGAGTATCACCAGAAGGTCTCATAAAATCTTCTGAAGAAGGGTTAACTGCTTTGTGTATTCTGACACACTTTTTGCATATTCTGACGTGATATGGAATAGCAGAATTGCATTCCCAATGGAGCAAGTCTCCTTACATTAAAATCAATTTAAATCCATCAGTCATGTGGAAGTTCATCCTGAAACTACTCCTCCATACTAAGAAGCTGGTAAATCATGCTGTAGGCTCAAAGGCTTCAGGCTGCCCTGGGTTAGATCTGGCCTGCAGGAGACTTATGCCAGAAGACTTATCCAAATAAAGCTGATTTCTGTTCCACTGGGCATTTAGGATCACCTTTAAATTCTTCTATTATTCCTTTGCATATACTCAGAATTCCAGATACAGCAGAAGGAAATCTTCCTCACCAACAGGTCATCACTGACTTATGTCCATACAAAAGAAGTCTGCCAGAAATGTACTTTTTTAGACCCAAAACCCACCACTGATTTTGAACAGTTTGAAATCTGTACTTAAATCTATCCACATGTGCTATTTTATTTCAAGCGATTGAAAAATAATCAAGGAATCAATAATGAGTTCAAAGGTAAATGAATATTTTAAAGTTTGGTGGACTATGACACATAAGCATACACAAAAAAATTACACTTGAGTAGTAAATAAAGTCAAATGAAGTAGTGAATGAGCAAATCCATTTTTAATTTAACAATTTTTCTTCACTCAAAACTTGAATTAAAATTTCTTAGAGACTGAGAAATTATTATTTAGGTTCTAAAAATAAATAGCACTCTTTCCAGCACTTGTCAAGACTTTGCTGGCTAAGTATACTTAGGTGGATACATGCAATATATTTCCACAATGCCTGAAACAAATGAAAGCAGGATTTGGTAGAAAATGTATTATACAGCTGGTTGTTATGAGCTTTCTAGTCTTGTTTAGTAGATCAGAAGAAGACATGACTAATTTTTCAACAACAGGAAAACAGAATAGATAAATCTTACCAGATTCTGTACCATACACATTCTTTCCCTTCTTAGCTCAGCTACAAGTCCATAGATATCCACAAAATCATGGTCATTTATATGTTGGGTTAAATGGTCAAGTGCAATATAAACACCTGTTCTTCCAACACCAGCACTGCAAACATGATAAACAAGATAAAATAAAGCTTTTATTTTAATGCTTTCAGCATTTTCTTAGAATATTCTGGATAAATTTTTTTATTGTGAAAAGAAAAACTTTTGGAAAAAACTTTTGGAAAAAAATCTTTTTTTCAGTATTTACATTTTATTAATTCCTTGCTGAATTGGATCAAGTGAAATCTGGATTTGAGCCATTTTCTAATTTTGATTTCACAATTTCACATTTTCATCATTTTTGATTTCTTATTTTCATCAGAAAAAATGAGATATTACTTATTTATATGACCCAAACCTGTTTGAGTGGATTCCTACAGCTTTTCTGTGAGTTTTCTACAGCTCATTAATTGAGAGGGGAAAAAAGCATAAGATTTTGTGAAATCACACTTGGATTCTGTGATACTTCTGGTATTTGAGACAAAACAACATGGGATCTAGCAAAAAATTTAAAAGAAAATTCTTTTGAAGGAGAATGAGTGCGCAAGACATGCTGGTAGGTAGCGTTTTATTTCAAGGTCTCATAATGAATAGGATAGTTTCCAAATTAATATCAGACTTCTCTGCAATTGATGTAATAAATGAAGGGTATATCTCTGCAGATAATCAAGAGATTTATAGCAGAACTCTTGGACTTGCAAGATCTAATGAGCAAAAAGTAATGAATGAATTTTCTGGATATGAAAATCCATAGTAATGCTTTATAACCATCAGGAATTTGAGCACGGGTAGAGTATCAGGCCCATGCTGGCCGCTTCACACATCTCCGTTCTGAAAAGAGGATTGGAGTTGCAGAGAGTCCTCACAGAATATAAGTATTCTGAAAACACCAAGACCATATTGTTCTCTCCTGTAATAGTCTCTCTGGCCCTTGCAGTGGAGGGAAAGGTTTGTCAAAGACAACAATATCAAATAAATAAGGCTTTACCACCCTTTGTGAGGGGCCCCCATAAGGAGCTGCGGACAAATAAAAAGAACTCCCATGCATGATAAAGTGGTTTGGGAAAAGATTTGTAACATCAAAGCCATCTTTTCCTTCCACTTATTTCCAGACTCACACCAAGTGAGAATGAGGTAAAGATTCAGTAGCAGGCCTATGAGTTCAGATCCCTTTTATGGAGCCCACTCATCCGGTGGGAACGCTGACCTGCACAAAATTTACAAACACACTCATCGGTTTCCTTAAGACTTAGGCTTCCCCACACACTTACTCTTTGAAACAGAAGTTTAAGGGTGTTAATGAAATCAGTGGAAACTATGACAGCTGACCACCTCTAACCACCAGACCATTTATTTAAGAGCCTAAATATAGGTTTTAGCTGTTTACAGGCATCCAAGTTTGAAATCTGGCCTATGCAAACCCTTATTCCTATTTGTCATTCTCTGTGGCTTCCAAATAGTTTCTTCTTATGATATGTGACATGTACATTTAAAATATATTTTTAATACTTGCTTCTTAAGAAGAGCTCTAATTATAATGGAAGTAATTTAAACCAACACATGTCATTTGCTATTCCTCTTCTTGTGATTAAAGAGGAAAATGGAGATAAATCCAGCAATACTTTATGGTAATTGTTGGAGCAATTATTTCCCTGACATCACCTCAATGGATTTCCATAAATGGAAGAACAGACACTGGCATTTTACCTTCTAGAAAGGAGTAAGAAGGACTGCTAGAGAAACCTTCACTGCTGTCCTTACTAGAACCATATCTGTGCACTCGGTCTTGACGGTTGTTCTTCCGGTAACTTCCCTGTGCATTAATACACACTTGAAATTCTAAGCCACCGAACAATGATTTGGTGAATATGCTTACCTGCAGTGAACCACCATTGGTGTGGTATCATGTGCTCGACTTGCACGGATAAGTTTTACAAAATGGATAATTGGTGCAGTAGTTTCAGGGACTCCATGTTCTGGCCAAGAAGTGAAGTTACACTGCCGCACCATCATGCAGTCTCCATGCTGAAAAATACAAAATAATGCAGTTTTTACAGAAGAAATGCTACAGAAGGTTCAGTAAGGTACATGTAACCATCTCGGTAATTTCATGTAAAAAATAAAGTTAGAATAGCATAATAATTATAGGATTTACTGGCATGAAGGGATAATTTGTTGTGCACAGAACTTCTGGCATGTTTTTTGAGGGATGGCATCAAGTCCATCTTTCAGGAAGTAGTGACTTCAGCAGTCACTCTTCATTTGACATTAGTCATGGTAGCAGTGTAATTTGTAGATTGCGGGTTGAAGTTCCTATGGCTCATTTAGAAGTTTAGTGAGCCGGGATGACAAATCTGTTCAGGAAAAAGCAACCACTCTAAGACTGATCCAGTGTAGTGAAGGCAAACACACATACACTGGTAAACGCAGATATATTTTCTTTCATGCTCTCTCAATCGGAGCAGCAGCAACAGTAACCTCAAAAACAAGGTTATGATCTGATACCTAGATTACTTTTGAAGGATGTAAAAATGAAAGAACAGGATCATGCCAAAGGCCTGTCTAGTTTAATATGCATTTCCAACAGTGGTCAAAAAAAATGTTAGGGAACATTATAAAACATGACAACAATGTATCTGTAGTTCCCCAGAATATCCTTTCCATTCTTAATAGTTTGTGACTTTTGAACTGCCTCAGTCAGAGACAGTAAATTGAAACTTAATAGTACATGTCAGTATTTTCTTCTACTGATTCATGTAGATTTTTTGAATCCCTGTAAGTTTTTAGCATTCACAATACCCTGCAGCAAGGAGTACTACAGTTTAATCAAGTGTGTAATGAACCAGTTCCTATTTTTTTAAATTTCTTTTGAACCAATTGCTTGCTTCTTTCATAATGCAAGAAATATTGAACTGTGAACAATTATGTGTAGCAACTACTTTGTAGCTGTACTATTTTTTTAAAACTGGTCAATACAAAAATGAAAGAGAAGTTACTTTGCATGCACAATGGCAATGGTTTTGAGTTATTTGCTTCACAGATGCTTTTTACCTTCACTGGAAGATCATCAAGCATCCACCCACTTGTGAATGGACGTACAATCTTAAAATCAGCAATACAGCACATTTAATGACACGCTTATAAAGGGCACAGCTTCTTGTGCAGGGTAGCTCTGCTATAGTAAATGGATCACTCAGTCAATTCAGATTATCTTCTTTTCAGCCTCACCCTCATTAACACAAGTGGCTTTGCATTTCGCTGGCATTCATTTTTATTCTCAATAGTCCTTTTTCCAGTCTTGATTTTCTATGTTCCATTTTTAGCTGAAAGAAAGGTTTATCTTCTCCAATCACTTTTAAATGTTCAGTTTCTCTGTACTACGTGCACAGCATATCCCTACGGGGTGACTGCTGAGACAAGCCCCTAACTGCTGTGTGCCCTTTGTCACACGCACATGCCACAGGGTGGTAATGCCTGCGTTTGAATGGCCAAGTTCAGGTCCTAGGCTCTGGCTGCACTACGTACAACACGGATCAATGCCGGGAGTGCAAAAGAAAGCTGACTTAATTTTGGGTCATTATTCCCGGATTTCTGTTTGAGCCCACCTGCTGTTCTGACTTACTGCTGGGTTATAATTTTTCCAAAGCGTGGAAACTGTAGTTGTGGATCATGGCAAAGGTGAAGATCCCTGCTGTACCCCTACTCCTCCTTCCCAGAACAAAGAGTGGGAGTAATACTTATATTGGGTGAATCTCCTGGGGGTGGAGACCAATGGCTGGTGGTACAATGCAAAGCAGCTGCACCAGAGAATCTTGCCCTTTAATCTGAGAGGGACACATTCAAAGGGATTTGTCTGATCCCAGAATGGCTAGGATTACTCCTTTCTAGAACAGACACCGAGGTGTCCAAGTAGAAACTTCACCTCCCACCAGACCAGAGGTTCAGTAACCTTAATAGGCCCTTCACAGCATGTTGGACATATATCTGAGCTCTTTGTGACAGATATTCTCAGGAAATGGGACATGAATGAAAACAAAATGCAGGACAGCCAGGCAGTACAATGTATATGCACTAAAAGATTAAAAGAAGAATATTGAGGGAGTAGTTAGGTGGAATATAGCATATCTGATGTTCTTTGGGGTGTTGGATGAATTTTTTTCAGTCAACTTCCAGTTGTGGCTTACCCTTTCAATTTTTAGATCTCTGATGGTCCAGTCTATTTGAACATCTTCCATCAATTTAGTAATCACTATATCCCCAAACACAGTCACTGGTTTATTATCTTCTGGCCAGTACTGATGACATCTTATCTGCAGGGAGATGATTACTAATTAATTAACAATTATCATACTATAATCTTGACAGAAGTTACATACAGAATTTCCAAGTGTATCAAATGCTTTTAATTGGTTCACTGGTAACTTACACGTCCTTTTTCAAAACATTGTGTGAGCATCACAAGTGTTTTAGCTCTTGTCTCCCACACCATTCTCCAGAAATCACCCACTGTTCCTGGTAATGGTCCCTGAGTTGCGATAAACTCGTTTGGACATAAATAGCCCTAAGAAAGAGAAAATATTTAATACATAATGGTTGGCAAGGAAACAAAAGAGTTTGCATGTGACTCATAGTTGGGCCTGTATCTGCCATGCCTAAGGCTAAAACCTTGTCAGACATACTAAGCGAATTGGCATGTGCCTGGATAATCACTGCATGGCAGGCTGCCTTGGAAAACTAAGGAAGTAATGGCATTTTTTTGTAGTCCAGTTATGAACCAATACTCTACTGAAGTATGGGAAGTGCCATGGTAATAGAAATGCTTTCAGTAGAGAAATTACAGGGACATCGGGGCATCAATTCCCATTTAAAAATATCTAAGCCTTCATATTAGCCTTACTGTAGATCCAGCCAGAGGCCACCAAGAACTATGTCAAGACGTGGCCAACAAAGGAGAATTAAATAGTGCTAAGGAGCAGTGGAGCCAGGGAAACAACTAAGGAGCAGTCAGAGAGCTAGTGCAAGTCGTACGCCCACTAAGGACCTTGTTCTTTGGTGATTGTCAGGGATCTGCTGTAACTTACAGCTGAAGCTTACTCAAATAAATGGCCTCTGATGAAACGTCTTCAAGAAACCTACTGTAGGTGTTGACTTCTATTTTAGTGCTGGTTTCTGCTCTTTAGTTAATTTATAGATTGGTGTTGAACTTGGGAAGAAGGAAGTTTGTTGAAAAAAATCTATGTAAGTGCTGCGAGTGCATGAGTTCACCTGGATCTGGTTCCTCATAGAAAAGAATTGTACCTACAGGAACTATAATGTACTACAGAAAGTCTAAAATAACAAAAATGGCAATAATAGCAGTAAATTCATGCAGTAGAACTAGCAGTTTTTAGTATCACAGGGTTCTGCTTATTGCTCAAAACGACTGACACAGTGGTTCGTAGCACCACCAAAGCTTCTTGTTGGAATTATGGCCCTATAATTCACAGCTGCCTGTTACCTACTCCATTTATAATATACAGAACAGGTGGCAGTGGGAAACTATGTTAATCCTCCTTAGTTTAAGAGTGAGGTGAGAAACTATAATTCAGGGATGCAAAGCTCACAGTTCAGTTATTGAGTTTGTTTAACCAATGAAAGTAAAAGTAGCGGCAGAGTTCCCATTTGTTAAAACTGTATACAAGACTTCTCTTCTCCTCTCTTTGCAAACGTGCATGTGTAAAAAAACCTAAGTAGTTAGGTATGTAAATACACATACATATTGCATGTTTTCAGCTATACACATTTATATATTTATACATCTACAAATATGGAAAGTGAGAGCATATAAAGGGCAAAACTTTAGCCTTGAGAAAGCATAACACTGGAATTGTCTATTCACTGATGAACGGTCACCCAAAATGTATGCAGACAAGCAAAATCTCAGCAGAGAACACTCTGAAGCTGGCTTTTGCTACAGCTTTTGGAAGCTGCTTAGTGTTCCCTGCCTAAGGCTTGGCCTGTCAGTGACAGAAGGGTAAAGACTAGGCCGTGCTCCAAGCTGCCTGCTTTCCTTCTCAGTCATTCTGTGTATAGTCCCAGCATCAAGTGGCATGGTTCTTCCTATCTGCTAACCCTCAGAACAAAGACATTGCATATAAAGGGAATAAATAGCATTTGCTAATGAGAAAGGAAGATCCTCTCAGCTCTGTTGCTTATTCTCTGTAATGTCTCTTAGTTACCTGGAAATAACTAGTTCTACTTTCCTTTGTGTCCTCTGTTTAGACTACAGTCTGTGTGTCTTGCTATGTGTTTGAAAAGCATTTTGCGTAAACCAAGTCTTGACCTCATGTGAGATCACCAGCCCCTACTAGAAGAGATTAAATGCACAATTTACACTTTGAGCTTCAACAGGGCAAAAATAAGATAGAGATGAAGAATTTACTGAGCACACAATAAGAAAATGGAAAGTCTCGGAAGAAAGCTGAGGATGAAAAATATAGTATAACTTTCTTCTTCAAGAAGCCTACTTTCATTTTCCTCCATCATAACTTTCAGAAAATAATAAGGAGCATGCCAAAACTGGTAGCCATTTCTCTGAAAGTTTTCAGTTCAGTTATCTTTGCATTGTCCTATTCATATACAGCAACTTTAACTCCTGAATCAAGAGAACAAATAACACCTATTTAAACTATTGACCTCAGTGGGAGTTCCACTATCGTCTTTAATGATAATGGTATGAGATAATTTATAAAAAGCAATTTGCTCGACACAGTTTTGATTATTACTGGAAATCATTGCTTAGCAATGAAAATGGGATATGTATATTTTTAAATTGTCATGTTTAGTTCCACAGGGGCCCCTTGAACAATGCCATGGCAACAGTGGCTGTAGTGAATGAAAGAAAAATTAGAATCCTGTTTTTCTTGCAAATTATCTTTTAACTCTTCCACCAGAAAACAAATACGGTAAAAATGTGAGAGACTTTCTACTTACAGACACATAGCTGGCATTAATGTAGTCAGATCCAGGAATACCAGCATCGGGCATCAGCTTCACTCTGTTGTTATTATCTATCATGGAAATAAAGTCTAGTTAACTGAAAGATTTGTTCAAAAACCATAAAACATGTAAAAAATGTTCCTGGAGTGCTAAGAAATCAAAAATACTGTTACTGTTGCTAATCTAACAATATTTGGCAGAGTAGAATACTAATTACAAAGGTAATTTAAACTTTTTCCATTACTGTCTTTCTTTAATGCTCCAGACATGTTGTATATAATACTTTTTAATTTAAATGGTGAATGAGCCAAAACCTCAAATGTGATGTATGTATGGGAGGATTCTCTACCTAAAAGTAGCCCGTGTACTTCAAGCCATGCTGTTCTAGCACACACAACTTCTGTGTGAATCAGAGGGCAGGGTTAGGGACCTGATAGTTTTTTCTATATACTTGCTACCCAGGTCACAGGTCTGATCCAGATTCTGGTACTTTTCCATAGTTTTAATTTTTGGACGTAAGGTTAAGTCATTAAAAAAAAAAATTTAAAATGAGGGTTTCTGATTTGGTCCCACGGTCTGTATGCAGAAATTACAAAATCCAAGAAACATGTCATGTGCGTAACACCAGAATTTTAGTGTTTGGTCCCCAACTTAGTAAAGAAAATTAGAATAAAAAGTTAAATATTTATGAAACATATCTGTTTATGTTTTATTATGTGTCATGAATACAAATTTTTAGTGACTGTAACTTAGCGTATGTCTTGAACTAGGCAGTAGATAGCAGGAACAGCTGCTCTGAAAAGTTAATAGCACAGAATGTAGCATTATTAACCAAGGAATGCCATGCACTCCATCTCACATCACAGCTAATGCCTAAAATAATAATGACATTTCTTGTCTTATTAACTGAAAAATGAAGCAGTGTTGAGTATAGAGAGACAGACTCCTGTCTCCTGTGATAATATCTAGCCTGGGCTTATAAGTTATCATACAGTCACTCTGATCTTCTGTGGAACCTTAGTAGCACACGTACACGTATCCACAAGAAAGCATATCCAGACTCCTGAGGTAGCTGAATGCACAAACATGTGGATTTTATATGTTTAAAAAATTACTTCTTTCTAAAGGGGAAAATAAAACCAATGAGGAAGAATGTTAAAGAGTTTGCTACATGGCTTGAATTACAAAGCCAAGAAACTATTGAGGCTACAGTTTCTTGCACCTGCATATTAAAGCTTGTGAGAACAAGTTGAAAGCTATTTGCAAATAAAACTGTCTTTAAAAAAACCCACAAAGTAAAGATGGATTACTTGACAGAAAATTATTTCATAACGTGGACATGATTGTACTGCCATTTCAAAGACAGATCAAACAAAAATACACTTGCATTCCAAATATCTGTTACACTATTGAAAGTAAAGAGCAAAATGGAGGAGTTGGTCAGTAAACACACATACATGGCTTTATGTTTGGGAAACGGTTCTTAGACCTGTTCCAAGGCAGATCAGCATCAGTTGAAGCAAGGTCTTCAAGAAACTTGGGAAGTTCCTGCAGAGGAATAAATGTTTGTTGGAAAAATTTTACACTTGAGTGAATTTAAAATGTGATATAATCATCCAGCAAGAGGAAAAGCTCTACAGTTCTGCAACAGTGCATTTCTAAGAACAGCTGGAAGCATTACAGAGCTTTCCACCTCACTGTCAACCCCAGTTGCACCAGTAGCGTTAGATGCAGCACTGCAGACAATGCTGTCAAGTTGAACAATTAAGCTTACATGAACTTTCACCTTTACAAGCCTGGATAAAGTCAGTCTATCACCTTTTGTAGTTCGTTTCTGTTTTTTTACATGAAGTCACATGCTTGGTTACCGTGCCCTACTGACTCAGCCTT
>VZTA01009374.1:19921-59082 GCA_013398855.1 Mohoua ochrocephala | reverse complement strand
TTTTTTTGATCCTTCCGGAGGGTTTGACATCGCAACGTCTTTTTAAGGTTGAAATTCTTAACGGTGGTGCCAAGCTCGTGTGGAAATTCCCTTTTATCAACATGCTGCTGCCTTCGGAACTGCAACTTGCAGCTTTCCTCTAAGGAGCTGGCTGTGCCAGTGCGGATGTCTGCAAAGCCCCCGTGCCCCTGGGATGGGCTCTGCCCTTTCTGACAGCAGGGCTATTAAAGGAAGAGGTTTTTCTTCTTCATTTGTACCTCACCCGGAGTGCCTGGCCCTTCTTTTGTCCTTGTTCTCTTACTATTTATACTGCTGAAGAGTTTTGCTATTTAATTCCCTTTGCTGGGTCTAACTTAGCTCGAGTGTTCAAAGACCAGGGGCTGAATGAGCTGAACTCGGGCAGGAGAATTTAAGGGATGTTCAGTTTTTCTCTGTTGCAGGAGGTAACAGCCAGTCCGCTGCTTTTAACCAGCAAGTTTGTATTATATAGAAAATATATATTTTTTTCCTGGTGCCTCACAAACGACGCTTTCTCCTAATGCCTTTTCCCTGCTGCTTTCGGTCTGATGCCCTCCTGCAGCCTCATCAATCTTTCTGCCTCTTTTTAAAGTTACAATTTTTGGACGGGTTTTGCCCTTTTGACTTTTGAATTCTGCGCAGTCTCCATCCTCCAGACCCCACGTTCCTCCCTCTGGCTGATTTCTCTAGTCAGGTCTCATAATTTCTTAGAGCGTGTGTCCTTCGAACCCCCGCAGCCCTGGCTGCCCTAGCTTTCAGCCCATATTGTATTAATCGCTCCAATCCAGGTTATTTTAACATCTTTTCCTTACCAAAACCGTGCCTAAAATAGCCCCTCCTCGTGTCACTTTGGGGAAGAAATCTGCCGGCTGTCAGCACGTTGAGCGTTTCCCATCTCCTCCTGCTCAGCACGCAGAGCCGGGCGGCGGGTGGCACTCAGAGCTGCGGGATTTTCCCCCGCTCTCCTCTCTCCAGGTCACTCCTCAGGGCTCTCCTGGGATTAGAGGACCCGCTCCCATCCCAGCCCTTCCTCGGGCAGGCAGGGAGCTGGGGCTGCGTTTTAAAGGTGAGTGCTGTGAGGGAGAGCGCGCGTGATCCACAAGTCATGCTCCAGCAAATCTGGCGTCTCTTGGAGCGTGGTGGAACTCGCTCCCTGGCAGCATGATCGACTGCCAGTCGGAGCGCCAGGTGACTTTATAGAATAGTTCCCAATTCCAGTGATTTAGGGGCTGGTTTCCAGGACGCTTGGGATGCCTGGATCCCGAGGCACCGAGCCTGCAGCTTTGCTCCGGCACTGGGAGCTCGCGTGGACGCAGGAGCCTGACTGCAGGACGGCTGCGAGGTGTTTGAGGACATATTCGAGCAGTAACACTTCGGAGGGGATCCCAGCTCCTTCCAGGAGTTCTGAACACCTGTTGGCTTTCCGGAATGCGCTCTGAGCTCCCCGAAGTTAACATACTCGGGTTTTACTTTTTAAGAGCGTTTCATAATTCGATTAAGGCTTCGTACGATCAAGCAGTGGCACGAGCGTTTTGCAACTGCCTCGAAATGGGAAGCGTTTAATTGTTTGGCGTCCTTAGGGAGATGAGCTGCCCTCATGACTATTAAGAGGGCTGTGTCCCTGCAAGGCCGTTGCAGGCAGGTGAAGGCTGAGGAATGCTGTGCAAGAGGCTCCAGCGCACAGGGAGCGAGCGAGCACGCCCAGTTCTGAAGGACGGAGAGGCCGATGACTTCAAAAGGGAAGAGGATGCTGTGGGGAAGGTGTGCCAAGGTCTGCATTCTGGGTTTTCTATCTGTGACTAAACACATTTCACAGCAGAGCTGGAGTAAGCCGTGCTGCGCAGCCCCAGCAGCGCAGTGGGATTTCATCAGACTCGAGAAAATAAGCAAGACAGGGGAATTTAGTGTTGCCTCTTCTCCCGGGTAATTTTCCCACCTCGGGGCTTAGTGCAAGGTGCTGACTTGCAAATGACACATCATTACGAAGCCAGCCCAGAGCTGCAAAGCCCTGCTGGGAAAGTGGTCAGGAGAGCGGAGGAAGCTGCCTCTTGGACTTGGTTCCTTCTGGTGTGGGACCTGCTCTGGGAACATGTTGATTTAATTCCCACAAGCTGGTTCTTGGATGGTGCGACTGAAGCTGCTGACAGTGACTGAAATGGGATTCGACAGTGGAGAACCTGTTAGGCTCAGTAAATGTAGGTCTGTTGGGAGGCTTCAAAGGGTTGTATTTTAAGCCACTTTTCCCCTCTCATCATCGATTTTTGAATTTCTGGTAACTAGTTTTTATGAGGAACGAGCGGAAGTTGACAATGAAGTCACAGAAAATGAGATGCATGAAAAGTCAGAGCTAATTATGTTAAAAATGATACAGACCTTCTCTTCCCGGTTGCTCGTGTAAAAATCATGTCTTTGAGAAATGTTCTCAATGAGTTATGCACCAGGTTTAAAGCTGATCTGGCTCCTTTGATAAAATATGAACTACTGGAAAGATTTATAAGAGTCAGAAACGCTGCCGAATGTTTCGGTATTTAGAGCAGCAGGAAACCACTCCGAGATATTTTTAAAACAGGTATTTACTCAAGTAATTGGTTACTTTTAATGTGGAATAGGAAAACCTGGTGCAGCTATATTGGACTTGATATAAAAGACAGGTATGCAATTTGTGAGCAAAACAGGGTGGAATGTACACATTGTACCTGGGGAGGTATTTCAAGAAAGACAACTCCTTGAGACAAAAAAGCCAAACCGGCCGACACGCCGGGTGACGTGCCAGGATTGCTGATTCCTTGGTTAATCAGCTGTGTGATGAGTGTCCAGAAACAATCCCTTCTGCCCAGGTAGCTTAAGTTTCCAACTTCGTCAGCTTCGTGGCCGTCATGAAATGGATTACATGGAAGTTGGACGGAAACCACATGTTCCTGAGAACGTTTTGGTTCAAATAATAATAATAATAATAATAATAATAATAATAATAATAAAAATCTGGCAATGCCTGTGCCAACAATTTACTACAGAATATCTGAACCAGATGCTGTTAAACTGTAATTCCAAGCAATTTGCCAGAATTATGTATTTACTTTATTCTTTAAGTCAAACTAAAGATATGCATGTTTTCTATTACTGGTGGATACAAACAAAAATGTGATGCGATTACAACTCGTGTGAGGCAGATAATGCCCAACAGTCAGGGTTTCTGCAGGGACTACTGCATGAGCTAAAGAAAACTGCAAGTTCTGTTGGTAATTATGTGTGACAGGGTCATCAAAATGGGGCCGTTCAGATTGAGACATATCAGACTGCAGTCTGCTTAGTCACCACAGAAGAGCTTTGGCCAAAAAATCATCCGTTTCTCCCTTTTTCTCACAGTAGTACGTTTTTTTTTTTTCCACCCTGAGAGAACGGGGAAGAGATCTGTAAGACGTGGAGAGTTCCTTTCTTAGCTAAAATCATCCATGGAAGGGACTCCTGTTTGGAGATTCTTGCAGGCAGTCTCCAACTTGCTGGTTTTTATCCGGATGAGCCGCTTTGCGACGGTCGAAATGACCGAGCCCGACGTCAGAATCGGCATCTTGCGAGGACAGAGTGAGTTTTTAGCAGGAGTTTTTATGCCACTGCACCTCATTCAGGTTCTGAAGGCTTCTAGCTGGCACTCCCACGAGCTGAAACAATCTTCACCGGCTGTCAAGAGGCTCTCAGAAAACCTCAAATAATTTCCTCGAGTGAAGTGGCTACCTCGGGCAGCTGCGGGCTGACACGGAGCAGTGCTGAACACCCTGCAACACCCCTATGCCCAGGTCAGCTCTGAATCAGCAGGGAGAAAAATAAATCATTAAAAAAATGGAGTTTCGAGAAGCGGCTTTGATTCAGAGAATTGTTCAGCGAAGTCACCAAAAACCGAATCCCCCTGAGTGCTATAAAGAAAAGAAGGATCTGCAGAAGATTTGCGGTGGAGTCTCTGGTTTCTTCCAGACCACGGCCTGCTGGGACACAGCTCCGGCTCCCACCCCAGGGCTGCAGCGTGGGATCTTGCTTGGAGGAGCGTGGAGACTCCTCACAGCTCTTCTGCAGAAATCCTGTGTGATTTTGGGAAAGAAGAGAGCAAAAAAGAGCTCTCTGGGTCCCCCACCTGAAGACCACGTGGTACATAAAGCATCCTCTTTGTTTTATGTGATTCAAGGTTACCACGGGCTCAGTTACGGGCAGGATCAAATCCAGGGGTGAGCGGGGTTCCACCTGCAGCACACGATGGTTTTGAGGTTTTGAACCCACCAAATCCTGAAGCGGTAGCTGCAGGGGAGATGAGAATAACCACTGTGACACTGGTGCCAAAGCCCAGTGCAAATAATTTCATCAAGTGTCCTGGCTGCCATATTTATCAGACACACCCAGTTTTTGTGTGGTTATGATGCAGTTCCATGAGGCAGAAGTTAAAGATGGGCGAGATTTGCTAGTCCCTTCTCCTTTGCAGTGCCAGATCCTTCCAAGGTTCTGGTTCCTCCGTTCCTCCTCCTCCTCCTCACCTCCTGAAGGAGCCACAAGTGATACTTGCAGACAAAGTGGACGTTGACAACTTTTTTTATGCTCTGGAAAAAAAAAAAATCCCTACCTTGGCATTCTTGGCCTTCCAGCTCCCACTAAGCCTACCAGCTCGTGGCCAGACCACAAGAAAAACGCTGCAGCCCATTGTGGTAGGACTATCAGAAACCCAGGTCAGGTAACGGGACTGTAATTCCATGGGGCTCGCCAAGAAGGAAACGTGCCAATGTAATTAGAGTGGTAATTATAGCACCGGAGTCACCGCCCACAGAGCACGGCTGCACGGAGCAGCGATTCCACGATCAGAGTCCAAACAATACAATGCTCTGGAGCTGCCCTGCCTGCCAGGCCTGGCTCTCAGTGGGATTGACCCGGGATCCGCAGCGGATCCGCTGCTCCTGGGAACGGCCGCGCGGAAGCCGACAGCCGGTGCTGAAATTAAGGGTCAGTTTTTGTTCTCACGTCGAACCCAACAAATTCAGGGCAGTCCTGCAGGGCTGGTGAGAGCAGCGGGAGAGAAAGTCATCCCTGCAGCCCGATCCTGGGCTCTCGCTGGCCTTCCAGAACCCCATTCCACTCTTTACGTATCGATGGTCTTCCCACTGCTTTGGGACTTCTCAGTTGGATCAGAAAATAATTATCCCATAGGTCCAACCTTTCCTATGGCCTGGTAGGGCCTCTCTTTCCACTCCTATGGGATCTGTGCTCTGACACACAGCACAGCCTGTTAACCACGTTGGCTCAGAGGTATTGCATCCGTGACCTGCACGACCCAGTTTATGGGTTTGTATTCTTCCTGTGGAATAGTGAGTACTCTGAGTTGAAATTCACCTTAAAAACCGATGTGCTTTTGAGTAAACAGTTAATTGTCAGTTTATCACTAAAAAGATTCTCCAAATCTTAACAGTTATGAGCCAGACTTGGAAAAACCAGGGGTCAGCGTAGCGAGCAGAGTCACAGAGCTGTGGTCCTGCTCTAATACTGGAACAGGCAACTTTTAAAATACAAATTAAGGTCCTGCTGCTGTCATGGAACCTACTGGGACCACTTGGCTGCAGGAACCTGCCTGAACCCCTCTTTTTGCAGGGCTAATGCTGATATCTGCTTTCAAATGGATGTCGTTTTCATCCACCACAATGTAACTTGCAGTAACTTTGCCACCACGATGCGCCTCTCGCCTGCATCTCCCCTATCTGTGCTTATTCAACGTGTTTTTATGATGAATAGTTAAGATTAGACTTTGCTTGTGGTGGAAGCCTTTTATTTTGTGGGGCTGTGGTGACGGGAGCCCTGTCCTGGTGTTTGTACCTTGCCACGGGCTCGCTCCGGGGAGGTTGTGCCTGGTGTATCCACGAATGTTCCCTCCTGCTTCCAGAGGGATCCCAGGCCAAGGAAAACACATTCCTTGAAGAGATAGGTAATTGCTTGAGACTTTGTCTAATGTTAGAGCTAGAGGACCGATGGACTATTTGAAGCAGTTTAGTATTCATAATAATACATGGTTCAGAGCTGACTAAAAGGCTATAATTCTTTTGAGGGGTTCCTCTGACATCATAAACCACCAGAGCTCAGCTGGTCAGCAGAAAGCAAAGACTGGATTATAGCTGGGCTCTTCAGCATGGGACCGTACATGGCCTTTTCTCATGTCTGCAAAGGGATTATTTCAGAAGGTTTTTTTTCCTCCTTATTCCAAATGACTTTATAACCCAAAATGGAAGAATTGCTGGACGCTGTTTTCTGTGTGGAAAAACCCTCAGAGATAATATTCACTGTTTTCTCTGTCCCGGTGCAATCAGATTTCAATCTGGAAACGTGTCCAGGAGTGCAAATCAATCCTTTCACCCTCTAAATAAGATGTGGTGCCGCGGTACAGCTCTAACAGCACGGGTGGCTGGTGCACAAAAAGCCCTCTGTGAAATTGTTCTCCCATCTCCCCGAGAGTTTTACCCATCCCTGCACTAATCCCGGGCCCTGTATTTACTGAAATACATTCTGCATATGAGTCTGATGGGTCCTTTCCTGGGGCTATTTCAGCTACACCCCTTTTTCATGGTCAGTAGTGGGTTCCATGTGCCAAGCATGCCTTGATTTTTGGTTGATGTCATATTGCATTTAGAAGTAGCTGGGGACCGTTTCAAAATAGAGATCTGTTTATATAAATATTTATATGTAATTTTCTGATAGCCTGGGGAAACCAAGTCAGTGACTGAGGAAATAAATAGGCATGGAAAAAATCATAAGGGTATTGTTTATGAATATAGACAGATGATAATGACAAGCAGAACGAATCTGTTGGAGAGAGAGAACCGACATGATGGATGCTAGCTCTAACACCATGTACTAAACTTTCTGTACATCTTGTTTCAGAATTCCTACTTCTTGAAAATCTGCAGGAATAAATTAGCGTGTGGGTGAGAGGTTCAGACAGAGCTGACTCGAGGGTGGAATGTGCAGAACAAGACCACAGACAGGGTGTCCACGGTCTCCTGCTGCCTCCTGGGACTCCTCTCTGCCTTTTCCAGTCTCTGTGTTGAGTCAGGTGTCTCTTCTGATAACTGGTGGCACTTTGGAGGAGGTAAAAGCTGCCTGTGCTTTTGTGTCTCCTGTCACCTGCAGCTTTGCTGGGTGCCCTGGGAGCCTCTGCTGAGGTCCTTCTGTGTCTGTAATGTCCCCAGCAGGAAGGTTGCTGTGGCTCTCCCCAGTGGCTCTCCCCAGTGGCCTGTGGCACACCAGGTGTTTCATCCCAAGTGGAAAACAGGCTCGGATGTGGAGCAGACCCTGGAGGGGGACGCAGCTCCCCGTGGTGAGTGGCTGGTGACAGGGCTCCCTGTGGACACGTGTCACCCTTGGGTGATGGAGAATGGGCGCAGCAGCCTCGACTCTACCTGAGCCTTTTGGGGAAACTTTGCAGGGCACAGACTTGGGCCCAGCACAAACTGCACCGAGGCCAACCTCGGCTTGGATGGCACCGGGCTTGGGTTGCCAGGAGGGTTTTCAATAATAACAGCAGCCGTCCGAAGCAGTGACACAGTAATACTCATTTATATGATTTATGGGAGCACTGTATGTAATGATTCCAGCATATACAAGCAGGACTGAACTCCTTTTTAGCCTCCTGAATAGAGGCAGTTGTGTAATACCCACAGGAGCTTAGTACTTGTAGGAATATCCGGCACTGCCTGTGGCTGGAGGAGCTGTTTACATCCATCATTTCAGCTGACCCCATTAGGAGTTTCTGAAAGCAGCACAAGAAATTCCCCTGGTGTTGAACCGAGGAGAGCAGGTAGCCTGCTGTCCTCCTGAGGTTTCCACGTTCTTCTGCCCGCTCGTGTGGCGTGGTCAGTGGGGGGGGATGCTGTTTGTGTTCGGGACTGGATTATCAGTGAGCATAGAGCTGGTATTGTCTTGGCCGGGCCCATCGTTGTGGGCAGACTGGCTGACTACAGTGGCTTGAGTCCTGAGATCATACCAGCAATTCTTCTTCCACAGCCAGTCTCCCATTATAAGCCCTGGAACACACTGGGGTATTTCCAAATCCTTTTTTTTTGCATCCCTCTAGGAGGGTTATGGAGTTCCCTCAGCGTTTGTCTCTCTTTCCATGAATGTCTCTGGTGGGCTCAATGTACTAAGCAGGACCAAATCTTTGGGTTTGTATTTGCTAAAAAATAGTCTGTGCAGTTCCCTCATTGCTGGGTGGGATTTGTTAGGTATGGAAACCTCGGGGTACCCCTTCCAGAGCCCTCCTGACACAGGGAACCCTCGGGGATGTGTGGATACACATCTGTGGCCACGTTCCTCCCCGTGTGCCTGGAAAGCAGAGCTCAGCACAGATGTCCTCAGCTGGCTAAAGAGCGGCGAGGAGAGACTCAAGGTGGCCTTGTGACCACTCTGTGATTCACAAGAACGAGTCAGGGGAATATTCTGTCTATCAACAGACCTAAAAGGAGAGAGCAGGATACGGGTTGGTGATTTGAGATCGGCTTCGTTTTGAAGTCGTTTTGAATTCAGATACGTGAAAAAGGATTGTTTTAGGCAATTTCGATTGAATGCTCTTTTATCCAGTCAAAAGTCTCTATTAATTGGCTGACAGAATAGTTCTGT
This sequence comes from Mohoua ochrocephala, assembly GCA_013398855.1. Classification (NCBI taxonomy): domain Eukaryota; kingdom Metazoa; phylum Chordata; class Aves; order Passeriformes; family Acanthizidae; genus Mohoua; species Mohoua ochrocephala. Next base: position 50,427 of record VZTA01009374.1, on the reverse strand, counting down.
GCCTCTTCTGTGAAGTTTTGAACGAACCTGTACAATTTTTTGGAGCCTACAAATAACTCCTGTGCCAAAATGTGTCTCCTGAAATAATCAGATGATTAAATCTCCTGCCAGGAGGATATGATTTCTCTCAAATTGATGTGTAGTCCCTGCAAATTTCATCTTTTGTCTCATTAAAATGATTTGGAGTCTATTATTCTCCTACCAAAAGTTCGCTCTGTGTTTTAAGGACAGGAACGACACAACCTGAGTGAGGAAGTTTTCATTTCTCAGATCTTGGGTTAGGCTGTGTGTCATTCTCTGACGTATCTCTCGAACATTTATGGCTTTGAATGACGCTCAGCAGAGCAGGTTATCACCGTTTTACTCTGATATTTGGGTGCTGTTTTAGTCTGATGGCACCGTATCTAAACTTGGAACATATTTCCCTCGGTGTCCTGTCCTGGGTGGCTGCTGCGGGGGTAGAAGTGGATTTATTTGTGAATGAAACCTTCCACAGACAATCCTTGTACCCAAATATCTCTTGGCAGCTCTTTCTGCTGCAGCTGGGTCTGCTGGGGGCAGTTGAGGCAGTTCAGAGGTGCCTCTGGCTGTGCTCCAGGATGTGATTTTCTCTTTGTGTGACCAGTGTGATGATGACAGAGCTTCTGGAGGGCTCGCTCTGCTTTTGGGGCAGCCTCATTTTGCACGAGGGCTGGCTCCCAAATTCTTCAGTTCCGGAGAAGGGACTGGCCTTTCACGAGAGCCACATTACACCTTTCTCCTCTTCCTGCTGCTGCATCTGCCAGCCTTTACCTCAGTGAGCTGTTCCAGAGCCAGCCTCCTCTCCTGTGACACCAGGTACGCTGACCTCTGTCCCTGTGACGTGACTTTCCACCAGACACTACCTGATTAAGTCATTTTCCTGCAGAACGTGGTCTTTGGACCAGCACGAACTGGTCCAGCAGGAGCAGCTGATTCCCACCAGTCCGTAGAAATGGCACAAACACGGGGAAGATCATGAATGGGCTTCATGAACGGGATTCAGCACAGTTTTACTCAGATTCCACGTGAGGAGCTGTTAATCTCTATCACCCTGGAGGGACAGTGAGGAAACCATGAGTTGCCCCCAGAGTTAGCAATCGTTCTTATTCCCACCCACTGGAAATGACCAGGAGAAAACTCAGCCCAGTTAACAGAGATGAAGCCCCTCCAAACCCGCTCCTTTCTCAGTTAATTTCACTGCAGTCCACCTTGGTGAAACAGCAGGTAGCTGAAGTGACAGGTCACTCAGAGAGCCCCACAGCCCTGCAGCCAGTGATCATTTTATTGACACATCCGTATAATTCATTATTAGACAGACATGAACTTTGCTGAGAGCTGGATTTCTCCTGATGTGGCCGATAATTACAGTTTATTTACTTCTTGCAGTTCCCACGTGCTCGAGCCGTGCAGTTTTCCGTGGGACAGAGTTATTCCTGATCAGCAGTGTGGTTTCCAGGCTGTCACTGTCCTACCTTTGATGGCAGCTGAGTGGCCAAGGCTTTGCCTGGGCCTTGGGGACAGCTGGGGATGGGGACTCTGCTGCTTCAGCAACTTCTGGTTTCCCCCGTGTGGTTTCCCTACACTTGGGCAATCCTGTCACTGCTGACCTTAGCCTCTGGGCTGCCTAGAAATGGCATCTGGCCTCAAACCCCTGTGGGAAACACAAGGTCTTCTCTGAGCTGTGGGACACCCACCACAGGCTTGCACTTGGGCCTCCTCCAGTTTTCAGCCAGCTCACTCACAATCCTTTTTGGAAGGGTTTTATCCTACAGAGAGGGTAGGAATGGAAACTGCACGCAGATGGGAGCTAACAGCTGGTGCTTTAACAAGACCCCTCTCTCTGCCTCCCTGGAGGAATAATTTACATTCAGTCCCTACCTTCATTTTCTGCACCAATGTAGAGTTTGGAGTTCCTTTGGTCAGTTGTTTGTGACCTGACTTTTCACAAAAGCTTTTTTAGCGGAGCTCTGGTATGAACAGGCATCTTTTCCTGTTAGGAGTTTTGCATTCTGCTCAGTGCAAGCTGCTTCCCAAATCCATTGCTGGGCTCAAGTGCTCCACCAGGACATCCCAAACCAGTCTCCTCACTGCGTGTTGTGTGCCAGGTCCATCTCCTCCCTCTGTCTGGCATTTCCAGTGGTTTTCATTGTAGCTGTCTGCAAAACTCCAGTCTGTGCAGGCAACAGGGAAAAAAAAAAAAGAGGAAAAAATATTTTAGTGATAGCTATTGCTGAGGCGTTTTGGTCTAAAGACCTGAACTCCTTCATGAATATTGCAGTGGCTTCTCGACAGGCCTCCAGTCCACACAGCCCCCATCTGCTGTGCTTCTTCAGACTTCAGTTCATCTGCTCCCTCCTGCACGTCTTCACCAGTGGAATAACTTTTTCCTAGCTGAAAGCCTTTGCCAGCTGTGCTAATACTTGCTTATAAACTTGCTTACAGAGATTTCACAATTCCAGCAGGCAGGACTTTACTCTTAGCCCCTGCTTAAAGTGCAGGCTGAAATCCTGAACTTGGCCCTTTCTGAGAAGTCATTTCTTTCCCTCTGCAGACTCATCGTAGGCAATGCTCATTCCCCAGTTCCCCATGTAAACCAGGGCAGTCTTCTATGAATTGCAGCTAAAAAAAAAATAAAGTAGATTGTGTTCTTTGCAATGAAATAAAAAGAAGTTCCTCACGACGCATTTCCACCTCATTTAAAGAGAGTGTTTTAGTAGTGACTTAAAATTTGGGGTTAAGTGTATTATGTTGGGCAAAGTTTGATAATGAATGCTGGTGTTATTCAGCCAATCTTGATCGATCATCACCCCAGAGTGGACATTTCCCTGCTTATCAGGTTTTTCAACCATTTTGCTTTGAAGGCCCTGAGACAGGAGGCTGGCAGCCTCCTCTGGGTAGTGCTTGCACAGGCTGTGTTTGGATTCCCAGGGCAACTCTGAATCACAGAACGGGTTGGGTTGGAAGGGACCTTAAAGCTCATCCAGTGCCACCCCCTGCCATGGGCAGGGACACCTTCCACTGTCCCAGGGTGCTCCAAGCCCCGTCCAACCTGGCCTTGGACACTTCCAGGGATCCAGGGGCAGCCACAGCCTCTCTGGGCACCCTGTGCCAGGGCCTCCTCACCCTCTCAGGGAAGAATTTCTTCCCAATATCCCATCCACCCCTACTTTTTGTCAGTTTGGAGCCATTCCCCCTGTCCTGTCACTCCATCCCTTGTCAACAGTCTCTCCCCATCTTTCCTGTGCGCTCCCCTCTGGTGCTGGGAGATCATCCCAAAGCTTTTCTTTTCCAGGCTGAACGATCCCAAACCCGTCAGCCTTTCCTCGCAGGAGATCACTGAAGAGCTGCTAAGAGCTGCACCGGGCCCAAACGAAGAACTCGGGCGGGAACAGATGCAGCACAGCCACCATCTGCCGAGGAGAGCGTGCCGGAGGCGGGGAGCACGTTCCTGCTCCCCCCCCGCTGCTCGGACAATCCCCCAAGCCCGGGCAGTGCAGGAGAGGACGTGCCACAGCCTCCCTGGGAGCAGGGCTGGCTCTGCAGCAGCATCTGTGAGAGCAGCATCTGTGAGAGCAGCGCGGCCCCGGCAAACACAAACTCAGCTGCCCACCTGCTGCTCCACCTGCACGGCTCCCGCCGAGCTCCGGGGAGGGGGATGAGGAGCAGGGATCTCCCCGCGGAGCAGCCCTGTCCCTGCAGCTTCTGCAGATGTGCTAAGCCGTGAAATCACGGAGAGCAGCAGATTTGGGGGGGGTTAGGGATGGGGGAAGAATAGAGAGGAAGGGAGAGAGAGGCTTCGTTCAGTTCTCTACGACGCCTATTTTGTGTTCTGTCTCTGCCTCTCCGGCCTTGGGCTGATGTTTTTCCATGTTAAAAGGAAAATGTGCAGGTTTGCTTCTGCTCTTACAGCCCTGAGCGTACAGAAATGGAAAATTATCTTGGATTCAGGCTCTTCCTTTTGTCTCTGAGCCTATTTCCACGATCAGGTTCTCTTGCCCACTCATTCATCTGGATCTTCAACCCAGCAGGAATCAGTGCCCTAATGATAAATATCAAATATTTCCCCCTCTCTCTCTCTCGTTACTTTTTAGCTTTTTCTTTTAAGCTGGGAGTTCTGGTATTTCCGTGCACCATTTGCACGAGGATTTTGTTGTTCTGTGCTTGATTTTCCAGGCGAGATAGTGTTTATTGCTGTGTTGGTATTGTGACTGTAAAGGAACAGTATGTTTTCAATCCCTGGTGTTCCTTCCCCGAGCAGATCCATCCCCGTGAACTCTTACTCAGCAAAATGATGGGAGTTTTACTAAACATTTGCTCAGGAAATACATTCTGTGGTTAGATACGCTGGCTCACGTGACCACACGTCAGCAGCTGACCTGAGATTTAGGGTTGTGGGCTTGATGTAGAGCAAAGGCTTCTCGCTGCTTTTATTTTAAAAAAGTTGGGTAAAGCACAGGGGTAAAAATAAAACCATGCTTAAAAATGTATGAAATTTAAGAAGAGGAGACAAAAGTTATTCAGATTTCAGCTCTGTGAAGCTCGACAGTGTCCTTTTGAGCGCCCCGTGCCAAAAAAACAAACCCCTGGGATTCTCGTGCTGTTTAAAAGAGCAGGAGACAGAGAGCCAGTCCTTCCTGAGGCTCTGCCAAAGCCTCAAGTGGAGGCAGACGCTGATGTCAGAAAGCTGCTGGGATTGTCTTGTTTGCTACGTGATTGACAATCCCTGTGACACCATCCCTGTGCCCAGCACGGCTCCGTCGGAGTTTTCCACTGGCTTTGGTGAGAACTGGCTGAAGTCCTGCGTTTGTCTGATGTGTTAATGTGTTAACTGTGTCAAAAACTTTGTGACACCCTTGCCCATTGTGCAGCTGATGATCTATGGGATGATAACTGTATCTGAGGAGGACAGACGACCGCAGGAATTCCTCTCAGTGTCTGCTGCATTGTTATTAAAGACAGAACTATCCGCGGCCCTGACGGTGCAATTGCATTATAACAACAGCAGATTTTCCAGGGAGTTAAATTTTGGATTGCCACTTAATCACCAAACCAACGAAGTGTTGTTTGACTGAATGGAGAACGTTTTGCCTTTGACTCGATGGTTATTATTTTGAAGTGCCACACAATTCGCTGTTATTATTTTCGGTCAAGAACGAAAAACAAGTCCTTGGTTTGGGTCCAAGCTTTAGATAAAGAGCATCACAACAGAAACGGAGGGAGGGAAGCCCAACATATCCTCTCCGACATTCCTGCCATCAAGGGGTTTGTTGTCAAGGGTTGTGTGTGTCTAACTGGATGGCCTACACATTTAATTTGCATGATAACATTTAATGAATATTATCTAAAAGTAGAATCCCTGTGTTTTCAGCAGCCACACTTCCAGAAAACCCTTGTAGCGACCGTGGCTGAACCCCAAGGTCCTTTCTTGACTCTGCCTCCCGATCACACCGAGCTCCAGTGGATTTGAGTGGGAGTTTTGCTTGAGGAAAAAGGGTGAAGCTTGGGATTCAGAGCAGGATGTTCTGTGAAAGGACGTTCACCCATAACCTATATTGCCTGCACTTGGCAGTATTGTTTTATCTTGTATATCTGACACTCTCCCTTTCACTGCTTACGTAAGAAAATAGTTTGTACTGTCAACAGCTCTGTTTAACCTTTAATAATAAAATTAGTAACTCGAACCAAGAGGCCCAAGTCCTGAGGCCCATATTTGGGTAAAGTTTCCACCGAAGCCAATAGTAATTATGCCAGGGACAGGTCTGGAAAAGCCCTGAATTTTGAACTCACGGTTTACCCCAGCAAGCTTTTTCAGTAGCCTCTGTCTCTGCTCTCTGAAGAGCAACCGGGACTACAGTGGCAGGGAGAGGAAACGTTAGAGGAACCTTCCTGTACTTTCCGTTTAATGACTTTATTGGACGAGACATCTGATGATACCAGGTTTTTCTAATTCCCATTTTTATAAGCGATCTAATGCGCGGAAACGTCAGTTCTGGGCATATGTTCCCGTCCCTGGAGTCTTGTTCAAACATTAGAGGAACATTTTCTGACTCAAAAGATAAACACTTCTGCTCGAGTTCAGGGACGGAAATTGTTTTCATCGCAGCAGGTGTTGCCCATTAGTTCTACTAGAACTGAAACCCTAAGCTGGGCTTTAAGGGAGATGCATAATCGAGCTCTTACATCATTGTGAGATGTACCGTACTTGAACCTTTTGCTTGCTGAGACTGTATTTCCTCCAAGAAACATCCTGTTTTGCAATCCCCCAAATTCCCCATGTGCCATACAGCATTAGGGATTTCATCACCTCCCGGGCACACAGGCTGTGCTTTCTGCACAAGACCCGGAGGGAGGGAGAGACAGAGAGCCAGACGAGTCAGAGGTTTCCATATTTCCTGATGGGACCATGTGATCCATGAAAGATGGCTTTATTTTCTTTCCCCCCCTCCTTCACTTCACGCTGTTTCCATTCTAGACCTGCTGGAGGCTGCTGATTGCATCATGTCGAGGAAAGGATCACGCTCTCTCCTCAGTCCTCTTCAATTGTTCCAGGTCCCATCTTGCTTTTAATGGCCTTGGCTGCTTTATTTCTGCCCTTCACTGTGTCATGTTTGAGAACAGAACATATTTCTTAGCAGTTTTTCATTTTGCACTGTCACTGTAAATCTTCGTTTATAACTTTAGGACCTAATTCGATTCATCTAAATCCGCTGGGGATTGTTACTCCGGGTTTAAGCAGAGGTTTGCCAGACCTCGGCAGGCTCTGACTTCCCTGAGTGGCTCCATCTGGGCACCCACCTGTGCTGGCAGGTCCTGAGCTGCACTTAAGCTCAGCCCCCGGGGATGTGGGGCTGTTGTGCTGAGCTCTGTGTCTGGGCCTTTGGGCTCGGTTTGGATTTCTCTGGGTTCTCTGGAGCGTGGCTGACCCCAGCTGTGGCTACTGGACCTGCTGACCTCTTGCCCAGGCATTGGGGGCTGTATCTCTCTCGCTGGCGGTGCTGCCCTGCTCCCATCCTTAGGCCTGCTTGCCTGTCCCTCTAAAGCACGTTTCTGTGGCTGTGGGAAGCAGGGTCTGGCCCTCATTGCTGCAAACCCTTCCAAGAGTGCTCGCCCTAAGGACTGCCCACTTGTTGTATTTTGTACTGAGATTTCAGACCTGTTTGCAGCTCTGCTGCACTTTCACAGGCTGTGCCCCGACTCCAGAGCTCACTGTTGAACAAAAATGTTCCACTTTTCTAATTGCTTTTCAGTTATATTGGCCTAGCTAATACACAGAGGAAAATGGGCTGGATTTTTTTTTTCCTCTAAGCAATTTTGTTTGCTTGTGTGTTTGGTCTTTTCTGTATAACAAAAGAAGGGTGTAATTATAGAATCATTGAGGTTGGAAAAGATCTCTGGTATCGTCCAGTCCAAGCTGTGCCCCATCCCCACCTTGTCCCCAGCCCAGAGCACTGAGTGCCACCTCCAGCCCTTCCTGGGACACCTCCAGGGATGGGCACTCCAAACCTCCCTGGGCAGCCCCTGCCAAGGCCTGAGCACCCTTTCCATGGGGAAATTCCTGCTGCTGTCCAACCTGAGCCTCCCCTGGCCCAGCCTGAGGCCGTTCCCTCTCCTCCTGTCCCTGTTCCCTGCCAGCAGAGCCCGACCCCCCCCCGGCTGCCCCCTCCTGTCAGGGACTTGTGCAGAGCCACAAGGGCCCCCCTGAGCCTCCTTTGCTCCAGGCTGAGCCCCTTTCCCAGCTCCCTCAGCCGCTCCTGGGGCTCCAGCCCCTTCCCCAGCTCCGTTCCCTTCCCTGGACATGCTCCAGCCCCTCAGTGTCCCCCTGAACTGAGGGTCCCAGGACTGGACACAGCCCTCGAGGGGCCTCAGCCGTGCCAGCACAGGGGCACAGTCACTGCCCTGCTCCTGCTGCCGCACTATTTTTGGGACAGAATGATCCTTAGAGCCACTGATTCCCTGGGTTATCACCATAAAAACGTAGTTAAAATGGCCCTGACTCTGCAGCGCACAAAGCAGAGCTTGAAAGAAAAGATTATCCCAGGAGTTTCTGGCTGAAACTCATCCGGGCTGGAATCATCTCTCAGAGCTAAAACGCCTCATGATCCAGCAGAGGCGTGGAGGGTAGAGAGGAGCAGAGGAGGGAAGATCTCGGCATGCCCATCCTGAACGAGCGTCCTCTCCGCGTCCCAGCAGCTGTCCCGTGCCGCAGGATGGATCCCGCCCGGGAGCAGCTGGAGCCCGGAGCAGCACTTTTCCCTCATCCCACTAGAGGGTGGGTGCCGGTTGGACAAGCCAGGCTTGGGCTGGAGCTCTGCCTGCTTGGCAAGGGCACAGCGGGAGCGAAGCATTAATTTATCACCTAACGAGGGTGGCGGGGCTGCCAGGACTGGCAGTTGGTACCTCACAGAACAGTCAGCTCGGGGACGGATGGATGCAGGAGTTTTCCCTCTCTGCTTCAGACTCCGGCACCAGGAGATGCTCTGAGTATGAACAGTATATAAATTGAGAGAGCCAAATGTTTGGGATTTTTAAAATTATTTTTAGCAGCTTAAACTAAATGTGTCTATGCTTCGTTTCTAAATTAATTTGGGAGTTTTTCGTGTTGGCGTGTTCCACCAGGCACAGCGTTTAAAAAGTGCTCGTTTCAGAGATGGGAAAAAAAAAAAAAGAAAAGAAATAGATCAGATCATATTTTCTTTGGGTTTAATGTTTGCAAAATCAGTTGTTTTGTGACAAAAAGACGTACAAATAAAACAGTCCCCTGATCACCATCACCATTTTTGAATTGAAGAATGGTTTGTGCTTTATAACAAACCTCAGTTTAGAAAGGATGTGATTCACTGTATAGCCATCAGCATCATCTCATCAACGTCCCTGAACTCTACTTCAGGTGCAGGATATTATTTCAGGTTTTAAATTTTTTTTTTTTTAAATTTTTTCACCTGATCTATTTGTTTGCCTTGTGGGAACTGAGAATGCAATCTCTGCTCAGGACTGAGCCAAATAATGTTGTAGCTGAGCTGTATAAATCACGTCCAAGACAAGATGGAACAAACATAGGAAAGAATAAAAGTTTATGAAGTTTGAAGGGAAAGAATTTAGCTACAAAGAAATTGAATGGCCCAACATTAATTTGGTGTCGAATAGGCAAGGAAAGGAATTAGAGCCCTGATAAACAGGGTAAGGTTTACAAAAATAATTCTGTGCAACTACTTCTGTGAGAAAAGATATTAATTTAGGTAAGAACAATATTTCTGATGCAAAACTGAATTAATTGGCGAAGTCAAAGACTTGATCTTAAGACGAGGATGTTCAGTTATATTAATCGAGCTAAAATAAAGAGAGAAACAGAAAGGACAGTCCTCTGCCTTGGACATATGTCGCCTTGTGACAGCCCCTGCCAGTCTCTCCTCTCCGGGATAACATATTGCACACTCTCATGGAGCAGGGGAGCTTTTCCCCGGGTCAAGGGCGAAGGATTGCACAACCAGCCCAGGTGCCTCGCAGGCGTCGCGGATCCATCTTCAATCTCCCGTTCCGACATCGGCGTTGGCCTCGGCTGGAGACAGGGGGAAGATGGATCACCGAGTCTGTTCTGGCGTGATAGTTCCTATGTTTTGTTCCATAGAAAGGGCTGTGATCAACAAAAGCGCTGCCAACGTAGGTCACTTGCCAGTTTATGAGCAATGGGATTGTTTCGCTGGTTTGTGCAGCCCCGGTTGTTTTTGCTGTTATTGAAATGTGACGTTGGCTGACAGCTCTGTGGGATCTCACATATGGAGGCTCCGCTCCGCAGGGATGGGAGAAACTGGACAAATTGTAGAGGGTTTTCACATATGGGGCCAATTCATGCCTGATGAACCCCTGTGGAAGCTGTTGGCGCTGCACCAGCCGAGAGGCTGACCCGTCAGATCCACTGATTCATTGTGGTGCCGTTGTCATGATTAAAACACTCGAAATTTTCCCCCTAATGGGGGACCATGCTGAGTTTCAGCATGTCCCGCTCTGCTGCCCGCCTGTTTCTGTTGTTGTTACATCTTCTGGGGTTGTTTGTGTTTGTTTAAAAGGAGCACAGTGAGCTAAGCTGGTGGTTGAAGCGGCAAATGTGGCTTAGTGGGATTATAAAGACATTTGACGTTCTTTGCCACCTTCTTAAATGTGTGACGTGAATGGGTATGAGAACAGGCAACGTGGATAAAGAGGAATCAGATGACAGAAATGAGACCAGAGTGGTGGAAAGCAGAGGAGATGCGAAAACCACTGGGATTTATTTGTTCGGGGATGGTTCCAATCCATCCTGTGCCCAAGGGGCTGAGGAGAAGGGATCTGTGCGTCTGGAGAAGGTGGTACCCTAAGGTGATGATCGGGGATGGAGGGGAAAGGAACACAGTGGGGTTTGTGGAGCTGGAAAAAAGAATTCGCAGGTGTTTCAGCTGGGTTGAAAGATCTGTATGTGAGCAAGGGCGAGGGAAACTTCCCCAGTGCATGATGAAACGTGGCCTGGTGGGTTTGATGGCCCGTATTTGCAGCGTGTTGGAAGAGCTGAGGAGGGCGTGGATGCAAAGATACAACTGTTGTGCTGCTTTCCCAACGATTTATGGCCATGGTTTAGAGAGCAAGGGAGAGAAGGTGTCGGGATGAGTGATTTAGTAAAACCAAGCTCAAGTCTATTGTTACCCACAGGCTCCCAGGGCATAACGTGGGGCTTGCTTCCACTGCTCGCAGTGTGTTGTGGAGGAGGGGACTGGAAGAGGAGAAGTAAAACTCCATGAAAATATAAATGTGGAGCTTGGAAAGAGTAGCAGGGCCACTGGCCCTCCATGAAAAAAGCAGAGGCATCGCATCTGAATAAAGTGAGATGCTTCCGAATGGGCTGAAAGGGTGAATAATAACCTGGTAACTGAGAAAAAGAACCGTGTGGGTTATTTTTATTTTTAAGAGAGCTGGTAGTAATCCTGATTCCAGCTAGGAATCCCAGTGGAGGCAGCCTGGGAAGGGATGTGGGCAGTGGAAGGAGAGTGGCTCAGGGTGGTGGAGAGAACTGGAGACACCTTCCTTTGCAGAATGATGAGTCCCACCCCTCCTTTCACTGTGTTTGTGCACCTGCCCTGGCTGTTTCATGTGCTGCAAACTTTGGGTGGAGGGAGCCACAGATTGCAAAAAGGAACGAGGAATTCAGTGTGGGCCCTGGGCTGTGACTGTCCCTAAGGTGCCACCACCTTGTGCTCGCCTTGGAGCTGTCTCCTCCTAATCTTCTCCAACTGGACAGGGACAAACACGAAGTTGTGTAAGCAGATCCCATCATCTGCCCAGTAAAACACCAGGCCCTAAGAGCATTCATTCTTTTGTGCTCAAGTTTTAGCAAACTGGAGTCAGCAGCAGTTGCTCTCTCCACAGGCTCAAACTCACGTGTAAATTTTGGATCCGAGGATCTCAGAACGGTTTGGGCTGGAAGGGACCTTTAAGAAAGCTTAGTTCCCATGGGCAAGGACACCTCCCGCTATCCCAGGTTGCTCCAAGCCCTGTCCAGCATTGTTTGAGGTAGAAGCTGGTGAGGTTTTAGCTTGGAATCCCAAAAAAGGGGCAGGAGGGTAAGCCAGGGATGGCATTCCAGCGGTGTTAGTCCGGTTTGTAGGTGCACCATGAGAGGAGTAAAGAGCCAGGAAGGCAGATGGGTGGGGGCCTGGAGGGCACAGGGGTGAGATGGAAGTAAAAGGAAGATGCAGAGATGAAAAGAGGCTAAAATTGAGGGTGAGGTTTAGAGCCAAAGGCTGTGGTCACTGTTAGAGGCAGGAGGTTGAAGGTGATGGATATGGAGCTGTTCAGAGTTAACACCCTCCTCCCTTGAGCTCTCCTCACTCTTTTATGGGTTTTTTTTATGTGGTTCAGAGTCTTAGACCCTGTTTCACACCCCTTTCACTGAGCACAGCCTTTCCCAGGCGAGCAGGGATGGGAATTACTCGGACTGGAGCACTCCAGCCCCCAAACAAGCAGAAAATGCACCTCCCTCCCAGCCCTACCAGTGCTGTTCCAAAGGCCAGAGTTATTCCTATAAAACCACTGACCTTACACTTAGGGATGGATTTTGCCACTGTGTTTGAGACCTTGTGCAAGCTGGGCATCTTAAAAACGGGTGATAAAATCAAAAACTGTGTTATTGCCTTCCACATCTCGCTTGTGTAATCTGCCTGCAGAGTGTCTCAGCCATCTCCTCTCAATCTGGAGGTAGTTTTGGTCTCACAGAGATGGTTTCTGACGGGCCACCTCCGTCAGCCACTATGTTTTGGAGCTGTAAAAATAAGAAAAATAATAATTTTGCTCCCTGAAAGCCAAATCAAACCGCAGTACAGATCTGACAGCTGTCCAGGCAACTGAAAACAATCAGTCATAAAATGCCTTTAAATCAACAAATAGGGAACCAAAGAAATGTCCAGTGAGATTAATCACTGTCAGTTGTTCCAAGATTTTATAACAAAGGGGCAGGAGGAGGAATTAGTCTTGCAGACTTTATACCCCCCTTTTATTTTTCTTTAATTTTTTTTTTTCGAAGGGCAACAGTTATCCAAGTCAGTAAAAATGAGGTAATTATATTGCAAAATTCTTTGGATGAGAACGAGACTTAGTTCTAAAACCTGAAGCTACATTTACCCACAGCAGAAAATTGCTGGAAATCGGGTGAATAGCAGCTTGCATGTTTATTTTTCCTAGAAGAAAACAATTGACTCTTCAGAACTCGTTTGGAAGTGACGGAAAACAGATGGCAGCGGAGATGATTTGCTACCCAGAAGCATCAGGGTGGTTATGGATTCCTGGGGGCTCCTGTCGTGTTTGTCTGCCTTGGGCTTAAACAAACACAAACTGGACTGGGAAGCAAAAGGGGCTTTTCAGGAGTTCTCAATCACTGGTCCCTCACACTGAGAGAACGGGAATGCAGCTTTGTTCCTCCTTCTGCTGGGATCCTTAGTTAGTTTGGTGTGTGCTAGGGGCTAGGCAGAGCTGCCACTGCCTCCCCCAAATCCTGAAAAATTGACATTTTTTATTCTATACCAGGGAGGAGAAAAAGGTGTGCAGAATTTCCAGATGGAAGCTCGATAGAGAGAGGTCCCCTTGGTGTTTTTTGTGGAGTTGATCTTCCTGGTGACTCTCTAGCAGAGTTAATTTGTCCTCCAGTAACTCCAGGTGTTCGTGGTTGTGATTCAGGACTCCACCAATGATGGAAAATAAAATCTCCCTCAGTTTTGTGTGCAGAAGCTCTGAGTGGATCCCCCAGTGGTTTTTGGGGGTCCTCTGTGCTAATGGGGGGAGATAAGGAAGATGCCACGGAGGTTGGTTTTCTTGATCAGAATATCAGAATCTTTCTTTAGGTTGGTTTCTTTCTCTTTAGCAGAATCTTTATGCAGTGTTTGAATAAATCACCTTTTCCTCTGATGCTTCTTCGGCGTTAATACACCAAGAATTTGAGCTCTCTTTCCAAGCCAACAAGCAAAGGCATTAAATGGCAATTATGCTGTGATTCCTCTAGCCAGAACACCCAAACCAGGCTATCTATTTTCCTATTAGCCATTGAGAACAGAGAGATAATTACCCTTTTTCTGTATCCCATACACATATACACTGTACAAGACACTTTTTCTGTATCCTATTTATATATACACTGTACAAGACAGGGATTTTCAATGTATTTTATGCACCAGTCTTCATAATTTCTGTGTCTGTGTGAGTTGCTGCATGGCTTTTACTGTTGTGTCTGTAGCATTGACAGAACCTGGTATTGCTTCAATTGACTCTGCAGCCTGGGGACACCCAGGACACTTTGCTGATCCAGAAGAGTATTTAAGCAAACGTTTAATGATGTCAGATTGTCCAGGTTAGCAGTGTCCTGTGTTTGAAGGTGAGCTCTTAGATCCCTGCTTTGGTGGATCAAGGAGCAGGTGCACGTTTTCACAATGTTGGGGTTATTTTAAACAAATTTAAACGATGCTGAAGGGGAGATTCCAGAGCAAACTCCCATTTTCGGGTCAGACCTGTGGCGTTGCAAACTGCCTGGGGTCTGAAGGTGGGGCTGTCCCTTTTTTGTCACTCTTTTCATCCTTGGTTTCAAAGATGAAGATGGCCCAGGTTGACCGCCCGTGCTGCGGCCTCCGGGGCGCTTCAGGCTTTCACGGTTTGCTGATACAAGGTTAATTAGTGTAAAGTTTGACCCCTTGCCCCTCACTTTCTCTCTCTGAAGTCACAGCTAAGCCCTTGTGCCTTTTTATTTACCTTGCATCTTATCTCTCTTTGTTCTCCTCTCCCCAGGAGCCCAGTTCTCCCTCCATGGCTTCAGTCTCTCTCCCTTTTTCCTTCTCTTGTTGTCACGCTGAGCCTCTGGAGTTCTTTTTGCTGAAGAAAGGCCGGAGTGAAAAGTCCCCACAGCCCAGCTCTCGCATAATCTGATCTGAGCTTAATCCAATTTGTCTTGGCAGGGAGTTTTATGGCCGGGATGGGCAGCCTCAGAAAGCAAACCTGTGCTGGCTGCACCGCCACATTCTCCTGCCTTGTTGCATCACGGCTGGCTCGGTCCTGGCCAAGGAGCTGCTGTGGGTTAAGGTTTAAAAGTGAACTGAAAATGGATGGATGGCCTGTGGAGAAAGGGCCTGGAATGAGTCTCCAGCAGAGGAAGAAGCTGGGACTGGGCAGTTAAAAGCAGCTCAATGTGTGGCTTCGAGGGCGCTGAGGGAGCGGCTGGTTCCTGTGCAGGTCATCAGCCTTGGAGGCCTCTTCCCAGCTCCACCCTTGCTAGAACCATCTCTGAGAGTTATCTTGTGGCCCCTGGATGAGCTGGCTGCTTCTCCCTGCCCTCCTCTGAGGGGGTGGAGGGATGTGGCCGTTGGTGGCATCAGCTGGAGGCACCGATGGGTTGCTTAGATGGATCGATAGAAAAACCTTTCTGCAGAGCATTTTAGTAAATCAGCTGCTGAAGCAGCTCTTGGTTGCTGCCATCTACATTTCTCCCCTCACACTCAGTGAGGAGGAAGAGCAGAGCAATGACACAAAGTTTTTATGATGGATGGGATGGGTCATTAGCAAAGCTGAGGCTGGCAAGGTCCCTCGAGGAGTACCAACCCTCCTTTTCCTTCCCCAGGAGGACTCTGAAGGACACTCTTCTTCACTGCGTTCATTTCAGGCTTTTGGGAATTTTGGTGGGAGCAGAGACTGGAGAGGTAGAGGAGGTGGTATGAAACTGCTGCTTCCTGATAGTGCCAGAAACCACAGGCTTTTCCCAAGACTTTTGACCCTCTAGAGAGCTTAAACTTGTGCTGATGGTGGAAATGTGTGTCCATAATGGAGCTGGGGCCCATCTGTGAACAAAGAGTTCTTCAGGGGCTTGCTAATTTAGCACATGGCCAGAGTGCTTTGGATGTGAGGAGTATTTTACTCATGTTTACAAAGGCATGAAATAGTGTTCCTCGTGTTAATGGCCCATTTAATCAAGGCCTTCCAGCTAGGCCATTTCAAGGCATTAATTGAACTTCTTGGGTGCTCAAGGCCATTAACCTTTGATTGTAGCCCACACCAGAGGCAAACTAATCACTCCGAGTTCTCCCCGGCCTTATTGCTTAAGCACAGCGCAGGAATGCGGCACACGGTGGATAAATCATTCACCACGATATCATCAGGGCTGCCGGGCTGCCATCTAATTCTGCTGGGGTACAGAATGTTACAAACCGTGGCAATTAGCATTTGCAGGCACTGGGAAACCTGCTGGAGTGATACACACGAGTTTAAAAAAAAAAAAAAAAAAGAAAAAAAGGGAGGAGGGAGAACAAGAGAAGCAGGGAGCTGAATGTTGGCAGGGAACTGCAGCCTTCCCCCGGGCAGGTGCCTTACCTCTGTGGTAGTTTGCTCTTATCTCTGCTGATCTGGACCATCTGCCAGGTCTTTTCCATCCCTGTGCTGGAGGCAGGGTTTGTTTGTGCCATAATGATGCCTTATAACGGAGAGTGCTGGGATGTAGCTGTGCACGTATCCAGAAAATCCGAAAGGATCCAGAAAAAAACGCTGGAGATGGTTTAGAGCTCTGTATTAGAACGTTTATTTTCTCTTGTGCCTTCCTTGCTGTCTGGGGTAGTTCTCTGGGGGTGCTAGTTTTGAATATTTTTAGCGGTGACTTTAAGCTGCAAATCGAAGTTGGTTTGCTGGCTCAGACCAAAGCTGACAGTCCTTCCCGAGGTAAAACTCACCCTGCCTCTTATGGGACTTGTCTGAGGTGACAGCGTTCAAGATCTCCTTGTTGGTGTTTTCTGGCCTTGCTGTAATGAGCAGTCTGTGAGAACACCAAGAAAACAAATTAAAAAAATGGCATTGACAACTCATTCTTCCCACAGAGTTCAACCAACCAAACAAAAAGACCCTCCCGAACCTTGTTTTCCCATTCTTGTTGGTCTCCTAATTGCTTTTCAAAGAGGGGGGCTTCCTCTCACTCCCATCCGGCTCCTCTGGGCACCCCCTTTTCCTCGGCTCTCCCGCTGGCTGAGTGCTGAGCTATCTGCTCATCTGAACCAGCAGGAGCTGTTTGGGGCTTCTCAGACCTCCAGTGTTGGTTGCATCCCAACTCAATTTTGGTCTTCCAGTGCTGAAACACAAGCAGAGACTATTCTGGGAAGGAAAAGGCTCTGCCTGTCCAAAGCCAGAGGCTGGGACAAGCCCTCGGCATCCATCCCTGCTGATTCCAAGAAGCAGCTTTGGACTATTCTTGTGTGAGAAGCTGTCTCTGCTGCCCTGGGGCTGGCAGGGATCCGGAGGGGGCTACACGTGTGGGGGCCCCCAATTACCAGTCCCAGTTCCCAATGAGAGGGACTTTGGTCCCAAGGACAATAAGAGCAGGATATTCTGCGTGCCCGTGTCATTGTGACCTTGGAGCAATAGGACTGGAGGGTGGAGTTCCCAAATTGTGTGGCAAGTGGCTCCAGTCCTGAAGGAATCCAAAACCCTCCAGTGCGCTCATGAGCAAAAGGAGGAGGAATGTGTAGCTACTGGCTTGGTTCTAGGACACTGCAGTCCCTAAGTCTAGCCTAAACTCATTGCCAGAGAAATGAAAGAGCGGGGATGAGTTTGAGGGAGTGCAAAAGAACATGAGCTCACCCTGGAGGTCTTAAGCTGCCAAGGTTTTCCTGAAAAGGGAGCCGACTCCATGCAGACGGAATACAAGGACTCAAATGTCCCCAATAGGAAAGTTTCTATTAAAAAACCCAAATCCAGACATGTGCTTTTTTATTAATGAGAAAATTCTTCTGTTGTTTATGAGATCAGCCCTTTAAGGGGGGCAATGGGAGGAGAAGAAGAAAAGAAGCTGTTTGTTAGCAAAATGAAATCCAGACAAATATTTATAGCTACTTTCAAGTGGCTTGTTCTAACATGAGTCGACTATCCTTAATACCTTCCCTTTAGCACCATTAAGCATCTCACTGGCACTCAGAACAAATTTATGAATGTCTTATAAAAGTCAACAAGCCGCAGGAAAAAAATAAATAAAAAAGAGCCTTATGCAAACAGTGCTTCATTGCAAGAACTCAAACAAAGAAGGTCACATTCATCATTTGCTCCCGGACAGGGAAAGCCAAGAAGACGGATGGATGATGACACAAGACCTGGCTGAGTTTAAATCCCCACCTAAGAGGAGTTTCTGGAGGTGCTGCCAGGGTGGCCACGCTCTTCACAGGCTGCTCTCCTGCCACATCTCACACGTTCCAGCGATCGCTGCTCTCCATCAGAGCTTTCTCT
Source organism: Mohoua ochrocephala (assembly GCA_013398855.1). Classification (NCBI taxonomy): domain Eukaryota; kingdom Metazoa; phylum Chordata; class Aves; order Passeriformes; family Acanthizidae; genus Mohoua; species Mohoua ochrocephala. Next base: position 32,646 of record VZTA01009374.1, on the reverse strand, counting down.
GACCTGCAAAGTCACTCGAGGAGCTGAATTCCTGTCCCATGGAGTGTGCTGGGCAATGGGCTTCATAAAATTAGGTGGAGGTAACTGATGTGGTTGGAGCCTGTCCATCAAACAGAGGGAAGGGTATCAGCGTGGGGGAACTGAGGGTAAATCAGGTGGTCAAATGTGACTTTACTCGAGTGTGACCTAAAGGAACATTCCTGCTCGATTAGGATATAACGTTAATTTTCTCAGCAACTTCTAAGGGTTGATATAAAAAGTTCTGGTAGTTGTAGGTGCTGGTTCCCCGTTGTATTTAAGGACTGTGATGCACAAAATGGCAATTAATTACTAGGAGCTTGGTGCAGCTAATGAGTCTTTTTATCAGTTCTAGAAAGCTCTGAAGCCAGAAGGGTGATTTCAACATGAAAAGGCCATTCTTTCAGCGACACAGGGAAAAAGGGAGGACACCTGCAGGGTGGTCCCTAGAGGTTAAAGCTGGGCTGAGCAGGGGCTGCAGGAGGAATGAGGTTCAAGTCAGAGCATTCCCAGTCATCCACTGTGCTGGGGAGACGTTTGGGACTGGGTTCAGGTACGGGGTGTGGAGCTAAGCCTGGCTTTAGGGAAATGTTAAACCAGAGAAGAGATGGGGGTTGTGGAAGGAACAAGCCTTGGTGGATGAGTGATGGGGAAAAAGTTTAGTCTGCACAGAGGATTGATAATCCCGGGTTAAACCTGGGACTGGAGGGACTTTTTGTACATAGCTGGGGTTTTGGCTAAATGGTCACTCTGATGAGAAAACTCCTTTCTTGTGGCACCTGTGCCGTTTCTGATGAATCCCTGAATTGTTTTTCAGCTCTCAAACCTGCACTCCATTCTCCCTTTCCCCAGCTTTGGGAAATCTGATCAGATTTGGAACAGAGAAAAAAAAAATTCTTTTCTTGCCGCGATGAGGAAGCCCATGTGTGCACACAGCTCCCACCCTGACACAAACCCAGCAAACACAGAGCTGCACTTCCCTGAAATCAGAGTCGGGTCCCACCAGGTGATGAGTGCTGCTGAAGGCAGCTCATCCCTTCAGCCTCCAGAGCCGTGAAATTCTTTGGATTCTGGATAAATGCAGATCACAGTGTGCACTGAATCACTTCTGCTGTTGCTCTCCTGTCTTTGCTGTCATGCAAGGGATGCTGAGAAACTCTGCTCCTGAATATAGGCTGGAAAGTCACTTCTTTATAGGGTTTAGTGCTGCCTCCAAGTCAAAAACCTCAACGGGAGTGGGGCACAATTTGCTCGTGTCTGTTCTGGTTTATGCAGGGTGATAACCCCGTGGAAAGGGAGCTGCTGCAGGACGTTTGCCATTTTTACCATTTCCCAGCAAAACGGGAAGGTCTGTGCCTGTGAGAGAGCCTGCAAGCTCACGTGGAGGGAAGTGGGAAAAGCAACCCTCAAACTTTTCATCATTCACACAGAAAAGAACTGAAGGGACAAAAAAAAAATCAAGCGAGGGATGATGAAAGAGCTTCACGGTTTTGAAGAGGGTTCTTTGGGGTTAAAAGTCTGCCTGCTGCAGAGTTAGACTTTCTCCTGCTCTCAAACCATGCGAAAGTCAAACAGTTCAAGAGTATTTGCTGCTGTAAATTGTTCTCCAGAACCCCAGTGCTTTGGGCTGCCTGGGCTTTATCTCCTGTGTGTCTTTTCCTTCAGCAGTTAAGAGAATTTTCCGCTTTGTGGCGTGACACAAACCGGTAACAAACCCCTCAACAGTTCCTTTAACCACTTGTTTTCTTCCAAACATTTTGTCTTGCCCAATTACTGAGTCGGCTGGAGTGACCTTGATGTAAACAAATACTTTTGAACTCGTGTGAGGATCAAAGACAGAAGAATGTGGAACGGAGGCTGGAATCTGGAAATGATCCACGCGAGGTTGGCATCGGTCTTCCATCTTTTTTTCATTCATTTTTTTGTGCTATGGAGCCCGGAGTGAATTTGCCCTGTCCAAAAGTGAAGAAAAGTGACTTTCAGGCAGCAGCACAATGGTTGCAACGCTGGCATTTATGAAAATTAATCTGCTTTGTTTCCTGCTTTAGCATGATCGTCGTCAATATAAATCATCAACGATGTGGATTAAAGCCTCTGTTGTTTTCTGGTGGCTCTTTTGCTTGGATTCTCTGACTGGATCGGAATTTTAGCTGGGAAAAGTCACAGATAGCACTTAACTGCAGGTTAAGGTCTTGGAGAAAGTGTGATTTTTCTGTAGAAATTCTCTCTCATCTCTTTCAGAAATGAAGAAAGTGGGAGCTCAACATCGCTAGGCTGTGTTGATGAGTTTTTAATTGTTTTTTTACTATTACCAACTTTGAAACAAACGGATCAGCTGTTTGTCATTTCTAAAGGAAGCAGCCAAAACTGCATTTAACAGTGAAGTTAGAACCCTGCTGCACTGCTCAGAAGAAACGAGGGGTGAGCTGTGCTGGCAGGAGCAGTTCTGCCTCACAGTTCTTCTGACTGCTGGCACTGGAATGGAGAGGAGGTTTTGTCATCCATTAAAACTGACATTTAGCTTTGCTTAAGGTGACTTAAAAGTCTAAAAACAAATGCTCTGGAAATTTCATGTGCTGCTGTGTGAACTGCAGAGGAATAGAAGCCCTTTTCAGAAGCAGCCTCTGATTTTTGTGAACCTCCCTTTTTAAATGCTCGATCTCAGCTCCTTGAGCTGAGCTGGGGAGCATCTGCAGCTTTCCTTGGCTTTAGCTGGACAAGAAAGGTGATTTTCTGTGAGAACCAGGCCTGCTTTGTCCCTTAGGTTGGACATTCAGGACAAGAAGGCATTTCAGCACCTGTCTGACACACTCACTCGTGTTCTGGGGGCAGTCAGACCCGAAATAACCCAATTTCCCAGGTCTCCTATATTTTATCTTGCAGCCTGCTCTTCCCTGTTGGGAGGTGGGGGGAACAGAAGGCTCTCTGGGCTTAAGGACAAGAGTGGTTTTCTCTTTAAAAAGTTCCCCATATTCCCCTTGATGTTGAAATGAATAAAATCCCCACTGTAGCCCTCAAATCTCCTGTATAGGTTTGTTAGGTTTTCCAGTAAGTAAAATGTCCAACAAGTTGATTTTCCAGGCTTTTAGTAGCATTCAACAGCAGATAGGCTTTTATGGAAACCTGATTCTCCAGTAGCTGTAGGTTCCTAACGGTAACAAACAAACAAAAATTTGATTTTTTTCCCCCCAGCCACACAATCTTTAAAATATTAACAGGGTTTTAAAACTTTTATTTGTACTAGTAGTCATTTTTCCAGCTGTTGAGCTGATCAATACTTTCATTTTTCTTCGCTCCCAGCCCATCAGACATTTTATTTTAGTTTTTAACAAGAAGGAAGCTGCGTTGACTCCTTGGTCTTATTCCTAAAAATATATTTCTGAGGGCAATTAAAGGAGTCTTGTCACCAGTTCCTGGATTGCACAGAAGTCCTCTCTGATACTGCAGGGCAACATTTTTTGCAGGCATAAATATGGGAAAGAGACTGCTGCCATTGTGACACAGCACCGAAATACTTCATATTTATTTGTACATGCCAGCCCAGCTCTGACATCAGTGGCACCAGTGGAGATCTAAATCTTCTTGGGACATTGCAGTCCTGCGCTGTGGCGTAACACCGGGGCAGAAAAACTCCCAGTAACTTTCCACTTGCCTCACGGAGACCCCTCTGCTCACAAAAACGCCCTCTTCCTTGGAAAAATGGGGGTTTTTAAATTGTTTCTTTTGCTTTTGTTGGGACAGGCGATGTCAGGGGGTTGGATGTAGCTCAGAGGATGGGAAAATGACATTTCCAGGATGCTCCAGCTCATGTTAGGGCCACTGCAAAGGGCAACTTCGCTCTCCAGACTTTTTTGAGGGATGCATGGTCAGATGGAAGATTCCTGAGCATCCTTCTGGTGCAGAAAGATGCCTGGGGCTGGAGTGTGGGGGGAAAAACCTGGAGACTGGCCAGGATGGTGGTGCAGAGGAATTGAGCATTGGCCGTGCTTCAAGAGCACCAAAGCCTTTGGAACTGAGCATTGCCCATGCTTCAAGAGCACCAAAGCCTTTGGAATTGAGCATTGCCCGTGCTTAAAGAGCACCAAAGCCTTTGGAACTGAGCATTGCCCGTGCTTCAAGAGCACCAAATCCTTTGGAATTGAGCATTGCCCATGCTTCAAGAGCACCAAAGCCTTTGGAACTGAGCGTGGATGTGCCCTTTGGAGTGGCCACTGAGACCTTTGGTGTTGCCAGAGGGATTGGAGGGGAGGTGGAGAAGGGAGGGAAGGCTCGAGGTGGTGGCTGAGCACAGACATGGCCTCGTGCTCTCCAGAGCTTGGCTGCAGCTCCTGCAGCTCTGACGCTCCTGTCGTCTGCCTGGGGACATTTGACAGATCTGTCCCTATTTGTTGTGTAAAAAACTCAGCAAAAAGCATCAATTCAGTCACTCACAAGAGCTCAGCATCAGCCACAGCTGAGAAGATCACCAGGGGCAGATGAGGAAACCAATGTCTGCACCGCTGCTGGCAATTTCGGCCCTCTCCGGTTTATAAAAGGAGGTGCAGCAGGGAAGTTGCACAATCTGGGAGCTTGAATGGAAAATGAAGAGGATTCACAGAACTAGATAATTCTCCCAGGGGAAAAATAAACTCCCAAGGAAGCGAGTGGCTGGGTATTTTGAGCGCAGAGGTTACCAGCAAATGAGGATGTCCCAGACCTGGCTGCGTGTGGCCCTTTGCTCTGCCGTGCAGCTCAGGGTTTAGAACATCTGTCACTCACGGCCAGGGGGGTTTGTGGAGTGGAACAATGTGCCTTTATCCCTTCCCTGAGTGAAGTCGGGTTCGGTGGCTGGTACTGATGATTCCTGTCTTGATCTCAGCATTTTTGCTAATGAAGTGTCCTTCAGCTGGTGTGAGGGGATGAAGCAAAGCACTGAGTCCCCCACAGCCAAGTGACACAAGCCCCAGTGCCCCCCAGTCCTGCCCGGGGCACTTCAGCTCCCGGTTATTGCACAGCAGGTTTAAAACCAGATCGATTTTCACGGATCTGTGTCTGGGTTACCTTTCTCCTTCCATCTCCGTTAAGCTGGCAGGGGGTTCTCGGGCAGCATTCCCACATTGCTTGGAAGAGGCTGCTCTTCACACCTGCTGATGTTAAATGCTTTGGAACCACGGCTCTGCAGGTTCTCACTGTCCTCCAAAGACTGGTGTGGGATGGGATCCTGCTCTCCTTTGTTCAGTCGTTCTAAAGACTGGGCCTTTTGCTTGGACTGGTGCCCAAAAAGCATTTTTACAAGTCCAGGCTTTCACTCTGCCCTTGAGAGCTGCTAGGATTTTTTTCTCAGGATTTTATGTATGTCTCTCCCTGGCCTGGCTTTTGGGGGAGAGAAATGGACAAAAAAAGGTCAAAATGGTCTTGATATAGATGATGATTAATGATTATTTGTAAATGAAAAATCAGGCTCTCACTTTGGCCTAATGTCCATCAACTTCCAAACGTCCCTTCAGGAGGGAATGTGTTGCTATTTATTTCTAATCAGATTTTTGTTGTCTTCCCCTTTTGCCTTAAATGCCAGAATTAAAATATTTTGTATTATGCAGCTGGAAAGAGAACTTGTTGTGCTCAATGTCCTGTTGAGGAGTGACACAACTGATAATAGGCACAGTTATCTGTAGAATTGCACTGCATGCAGAGCAAACACAGTTTTACAGACTGACAGAATTATTACTACTGCACCAAATTTGTATTTCATGCATTACTTGAAAAATGCAGCTTTTTCCCATTTGAGATGGAGTTCAGCTGATTTCTTTTCTGTGTTGGTGTCCTTTGAACTTGAGGCTTGCAGGTGAAGGAGGATAAGGGCAGGAATAATTTGTGTGCTGGTTTTGTAGACTTTCAGCATCTTTGCACCTCTGGTTCTGTGACGAGTTTTGGGGTGGTACAATGTAAACTGGAAATCTGTGAGGAACTCAAATGGAAACTTCATAGGAGGATGATAAGCAACAAAAGCTTTTTTCTGATTTTTTTTTTTTTTGGGGGGGTAATGTTTAGGTCCCATCCAAGGTGCAAAGTGTGGATGAATTATGCCTCTGCCGAGCCCCCAAAATGTAGCAAGAGCAGTTCATATGGAAGCTAAGGTAACTCAGATTTCCATAACTGAAAGCATTTACTATGGATTTCCCAATGTCAGAAATGAGAGGATGAGTGAGGACGTGGGCAGAGGATCCCCGTTGCTTCTGCTTTAAAAATCAGGACAAATTAAAGCAGTTTGAGCCCTGTCTCTTTCCTTACCCCTGCCTGTTTTTCTGCTGTGCTGGTTCTCATGGCAATGGAGCAATTCCAGCCTCGTGCCCATCCCTTCCCTGCTAACCCTGCCTGTTTAAGATCCTGGTGCTGAGGATTTGGCTACTGGGGAGTATCAGTTCAGTGGGATTCTGCAGGTCTGTCAGAATGGGGATATTGCCCACAACACCAGTGGAACTGGGCAGAACTGGTCCCAGTGGTTTTTGGAGAAAGGGATTTCTTCCATTTCCCCAACCATTTCCTCGCTTTGCCTGTGGGAATTTTTCCAAACCTTCGCAACGACTGCGACCATAGATTGGGGAATTCAAGCAGAGTTTTTGCAGGGAATTGCAATCTTTAGTGCTCGAGTCTGTGCGAAGGAACACAGACAGAGCTGTGCTGTGTCATCCCAGCAGCATTCCTGCAGCTCGGGTCTGATTTGGGTCACAGCAACCGTGTGAGGAGAAATCCATAACACAGCAAGAATACAGTGATATTTCCCTTGATTATGCCTTTCCAGTCTGCAGCTGAGAAACTTTTTGAACCAGAGATTTGTTCCTCTTTTTCCCTCTGAGATCAGTGGCAGCTGTGGGCACTCAGTAATCTCCGAAGCCCAGACTACTATATTTAAGTGCCTAAATATAGACATAGAGGCCTAGGAGCCCATGGGTACCATTGAAGTGGACTGGAAACTTCCCATTTGCCTTTCTGGGGATTGGATCAGGCCCTATTTCAGGTAACCAGCTCGAGAAAAAAAAAAAAAAAAAGTAAAATTGGATTAAGTGGCTCGTGCAAGATGGTTGAACAAATGGGACAAATGGCTGGCAAGGCTCGGGAGCTCTGGATGCCATTCCTGTGCTCCCACTGCCAAATTAAATTTGCTCTTGTATAGAAAGAGCTCGTGCTGGTGAGCCTGTTGTAGAGGTGGAAAGGCATCTTAATTGCATCTTCTCAGGGAACAGAGCTGCAGGGGTATTTCGTGCTGCTCTTTATGGCAGTGTCTGGAGAGCAGCAGCTCACAGGATGCTGCAGCCTGACTTCTGCCTGGTTAACAAAGTGATTGAGACACAGCCTCCATCTGTTGGTTCAGAAAGGATTCACTGTTTTCAGTCCTCCTGCTCACCCTGAAGTGTACCTGTGTATCTGGCTGCATAATTCAGTACCTCTGTTTGAAACAAAGGCATTTGGAAAGGGGGAAGGCAGGGAATCAGGATCTGCTGTAACGGTAAGCAGGAATCATTCGGGGATTTCTCCTGCTCAGGCTGAACTGGTGGCAGGGAGATGAGCCAGCCTGGCAGGGAGCTGTGCCTCAAGCCTGTGCCAAGGCCAGATCCCTCTCCCTTTGAAGGCAGGGAGAGTTAAACCATTGACTTCACTGCAATTGGGTTAAGCCTGTAAATAGTTCCTAACACTTGCATATTATTAGTTGCTCTCATGGCCAGATCTAAGCATACTTGATCTCTGGAGGAATTTGACTTTGCATACAGCCAGACATTCCTCATTTCTCATTAGCTGGGTAAACACATGTGCAGAGAAGTTGGGTTTGTCCTCTCAACACAGTTGCTTCTTCCTGAGAGGGTGATGAATGGCCTTGTGGAAACTGTGTGAAATACAGCATTTCTGGAAAGAAATCTCTGGTTTGTCCTACAACGAGCTCTGGCTGTGACAGCTGAGCAGGGGAGGCTCGGGCCGTGCGTAGGTCGGAGTCTTTTGTGATGTGGGGCCTTTGGCATGTGCTCTGCGTGTCACAGAAGATAAGGACAGCAAGTGGGTGCTCCAACAGCTGGGATGGGAATCCAGGGGAATGGCAGGGAGCTGTCATCTGATGGCTGTAGCAAAGGGCACGGGAGGGAGAGGCTTTGGAATACTGTCTGCAACTGTGTGTGATTTGCTTTTTACCATATTAAACTTGTATAGAGCTACAGAATGGTTTGGGTTGGAAGGGACCTTAAATTTCACCCAGTTTCAACCCCTGCCACGGGCAGGGACACCTTCCACTAGACCACGTTGCTCCAAGCCCTGTCCGATCTGGCCTTGAACATTTTCAGGCAACCTGTGCCAGGGCCTCACCCTCACAGGGAAAAGTTTCTCCCTAATATTTAACCTGGTTTCCCCCTCTGCCGGTGTGAACTCGTTCTCCTTGTCCCGTCACTCCAGTTCCTGATGCAGAGCCCCTCTCCAGCTTCCTTGTAGTCCCTTCAGACACTGGAAGGGGCTGTGAGGCCTCAACACCACCTTCTCTTCTCCAGGCCGAACCCCAACTTTCTCAGCCTCTCTTCCTAAACTCCATCTCTTGCTTTTCTTCATCCCAGTCCAATTTTATGCTCGTCCTTTCGCAATCACACACCAAGAGACTTCCCTGTGGGTTTATCAGGAGGAGGAGCAGTCAGCAGGTGCACTGGCACCTCACACGAGTGAGGGGGCTGCGAGGGCAGTGCTGGGGTAGGGGCCAAAAGGTGGGAGGCTGGATCCACACAAAAGGAAACTCTCAGGGTCGGAGGTGCCTGGGCTCTCCCTTCCTCTGTCGTCACGGGAACGATCCCAAGAGTTTGGGACTGGGTGATGCAGCTGGTCCTGAGGTGGGAGATGGCTCAGAGCACTGGAACGGCCACCCCGCAGTGACAGGATGGGGGCACAGCTCTGATAAGACCGGGCACCTTCTCAGTCCTGCAGCGAGTGCTTCGGGTTGGCTTTTCTTACTCATGAAGTGCCTCTTTTGATCCTCATTTCAACAAGGCCGAGCTGCTGCGCCTCAGCCGACGCAATGCACTCGTGGCTCGTGTTCCTCTCCTAAGAGCTGAATGAGTTGCATCTTGCCTGATATCTCTGGGCAAATTCCACGCAGAAGCCATTGGGCAGCCACACCCAGGGCCAGAATTTGCTCAAAAACACCAGGGGTTGGTTTTTTCCCCAATGCTCTGCATGCAAATGCGAAACGCAAAGCAATCCATTTTAATCTGCAGTTTCCCAGAACAAGGGTTTGGACCTGGACGTGTGGGCACGAAACGAGTCTAAAATTAGACTTACCTAACCTTCAATTAAGCTCGATATCTAAGCATCCGTGGGAATGATCCCCAGGCCTGGAGTTATTGCCTGCTGAGAGCTGGGCTGTTTCCCTGTCTGAGGGTAGTGCTGTATTGTTCTCCGAAGGGCTGTGTGAGTCACATCTTCTATGAGTTGTTTTATCACTGTAATTAGTCCACATATTGAGGGGAAAAAAGAAATAAGAGAAGGGTATACAAAAGGATAAAGGCAAAACATGTTAGGAGCCCCTGGAAAATCGTGGAGCTCTCCATACGATTTTTTTTTTTTCCAGTTGACAAATAAAACATTTCTAACTTCTTTCATTTGGGCTTCCACGGAAATGTCTCTCCCATATGTCAGTGGTGTAATCTGCATAATGAACAGAACTTCACAGATGGACTGGCTGATGCAAGGGACATTCTTTAATATTGACAATTACGGAGCTTTTGCTTCCCATGTTGCATAACTTCAGAGAAGTGCTGCAGTTCAGGGAGGTGAGGTTTTGTTCCAGAATAATCAGTGGCACGAAGTAGCTGGAGGAAAAGGCAGCCATTAAAAAGAGAGGCCCCCAACCAAAACCCTTTTCAGAATGTGTGGGCCCTTTGAAAAAACAAATAAACAAACAAACCCCACTCTGATTTCATGCTTCACTTTTTGACCAACGTCCTCAAGTTAATGGGTTTTTTTCTCCCCACAGTTTATGCAATGATCCAGCTCTTCTCACTGTCTTGGAACTTGTTTGTGCCCTTGGCTTCTGAAGTTTTTAAAACTTGTTTTAGGTTTTATTACAAATGCTTTTTTTAAACTAAAGGCCTTTTAGGAATGCAGGAAAATATTTGTTTTGAAGTCCAGCTTTCACCTTCATTGCTTTCCTTGGCCAAAACTCACCACTTATTCAAATTCACAAAGTTCTAGGACTTCAGATTTTATTTCTGTAACCCTACTTGGTAGGTTAGAGATCAAATCCCTTCTGGATCCTCTCTCTGTCCTCCTCCAAAGATGCTCGGTGGTGACGTGGTTTTAAACTCCTCTCCCAGTTATTGCTGGACCAGGGGGTAAAGTCAGAAAGGTTGAATTTACTATGACCGTGTGTCCAGGACTTGGAAAAGCTTTGTGGAAAACAAAAGTCTAGTTTGTATGAAAGAGGGCATTTTCTTTTGCCGTTTTATTGAGATGGGTCACCCCGGCCAAGAACCTGGAAGACATTAAAGTCGATGTGATTGTCGCAAACATTGAGGGTTTCATTTTTTATTTTTATTTTTCTGAACCAGCTACGCTTTCAGAGAGCCCGAGGTGGAACTGCAGCCCACGAGGAGGTATGAAGGTGACATTTTGGTTATCCAGGAACAACAGTAACATGCAAGAGCTCTCAGTTCGACGTGTGTGGGGAGAATATAAAATTTTATGAAGCGATGGTTTCCAATATAACGAAAGATATCTCACTCTTGGCGTGAAACTCAGACATCCACCCATCCAAAGCCTTTGCCCGAGGCCTCCCCAAACTCACACTCTCCTCCTTTGTTCCCCAGAGTTGCCTGATTCCTGGGTCTTCAGCGTTTATTCTGTCCCCCAGGGCACGTCCAGCTGAAGGTGCAGTCGCTCCCCTCGTGTCCCTGCAGTACCAGCAGAGGTGTGACAGCACTGGCAGCTGTTTGGTGGCCAGACAGATTTGCAATATCTGCATGGAGAAGGTGTGTTGCCTTCCCTGAGGATTGTACCTGTCCTCATGGAGAGGTGTTTTTTCTTGGTTCAGATCAGCTTCAAGCTGGAGACTTTCACGAGAGTTCCTCTTCCATCTTTCCTCAGACTGATTTCAGGTGCTGCCCGTGATCACCTCTCCCCTCCTGCCCTGCTTGCCTGGGACTGTGACCTCTGAATGCCTCTCTCTCTATTTCAGGCATATTGTCCTGGTATTTTTTGGCCCAGAGCCTGCAGACTCTGCTTTGCTGGCTGGAACAGCTTCCCAGGGACTCGCAGGCAGCTGGGGGTTGAGCTGGGAATCGAGTTTTCCTTGAATCCCAACGAAATGCTCTGCCTGCTGTTGCTTCCTTCCCTCTTCCAGAGGATCTCCCAGAAGAACAACGTTCTGCTGAAGCTGTAGTTGAAACCCTGGGTGCCACAAGTGAGACCCATCCATTTATTTTTTGTCATTTTAAGGAGGGCCGCTTCTGGAAGTGATGTCTGTCCTCAGCTTCCAGACTTGCACCTGCCCGATCCCCTCTGTTTGGAAGCAAATTTGAAGCCAAACTGTGGTCTCAGAATATTTATATCTGTCTATCAATGCATTCTTGAGCGTGGGTAAATATCTCACCCCCTGTCAAACGCAATCACGTGCTTCAGGCAGCGTTTATGCTTTGATCAATGTGAGATTTCCTCGGGGAAGGGAAGGGAGTGGTCCCATCTCAGATAATCCATGGCAGGAGGAGGGAAGTGAGCTCCTGATTTATTGTTATTGGCTGGGTGTAACATGATGCAACTGCTGCACAATAGAAAATGTGGTTGCACTTGCAGACTGAATGATTCCTAGTTGAATTTCCATTCAGTTTTGGCCTTTCCTGCTCATTCATCACTGGTACACAGGCCATAATTTCCTTCGGCATATTTTAATTCCAGGCTAGCGACTGGTTTCCTAAGAGAGGTTAATCTTTGGGATTTTACTGATCCTTTTGGCCTCACTGATACATTAAAACTCAATATCCAGATTATATCAATTAACTGAAATTTGTTAGAGAATACACACAGTGTTATTTTCTCCTCAGCTGGATGAGTGTGTTCCACTTCCAAAGGTAACAGGGATCCTCCATCCGAGGACTGAGACTCCCCTTGTTCTTTTTTTCAAACCTCCTTCAGAGTAAAGCAACTTTTTTCTTGTGTTTAAACGAAGTTTCCTGTATTTCACTGTGCCCACTGCCCCTGGATAACACTGGGAAGATCCTGACCTTGTCTTCTTCTCTCTCCCTGTCAGGTATTTATCCACTAAGCCCCATTCCTGCAGTTATGCAATTTCCTGAAGTCCTCACTGTTCATTTAAAAATAGGATTTTTGCTCTCTCGGTCAGAGGGCCGTTTAGCATTTCTCCCCTAGGCACAGGAACCGGGAGGAATGTGGCATTTGGATTAGAGATGATCTCCAGCCCTGCGCTCTCCCCTGCAGGACACCGCCTCCCGCTCTCCTCCACGTGGAGATAAGCACACCTATGGCTGTCACACCAGAATATTTAGCAAATGGCTTTTATTCTCCTTGGACACGTGTCCCCAGTCCTTGGCACGAGGGGACGTCACCCGGGAGCTCGTGCTGAGACAGTCTCACCTACCCCTCCTTTTTGTCTTCCCCATCTTTTCTGCCTTATTATAACTCAGCGAGGGACAGAGCAAATGTTGGCTTCCCTGGCTGCTTAGTGCAGTGGCAACTCTTACAAAAAA
>VZTA01009374.1:0-19886 GCA_013398855.1 Mohoua ochrocephala | reverse complement strand
AGGCAACAATGTATAAAAAAAAAAAAAAAAAAAAAAAAAAAAAAAAAAAAAAGTTTTAAAAAAAAAAAAAAATTAGTCCTAATTAAGGAGTTGTCCTCATGATTTGTGGTTTTGTATACTGGCAAGCAGGCCGAGGCTGTCTGATTTCATTTCTGTAAAAGAATGTAACTCCAGCTCCTTGCCAGTTTATACCATTCCCCATGCCGGGCAGTAGATAATTTCTCATGGTCCCAAAGCTTTCAACAATACTCTATTATGTTTCATGACTCATAAATGGGCTGGTGCCCATGGAAAGCCATGTGGCTCTGTGCAGGCAGCACAGCTCCCCGCAGTAGGTTTGAACTGATTTCATAGCCTCCAGACCTAGCATGGTTTATTATTTTTATGACTTGCTCACTGTTCTCATTGTTGCTGAGACCATATTGCATCAGGGATAAAATTCAAGGCCCCGATGCATTTCTGTGCAGAACGAAAAGGCACAAAACGTGGAGCTGCCATTGGAGGCAGAAGAAAACAAGACCAAACAACAGGCTGGACTCAAGTCAGGTCTAACAGCTCCTTGAGATAAGCAGCTCCTCTGAACTGGAGGCAGCTGATAGATCTGATATTATCTCCTCTGACAGAGCTGTGGGGATTATTCTTGGCTCACCTGTGCACTCGGGGCTCTGCAGATGGATGTTGCCCACCTTCTCTCTGTCAAATCAGAATCAACTCAAGGGCTGGAAAGATGGGATGAATAATCCTGAGCCTGCTCCTGCAACGGAGCTGAATCAAAGCAGCCAACTGTGACTTGCAGAATTCCTCGCTGCTCTCAGCCTGCTGAGTGTGTGCAAACACAAGTGAAGCCGCAGCCCAGCCCTCCACACCTGAGCAAAGGCTGGGAGATTTCAGCGGCGTGTTTATCCCGCTTTTATGAGTGTCCATGGAAAAAACTGCTGGCTGGCTTCTGTCCTGGGGATTTTTTAATCCTATTGTGATTTCCTGGGGTTTAGATTTGGCTGGCGTGAGCTCAGCAGCCTTGTGATATGGGGAGGGCTGTTCCAGAGGGGCTGGGGTGGAACGGGAGCCAAGAGGGGATCAGTGGAGGAGCGTTGAATGGAGTGGTTTTGTCTGCTGTTGTAAAGCTGTTTTGTAATACTCAGATAACTTATTGAGACTGCTGCCAGGTACTCTTGCAAGCATATGACTGTGGAAATAGCTGCTTGAGTAATAAGAACAATAGAATTTGAAAAAGAAAATATGATTTATATTATTATTTTTAAAAAAAATTTAGCTTGGGTAATGAAAACAAACAAGTCAGTATTGCTTTATTTGCCTAGTTAGATCTGTTTTCAGATTCTTATATTCCAGGCTAAGACAACATTTAGGTTGTAATAATACAGGCTGAGGGCTTATTTATTTTTTTAAATATAATAATCCCTTTCCTTCGCCTATTTGTTCGGTTTTTTGTGGAACCATTTATTTGGTCTTTGATATCTGAATTTTAAAGAAATCGCTCTCAGATTTAGCCTCGATGCATAAAGCACTTTCAAATGCACCTTCTCATTGTAGTTGCTCCTCGTTATATAATTTCCCATTTGCTCTTTCTTTCTTCTCACGCAGCCAGTTAAGGAGTTTTTAATGCACATATTTACTTGAGAGGGCTGAATATATTTGGTCTAGTGAAAGAAAAGTATGTTCCATAAACAGATCTGTTCCTTCAGCAGAGCTTCATCTGTTTAGCAATTTATATATATATATTTTTTTTTCTTTTTTTTTGGGGAAGGAGTCGCGGCAGTGCCATCGGGAACGGGCACGGCTGCTCGAAACAATCACCGGGCGTTTGCACAGAGAGCAGGGGCTGGAGTCGGGGAGCTCTGAGAGCTTTGAGAAGCAAAGCATGTGCGGATCTGCTGCGATGCCTAATGATTCATTTAGCGCGCTCTGCTTAATGATTCTAACGAGCAGATGTGGTAATCCTGCTGCCATCCTCACCACCTTCCTCACCCCCTTTTCCTACCCAACCCTGAACCAGGCAAGCAAATAAAAACCCCAGCAGCAGCCAGGATCCAAGCCGGGCTTAGGCAGGCTTGGCTGGCAGCAGGGACGCGCATTCAGCACCCTGGGCGAGGTGCAGAGCCGAGGTGGGATCCAGGTTTCCCACAGCCTGGCCCACGCTTGTGGCTCCCATGGGTTTCCCACGAGCTCCAAGCAGGGAAAATTCCCCGCTGCGGACCCAGCTCGAGGACTGCAAAGGGAGGATGCGGTGCCCAGCTGTAATTAAAAATGCCTTCCTATTAGTCCGTGTAGCTGGAGCCAAAGGAGCCGTGCTCTGATGCTGAGGGAGGCAGGAGCGGTAATTAATTAGCTGGATGAGCTTTTCCATTGCGCAGAGCCCGGTCCCATGACCCAAGACAGCTTTCATTGCGAGGCAAAAGGGAAGATTTATTTATTAAAGCTTAAGGCGAAGGTACACATAGATAGGTAAAAGTTTTGGAAACAACCTAAAATCCTTGTAGTGTGGAGCAGCCCGGGGAGCTGCTTACCCAATTTTCATGCAGAATGCCCTCCTTCCATCCCACCTCTGACCAACTCCAGACAGCCACCTGCCTAGACATGCTCCTTGGGGATTTTTTCCCTCGATTCAAATGCAAATGCTATGCTGATCACTCGCTCCGGAGGTTGGAAGCTGCTCTGGAGCAGTTACATGAATGTTTTCCCCAGCAGCAGAGGCAATTTAGTTTTGCCCCCACGTTTGGCCACTTGCTCTTGGCACTGTCCCACGCGGTTCATTGCCCCCCAAGGTGTGCTGAGGCAGCTCTTTGTGGAGACGTGAAATCATCCAAAATTAAAAAAAACCCAACCTGACTGCTGCTCAAAAGAATTTTCCCTGGCCCAGTTGATCACGGAGCCCCACAACCAGTTGCATCAGCACCTGGAAACAGGAGGTAAATCGAGGTGTAGGGATGGGAACGGGAGACCTGAGTCAGGCAGGAAAGTAGGAACTTCTCAAACTTGATTTTTTTTTGCTGGAAAAGAGGTTGTATAAATACATTTCCAGGTTGTGGTTGTACGGTTATGCATGCAGAGGGGGTAAATTGGTGTAGGTCAGGGGAATGCAGTTGCTTTTCTGTCAAACACAAGATGCAGAATCCATACAGGATTAAGAAAAAAACTGGAGGTGGCACTCAGTGCTGTGGGCTGGTGACAAGGTGGGGATTGGTCACATTGGACTCGATGATCTTGGAGGTCCTTTCCAACCTCGGTGACCCTGTGACTCTCTGTTTTGCCGCTTTATTTCGGATTTATGCCGGTAGCAGGAGGATGGAGAGCACTTGACCTGGCAGGAGGTTGGAGTGGGGCAGGCAGGTGGTGTTTGCCCTGGCAGAAAGCCTGCTGGTACGAAGTTGATGTGTTGAAATGTCTTGAACAATTTGGAGATGATTTCACCTTCGTGTCTTACCCGTGTGGCCGTGGCATTTTCAGTCAGGATCCCGGTGGGTTTTCTAAACTGTGGCACGGATGTGTCGCTGCTTTTCCCTCGTCACAGCTCTTTGCAGGAAGCTGTTGAGCTCCTGAGGGAGATGTTCCCTTCCTGCCCTCATGGTTTGCAGCTGGGGCTGTTCTGTGCCTCCTGTGTGGCCAAAATTGCAGTTCAGGGCACAAACGCTTCTCCACACCCTTCCTCGGCTCCTCACGGAGGCTGCACAAGACCTTTAGATTTGCCCTCACGACAGCAAAGGTGCTTTCTTGGACACACAATCTTTTGGGATTGAAATCTGCCATTTCCTGCTGCCAGGATTTGGGATTCCTGAGGGAACAGGAGGAGCGAGCCATCTCCCCAAAGGCCGAGGGACGTGAAAGATGTGTCTGTTGTTCGCATCTCTGAGGTGAAGCTCGGAGGCAGGAGGCAGATGGAAAATGGGAGTAATGTGGAGTTAATGCTTGACCAGTAACTCGTGCGTTCATTTATCCAAAACACAGGCTTTGCAACCCCTTCTTTGAAAACTGTTCCAGAAAGTCTGGTTGCTTCTGATGTTTCTGGCTGGCAGATGTGGACAGGAGCTGCCTCTTGGCAGGACAGACAGGTTTGGGTTTGATGTCCATCAGGAGCAGAGCCTCTCCCGTGAGGCTGCTGCTGAGGAGATGCAGAGCTGAGGGGGCCAGACAGTGGCTGTTAGAGAGCAATTACTGTCAGAGATCAGATTTGCAGATGTAATGAGTTAATGCCTAAACAAAATTAGTTAGAGCCCAGTTAAACCAGCGTGCTGTGTCTGAGGAGTGCTCTCAAGCAATGCCTTTGGATGTGCGTTGAAAAGGGACTTTTTTCCCTGCAGAAGTGAGCTGCTGGCTCGGGATGAGGTTTGGTGCCACGGAATGAACGTCAAAATCCGTGAGAACATGGGCCCAGCTATTGAAGCAGTGTGGGGAGGATTGTTTTCAAGCACAAGGGCTCTAAGTCTGGGCACACGAGGAGAGCTGTGCAAAAAGCTAATTAGGTGCATTTTCTGGAGAGGTACCTGGGGTATATCCACAGTCCCAGTGCTTGAAGAGGCAAGTCTGAGTTGCGAGTGTGAGCATTGGGCCTGGCAAAGCCTCTTTCATGATGAGATTTGGACGTGCAAGCCAACACACAATTACTTTTGTTTCCCTTTTCCTCTACCTTTCTTTTTTTTCCCCCCACGATTAGCTGAAGGTACCTGGAGGATGCTTTGTTCTGCTGCAGTTCCCTTTCCCTCATTCAAAAAGTGTGCTTTCCTGGACAGCAACCAAGTCTGCATTCGTGCCAGCACCCCAAGCTTGTGCTGACCTGTTCCATTGTGGCAAAAAACTGCTAATGAGTGCAAATGTGTTCCTGGAAAACCCTTGATGCTGGAGAGGCATCTCTGACTGGAATGATGCTCCTGGCTATGAAATAGCTGAACACCTGTTCCTCGTTCAGTGCAAACCCCCCCCCCCCCCAAAACCCAACAAAGAACCAGGAGACCCTCAGGAGCTCTGCTCCCTTTTTAATTTCTGAGTGCCCCCTGTCTGCAAGGCCTGCTGCTCCAACTCAGGTTTTTAACTTTTTTTTTTGATGCCAATCACTCTAAAAACTGCCACATTCCTTTATCCATTCGGAAACAAACCCCACTCTTCTGTTCTCACGTGCAAAAGGCTGTCAAGATACAAAAGACTGAGGGTTGACCCTGAAGAAACAATTCCTGCAAGACCCAGAAGGAGGTAAAGTGATGTTTGGAAAGCTGTTTGGCTTGGTGACATGAGGGGTTTTTGTTCTAATGCTGACCTCTAATCACCTGAGTCCTGCCTAATCAAAACTGAGATCTGGCCTGTATTTACTGCTTAGATGGATTTATTATCTGCTTGTAGGAGGATTGTTCTGCAGTTTAAATCACAGCTGCCACCAGTGATGCTGCACTGATGGATGTGTTCATCCACGGAGAAGTTGCTTGGCTTTTTCCATCCCTGGAAGGGTCCAAGGCCAGGTTGGATGGGGCTTGGAGCACCCTGGGACAGTGGAAGGTGTCCCTGCCCATGGCAGGGGGGTGGAATGAGATGATCTTTAGGGTTCCTTCCAACCCAAACCATTCTCTGCTTTTGTGGGAATCTGTTCATCTTTACGGGAGCAGATCTGGGGTGGAAGAGAATAGGAGTAGGAAAAAGTATCCCTGAATAGCTTTATCATCATCTTAAAAAAAACCCCAAACAACCAAAAACCTCCCCCAACACCACCCCCCAAAAAACCAACCAAAAACCTCCTGACCAACAACTGCTAAATTTCCAAGCAAATAAAAAACCCACCTCACCTACAGAGTCAGGCTTTCAGTCTGTATAAACTGGTCTCTGAGCAGTGGAGGAGCTGGCCTGTCCACACACAACCTCACAGCTGGCTCTTCCTTCCTGCATTTCTTTTGCCATCTGTGTGGTGGTTTTTATTTCCTTTTTTTTTTTTTTTTTTTAAACAGTACACGAGTTGCATCACCTTCAGCTTTGAAGGTTCTGCTGACAACCAAAATGGACTTTCATCTCTGTCTGAGTCTTGAAGGAGATGAAGATTAAAGGCTCTCCCGAGCACTCGAATCATTTGGCAGCTATGGTTCATCTCAGGGATCCCTAACTCCTCCAGGGCTGGGAACAAACAGTTCTCGACTGTTTTCAAAATCTATCTCTACCAGGCACTTCATCATTTTGACTTTATGATACATGTGTTCACAGAAATATATAGAACCACTTTAATAGCTTCAAGCTGTTCTAGGTTGATCTACCCCGGTAGGTACTGGCAAAATCTGAACCTATTACTTCATGAGCTGTTGTTCAAGAGACCTGGATGGGTCAGAGGACTGGAAATGGAAAATAGTTTGGTTGTTTGGGTTTGTTTTGTTGGGTTTTTTTTGTTCTGGGGTTCTGGTGTGAATTTGAATACCAGGCAGCCTGAATATTGCAAATTATGAGATGAGTTTAAGGTGTTTCAGATCAATTTCTAGGGAGCTGGAGAATCATGTGGATTAGCTGCGTGGAGTGGGATAGAGGATTTCCCTTCTCTTACTCTGTCTTTGCCAGAAACAGTTGATCAGAATGGTATTAAACAGTAATGAAAAAAACGAGGGAAAAAGGAAAAGAGGGAACAGCTGTTTACAGTGCTCAGTAACGGGGTGGAAGGGAGGCAGTGCTTCAGGATGTTTTCCCAGCCAGGAAAAGGTGCACAGTTTGTTTTGTTTTATTTTTTTGCAGCTCTCTCCATTGTCAGAAAAATGTGTCCCAAATGTGGCAGAGAGGGCAGGGGCTGACCCTGGGGTGGGGCTGGGGCTGCCCCTCTGGCCACCCTTTGCTGTGGGTGTTTGGGGACAGTGGAGAGGGGGGGGACAGTGACCCTGGCGCCAGCTTTTGTTGCCCTGCTCAGGGGGAGTGTCCATTGAAGGGTCTCTGGTTTTCAGTGCTGAGACCCCAAAGCAAAGCTCTGCTCCCCTACAAGGTCTGAACTGATGCTTCCAGCCTGGATTGCCACAGCCTGGCAGCCAAAAGCCCTGGGCAAACTCTGCCAACAGACCACGATTGCCGTGTGAAAGCAGCCTGATGCAGCCACCTCGGAGGGAGAGCTCCGAGAGTGGCACTTGAGCACAAATAGTCAATATTTGTACATTACGGCTTTAAACTGCTCTCAGTGGAAGAATAATTATCTAATAGTTAACACACTCCAGCTTGGAAGTGGGAAGTCAAATCCTTTTTGCCTGCTGTTACCTTAGTTACCCTGTCTGTACGTTGGGGATAAAATGAGAACCCCCTACAACAGACCTGGGGAGCTGTTGCAAGTGTTAATAAACGTTTGCACGGCTCTTTCAAGTTCTCTGATTAAAGTAATTCTGAACTCGGGAAGTGTTAAAAGTCTTTTTGTAGACTTGGCTGCAGTGAAAAAATGACTGGAATCGAAGAAGCTGAGTCCTGATTTTGAGAAAGCAGAATTTATTGCGAGCAGAATTTGAAAGAGGATGGTCGTATGCCGAACTGTAAAAATCAAAGGGTTTGTATATCTAGAGAAAGGGAGATCTTGTGATATTGACATAATATTCCGGGTTTTTTCCCATTTTGCCAAGACAAACCACCCTATTTCTGGGTAGAAATTCTGAGAAATAGACTTTTATCTTCTATTTAAAATGTGCTTTAATTGTTACTGCCCTTCACAGACCATCAGAAGCACGGACAGAGATGTCTCCCATAGCAGCTGTTCAAGAGACTTACAGGGTGAAGAGTTCACAATTAGTTCACAACATCTCAGAATTAGACCTAGAACACCCTTTTGCCTGCCCTGTTTGTCTTTTTTTATTAAATTTTATATGAAAAATTCCAAGCTGGGCAGTGACCCTTACCTCCCTGTGGATTTTGAGTGTCCAGGGAGCCTCGCTCTTGGCTTTTTGACGGTGCTGTGTTAAAAATGTTTCGTAATAATAAAGCTCCCAGTGTTCATGGTAAGGCAAGAAGATTCGAAGTTTCGGGACTATAATTGGCTTTTAGCCTGCTCTGCAGTAGCCAGGGGCAACAGAGCCTCCAGGCCAAGCTGGAGCATCAGTTACACCCAGACAGCTTCAGACAGTCGGGGACAGGAGGCTGGGTGATGTAGCTCTAACATCACCAAACTGGAAAAAACCAAAGCCAGGCAGTTGATTTTTATAATCCCTTATATATTCTTTTTTAACAGGAGGGCCTAGATTTAATAAATCCTTAGCAGGCTGTTTGGAAAAGGCCAAGCCAAGTCCCAAGCTCGGGAGGATGGGTGTGGGCAGGGCTGTTGAGGGAACAAAGTGGCCTGTCTGAGTCGGCCAGGCAGACTCCCGCAATTACATCCGAGAGAGGAGCTGCCCACGTCAGTGAAAAATGAAGAGTATTTCTGTCACCCATGGCTTGGTGCACAAATCAAAGAGAGGGAGCTCGCTCAGCAGCGCATGCAAGAAACCCCAAAGCCCGGCGCGTTCCAAGAAGCTCAAATATACCCTGTCCTGACTGCTGGGAAGGGAAGCAAACATCTTGGGTGGTTTGCACATCATGCCAGGGCTGCCAACCAGAGCCAGGGCTACTCCCTGCCACGTGGAGAGGCGAATTATCAGGGGGGAAAAATCTGTTCAGCCAGATTGATGGTGGTTGGAGTGCTGTTGTCGAACTGGAGGGGACCTCAAATCCCAAATGTGTGATGGGGCACATGTGGTTCGATACAGAGAAGCCTTGGGCAGCTCAGCCTTAACTCCTGCTGGAAAAACACACCCTAAAATGGGTGGTGTTGCCCCTACAGGGTGTCCTTTCAAATGGTAAAAGCGCTCCAGAAACACCAGAATATTCCAGGGCTTTCCACATGAACCCCTGCCCCGGGAATTTCACCTTTCTGCAGCAGCCTCCTGGTAACTGCCTTGAATTGGTTCAGTTCTGAAGGACAAAAGCAATTAGTGATGCTTTTGTCCAAGGATCATGCAGATCAGGTTAATGACATGTAAAAATCCTGTTGAGACCTGTCTAGGGTTTGCTTGCACATATAATTCCATCGATTTACAAAAACAGTTTCATTTTTCTTAAGCAATTGTCAACATTCTGAAATACGTGGAGAGTGGCTTAGAAATTGCAATTCTGTCAGCTCCTTACTGACATCAGCTAATCTTGAGGCTCCGTTGAAAAATAGGGCACAGGAAGATTGAACTGAGTGATGAGATTCTAGATTGATTTATTTTAAAAAAATGCGTTTATTTAATTAAAAGAGTTTACAAGGTGCATAAGCAGAAATGTTGATTGTACCTCGAGTACCTTTAAATGCAAACACCTTGGCTCTAGGAAATACCCAAGGTATACCATAAGGGAAGATGAGAAAGAGAATAAATCCAAGATTTCTCTATGGAATTATCTTCTAAGGAAAGCAGAGAACTTCCCCACGATACTGAAACGAAATGGGGAAAAAAAAAATACAAAAAATGATCTGACATACCTCGGTGGAATAATGCAGTGAGAGAGATAAGTCAGTGATTCCCAAGATATCCACGGATAGTTTCCATCGTGAACAACTTTAGCCAGTAAAGCAACTTTTGAGCTTGGATGAAGGGTGAAATTTTGAAACCCTGAGTCTGTGGGGGTGTGATTCACCTGACCAAATACAGAGATCTCCATCTGTGCCCGTCTAGACTGCCTTTACAGTCAGCACAGAGCAAACAGGCATTTCTAGGGCATGATTTGCCTTTTCCTAAAATAGTCATCTGGGATATGTCAGGCAACTGCTTGCAGACAGAAGTCCAAAGATGACTTAGCAGTATGGAAATCTGCGAGCCAGAAAATCGTGTTCTGCAATTCAGAGCTCGCTTCTGAGAGCCGAGGGGTTTTTTTTTCAAGACCTACGTGGAGAGCCATAAAACACGAGGTTTTCAGAACCACAACCTGACCTGAACCGCAATCCCTGGCTGAGGATCCATCCCAGGGAAGCTGTTCCCTGCAGGTCTGAGCTGCTTCCCTCCCATGGGCCGGGATGGGACCCATGGTGCAGCTGGCCCATCTCAAACCATTCGGAAAAACTTCTTGCTGAAGAATAATTGGCTTTTCAGCGATCGCTTTGCGGCTGGTTTTTAATCCTTTCTTCCCACAGAAAGTGTAATCCCAGCAATCACGGAGGAGTCTGTCGGAATCAGCCAGAGGAGGGCACTTTTGAGCTTTGGGAGACCTCTGGGCCAGTGGGGCCGAAGGTGCCGCGTGTCCCATTAGTTTTATTCGCTGGTCACATCCTTAAAATCCTCCAGCAGAAGGCTCGGGTCGGTGTCTGTCCCCTGGCACGGGTTGTGGTGGCTCCCGTCCCTTCCAGACTCCGTTCTCTTGGTCTCCAGTTGAGGTTCTGTCTGTCAGGAGGTGGCAAAGAGCCAACGGTTCGTCTACGAGGGGTGACAGAATCCCAGGATCACTGAGGTTGGAAGAGACCTCCAAGGCCATGGAGTCCAGCCTGTGCCCCATCCCCACCTTGTCCCCAGCCCAGAGCCCTGAGTGCCACCTCCAGCCCTTCCTGGGACACCTCCAGGGATGGGCACTCCAAACCTCCCTGGGCAGCCCCTGCCAAGGCCTGAGCACCCTTTCCATGGGGAAATTCCTGCTGATGTCCAACCTGAGCCTCCCCTGGCCCAGCCTGAGGCCGTTCCCTCTCCTCCTGTCCCTGTTCCCTGCGAGCAGAGCCCACCCCCCCCTGGCTGCCCCCTCCTGTCAGGGACTTGTGCAGAGCCACAAGGTCCCCCCTGAGCCTCCTTTGCTCCAGGCTGAGCCCCTTTCCCAGCTCCCTCAGCTGCTCCTGGGGCTCCAGCCCCTTCCCCAGCTCCGTTCCCTTCCCTGGACACACTCCAGCCCCTCGAGGTCTCTATCGCTATGCAGAGCCCAGAACTGGACGCAGCCCTCGAGGGGCCTCACCAGTGACAAAGAGAGAGGGACAATCACTGCCCTGCTCCTGCTGCCACACTGTTTTTGATGCAGCCCATTGGCCTCCCGGCCCACCTGGGCACACCGATGGATCCGTGCTGCAGAGTCTGGGTGTGGATGAAGGTGCTGGTGCCTCACTCCCAGGCTCTGGGAGCTTTTTCTGCAGGAGATGGCTGGGCCAGCTGATGTCCTGAGATCCTCCTGTGCTGGTGGACTGAAAAGGGCACAACCTGGAGGGCTGGGGCTGCCACAATGCTGACTTTTTAGTGGTAGCCACCTTGGGGTCAAATTTACGGCCTGAGCCAGTTATTGCTGTGCTGGATGATGCCCAGCTGTGTCTGGCGGTAGCACGGCCCGAGACAGGACACGGATTCTTCCCTGTCACTCAGCCCCAGGGGCCAGAGAGCAGATCCTGGCCTCTACACATTACTAGAGTGGGGCTTGCCTTGGTATGCATTGACTTGTACTGGTTTGGAAGTGTGGGACCCGTCACAGTGAGTGCTTGGCTCCGTTTGGGACACTCCTCCCTCGGAAAGGTCAGTGCTGCAGGTTGCGTAGCAGCGAAGTCGGAGATGTGCTCAGCAGCCCTCCCTGCAGAGAAGTATTTTCAGGGAAAGTATTTAAAACACGAGCAGCAGGGGAGTGGGGTGGAAATCGCAGGGAAAGTGAAATCCGTAGGTTTCGTGCATATGTTGGCTTTAAAGAGTGGGGGACCCCCGCTGAGCTCCTTGGCACGGCGAGCCAGGCCAATGAGGACATCACCAGATGGGTTCATTACCGAGGCATTTTCATTATCACCCCTCGGGGCCAGCCCCTCGCCGTCCTCCTGGTGGGAGCCTGGGAAGGAACACGGTGTTCCCAGCCCAGGCAGGGATGGGAACTCGGGGGGAAGTGCTTGTCTGCGGGACAAAAAAAAAGCCCCGGTGCCTGATCGCACCACACGAGTTCACGTGAGAAACTGCCGGTCCTAAAGCCCCCCCTTCCCTCAGCTGCAAGATGTGAATTCAAACGCACCATTAAGAACCACTCGGTCCCAGTGGGAACCTGGTTTATCTCAGGGGAGGCTCCCCTGGCATGACCCTATCAGGACATTTCACTCCAGTGGAGCTCGCTGGAACTCGTACAAAGATGACACGAGCAGACAGAACCTCAGCAAACCGAGTGAGTCCTGGTTCATCCCACATGAGGGAATTCCCTGCTGAAAAGGGACCGATGCCTCGAATTTGTTCTGACTTTTCTTGTCATGGTAGCTCTCTGAAAGCAGAGAAATGGTAATATTTCAATACTCAGGCTCCTTTAAAACTTCATTTGCAGGAACAAAGGCATCAAGTTAAGCTGATCGCGCTGCGGCTCTTTCCCAGGGAATTGGTAGGTTTTGTGCAGGCTCTCACCTTTCCCAAAAGTTGTGATTTGCAAACAAATACATCCATGCAAGGCTTTGCCTCCCTGGGTCAGGCTGTAGTGGCTGCACCGGTGCAAAGAATTGGTTTCTTCAGCCAGTGTTGTTCTCACTTTTTTCCTCCAAGTGAGCATGTGACCGTGGGCTTGGGGAGAAACTTGCTCTCAAATCGGGGTGGAGAAAGGTCCAAAAGTGGGTTCTAGACCTGGTAACGGTTTTGAGCTTGGATTTGGTGGAGTGGTCAACCCCTTTCTGCCCGACACAGCCTCATGAGCTGTGGAGAGCTTGTGTGCTGGACTTGGAAGTGTGCAGGCTGGAATTTCTATCACCTCTTTCCCAATTATCATTGTTTACGCATGAAGCCACCTGTTTTCTTGGGACCTTGCCACGGTGAAAAGAAGTTGGGTTTTTTTTTTTTTCCCATGTTCCCAAGAGAAGGAGAAGACAAATAAAAAAAAAAAAAAACCCAAAAAAAAAAAAAAAAGCAGCCGGCATTTTAACATTTATGAAGAAAAAGCAAATATGTATTGCAACAGACCTGGAAGGGCCAGAATGGACTGAATGTTCCTAAACCTTTATGGTAATTTGCTCCAGTAATTTCCATCATAATTAAGAAGCTGATAGCGAAGGCATTATTGCAATGAGTCAGGCCTGCAAGATCTGCTTCCCCAGCAGCCGTAGCTGCAGGCTGCCCATATCCTGCATTTAAATGTTATTAGTTCAGAAGTGGTTACTAGAAATATATCTGTTAAATGGAAAGTTTAGAGCAATCCAGATAGACAAAGCTGATAATCAACCCCAGCTGCGGGGAAATGAGGAGGTTTTATGCACACCTTGTCTCTGCATCCACCTTTGCCTCCAGGAATACGACAGAGTAATCGTGAGGGGTTTTTTTGGTTTTTTTTTTTTAAGGATGCTGTGTCCTGGCTGTTTCCCTGCTGCTGGCTCTGCCTTTCCTCTGGTGTGGATGTGAGAAAGAAAATCATTCCAGCCTGATGAAGGCAGATGTAGCAAAGATCACTCTTTATTTTGCTTCTTATCTGTCCGAACGATGTTCTCTATCCCCTGCCCGTGTTGACTGCCATGAGAGCTGCTGGATATCGACTGGTTCTAAAAAAGCAAATTGTGTTACCCAGGTGCCAGAATAGGAAGGTGGATTTTATGTGTTTTCCCTCTGAGTGTCACGGAGCTGTGATTAATGACAGATGGTTGATACAAACAGATTTCAGCCCCGGAATTGTTCTTGCAAATTTGCTGGTCATTGCTTGCGCTCCGAGATAAGATGACTGAGGGGATTTTTGTTTGGTTTTTTTTTTGAAGTGAGGATAGGAAGTACTGAATAATGGGGAATCTGGTTCAGTCATCAGCTCCCTCCCTGCCCCACAGACTGAGTTACTGGTGAGAAGAATGGCAATTACCCTGTGAAGCCCCACTGTGGTGAACGCTCAGGAGCAGCAGGGTAACGGGGAGCAAGGACACGTCTGGGATTCGGAGAGCTCTCAAAATGTGCAGCACTGGATCTTCCAGCCTTCCTTCTCTGCAAGACACTGATTGATTCCTCCTCCTCGGGACAGGTGTTTGCCAGGTTTGTTGTGTGATGTGTCCCACGTGGAGCAGGGGATCTCCCAGCCTTTTTTCTCAGAGTGGTCACCAGGGAAAGGCTGAAGGAGCAGCGTTGAGCTGATGCCTTCCAAAGCCACGGGATGTGTCCCACCGACCTTGCTACCGTGTGAGGGCCTGGCTTTCTGCTGGGTCATTTTGTATTATCTTTAAAAATACCGAATCTTTTTGATTCATGCTGAAAAGGGGCAAAAAATGACTCAAGAAAAGGTCGGCGTTCTGCTCCGAATACCAGAGTTGCTTCTTTTAGTACCAGCCAGATACCCTGGCAAGGCAAATCCCCCTGGTTATGGATTGAGTCCCGTTTCAAAAGGAAATTTTAGTAGAACAGCGTGGCACACGGGCTGGACCTGTGAGGGAGATGGCCTTGAAGGGTCTCATCCTTCGGGCAGCTACAAGAATTGGTTCTGTTTGCCCCCGGCAGCCTGGGCTGCGAGCACAGAGCTTCTGTGAGTGCTTTTTGAACCCCTTCCCTGATGTCAGCGGTGTATTTACCCTACAATAGGTAGGGTAACCAGAATCCCTGCCTGCACCCCCGGTGAATGGAGCACGTGGTGGCATTTCCTGCCCTGGACTCGCAGATGGAGCTGCAGATTCTCCCCCGGCACGTCAGGATTTGCAGTCCCGGCACGTGCTGCCCGTGGGAGTGCTCCCTGCAGCACATTCATCCCTCCTGGCACACAGAGCCTCAAATATCTTTTCTGGATGGCTGGGGAAGAGCACAGAAGTGTAATCGCTCGCTCTGAGAGCAAATGCAAGATATTATAAAAAGCTTTTGCAGTATGACTCAGGACCAAGAATTACTGCGTGCTGTCTAGTAAGAATTCTAAAGCTCTTAGAACTGAGCTTTTTTTTTCCGTTTTACGACTCACCAAAAGCCAAGGTTGACCTATTAGCTCACATTATGACTGAGGTATCAGCCACAGGATTATGCAGCAGTACAGTTTAATGTTAGTCTTGAAGCCAAGCCCAAGCAAAGTCGACGTTACGATCCGAGCTAATTGTGGCTGTAGAATAGCAAGAAATCATTTAAGGACACTTGCTTTCACAGTTTTAGCTTGGTTCCTGGGGACATGAATGAACTGTAAATCTCAACTTTCCCTTCCTTTGGAAACTGAAATTCTAGGTGAAAATAAAAATGTCCGAATAATTGCACAAGTCTTTCATGCAAGGATATCGGATAATTCACAACCAGAGTTGTGCTTCTGAGAGATCTTTCAGCTTTGCTTAGCTGATCTGAAAATTAAGGAGAAAAGTCTTGATGTTAAATTAAGCAGGCAGGTTAAAAAAACCCCAAACCAACTCAGAATTGAAATCACTTCAGGTCAAAAAAAAAGATGTTTAACTCACATGTTTGGGGGTTTTTTTTGTTTTGTTGGGGTTTATTTTCCCCCACTTTGGGATCTATACTTTTCAATGGAAACAATTTGCTAGAACTGATACAGAATCATGGAATGGCCTAAATTGGAAGGGACCCTAAAGACCATCTTGTTCTACTCCATGGGCAGAGATACCTTCCACTGTCCCAGGTTGCTCCAAGCCCCATCCAACCTGGCCTTGGACACTTCCAGGGATCCAGGGGCAGCCACAGCTTCTCTGGAAAACCTGCACCAGGGCCTCCCCACCCTCAGAGGGAAGAATTTCTTCCTAATATCCCATCTAAACCCACTTATTTTCAGTTTGGAGCCTTGTCCTCTCACTCTAGACTCTTATAAATAGTCTCCATGTTTCCTGTAGCTCCTTCAGGCACTGGAAGGAATTTACATCCAGCCAACCTGCTGCTGCTGCTTTTATTTTCCTGCCCCTGAAGGATTTTGCCCAGTTCTATTCCCAAACAGTGGCAGACCCCCCTCACCCTTGTGGGCAGAAGCTAGGCAGCTCTCAGGAGAGCACCAGGCTGGTACCAAGGGCTGGAGAATCTCACTTGACCAAGACCCAGAATGAAAGGCGTGGGGAGCTGGTGAGATTTAGAGGATTGACCCCAGGGATGGCAGGTTGGAGCTGTGGCTGCGGGGAGCAATGTGAGGTCTGGCTCCCAGGAGCTGCTGAAGGAACAAAAAAAGTTCCTCCTGTCCCTGGCGTGGGCTGAGCTCCGGCCGGCGGTGAGCTCCTGACCCAGGACAGGATGTCTGTGGGATGGGAGGGAGGTTTTTTTGGAAAAGAACTTCGAGCACTTCTGCAGGAAAAAAAAAAAGTTCTGCAAACAACCGTGTTTGATCTCGGTCTCTGCTCAGATGTGGGTACTCGTGGTTTGCAAAGTTTGCTCAGGAAGGGGTCAGCTGTGCAACTCCAGCACGATGGACACCGGAGATGTCTCACTCCTTCACAGAAAAAGGGATTTGAACGGGGCAGGACATCTCTGAGCTGCCAGTGGAGCGAGCTCCGAGCACTGCCTGGCCCCAGCCTGCGGTGGCTTCAGTTACAATAAATGTGTGTGTTTTATGCTCCCAGCAATTACCTCATTAGGGGCACTTTGAAAGCAGATAGCGCTCGATCTTTTGGTCGAGAAGTTGTCCAAAATGCGGGAACGAAAAGGAGAGAGAAAAGAAGGAATTCTTCAGAGCTCCCATCTGGAATAATGCGGGGACTGAGAAAACAGACCTCGGTTCAATAGGTTCTGACTCTCCTTTATGTTTGTACCACTTAAAGCAGGATCAGAGAAGTACAAGTAAGAAATTCTGTGCAGACAAACATTTGGGGTTCCATTTTTCCCCTTTATCTTGCCATACAACATATAAAACCTTTGCTAAAAGCCTGTGAAGCTTTTAAGACCCCTCTGCCTGAAATTATTATTGCAAAAATAAATCTTGCAGGATTTTGCCCCATCTGCGAGGTCCCGACCTGGGGACGCTGTTGGTGAGAAATAATTACAGAGGATAAAGAGAAGTGCTGGGATTAGGGTTGGGTAAGAAATTGTTGCAGTCACTGCTGAAAATTTTGGGGTGAGAAGTGTTCTGAGAAGGAAAGGACCAAGGAAGGGCAGAGAAGATGGGACCTGGTGGCACGAGGGCTGTAGGAAACCAAGAAGAGGAATGAGGGAAGGGTTATTTAAGTGTTTTATTCATTTAAAAGAGACCCCAAATGAACAAATACACAAAAAAAAAGGCTTCTAGTTGGGCTAGCTCCAGGGATTTGCAGTCTCATGGGCGACTCCAGGAGAAGACACATTCCTCGCTTTACTTGGAATGGCGGGGAGACAAATGATGAGAGAGAAAAATCCACACGGAGTGATAGGAAAAAGAAAGCAACCCTCAGCATGGAAGAGCTGTGCTGGGAAAAATGTGAGCAACTCATGAAGATGTTGCTGTTATTTGTTCCAGTACTTAATATTCTAGACAAAGAGGGCTGTTCTCTGAATTTCTTCGCATGACCTTATTGTGCATTTGGATGTATTTGCTGGTGACCTGGAGTTTTGGATGGGCATTGGCTGGAAAAATTTTTCCCGACAGAAATTGTTTTCTTGTTTCATAATAGGAGAAGTTTAACCCTTCTAGGAAAGGACAACTGGGGCCTCGTTTCTCTGATATTGCCAATAATAACAGTTACTGTTTGCTCGTCCAAACAGTCTTTCGACACAAATGACATTTTGTACGGAAGATATTTTTTTTCCAGAAATATTTGAATTGTTTGCTACACGCAGTGGAAATTTTGATATTGATTTAATGGTTGTGGTATCAGGCCCTTGAGGGGAAAAATGCGGTACATTCTCCTTCGATTTTCCATTCATCTTCTTGCTCTCGTTATCTTAATTTCAGTGGCTATTTCCTGTGCAAGGATGGAGTTGCTGCCCTGTCCTCAGAACCTCTGCTGGCCCTCCCTCATTTTGACACGTGAGCATAACTACACTTACTTTATTTGGCACATTTCTACAAAGGAGTGAAGCAAATTCCTCTGTGCCGGTGGCAAACAGAGACAAGGAAACCTCCTGTGACAGAAATAGGTGCTGAAGTGGCAGATGCCAGGTCACCGTTCATATCATAAACAATTCTGGCTGATGTCGTTTGCATTTCTGCTTGTTTATACCGAAATGGGTGAGACCAACCCACACCACACATCCAAATTTGCATTTTTTGGTCACCTCGTGATGTTGGCAGGACCTGGTGCTGCCGGGGAACCAAAGTCTGGAGATGCCAAGACATCTTAGATGTCATTTTACCTCAAGAGACCTGCCAGCTTCGCAGGATTTGGGGAAGATGGGGCTGGAAAGATGATGTATTTAAACAGTGACTCAGTGGGCTCTTTAAATGTTTATTGCTGAAATTCCGTGATCAGTGAGGCCTGGTGGGGCTGCAGCTCTATTTTGTGGTTAAAATACCTCAAAACACATCTTCCCCTCGGGGCAGGTCTGTGGCGTGTGGGACATGCTCGTGTGGCACGAGGTCTGTCTCGCTTCAGTTCAGAGCAGCTGAGGCATTCACGAGAGCTCTGTAAATAAGGCCAGAAGAGATAACAATAAATGAGTTTTCCCACTCTGTCTCTAGCAGGGGGAAGGCTTGCAGCCGGCCAGGTGTTGGCTGAACATGCAAACCTTGGAATATTGCACTCACGAGCCGGTGTGTACAGAGGGAGCGTCTGGGATCATCCTCGGAGAGGCCCTGGCCTTTCCCAGGAATTCCTCCTCCCGCGCATCACAGCAAATTCCGAGTGCAGCAGAAGGACGGAGTCATGCCTCAGGCCTTTCCAGATCCTATAGGAAACAGCCAGCACCGTGGAGCACATCCATATGTTGTCAGAGCTGGCTAAACCCTCTCGTAGTCCGGACTGCGAGCTGAATAACTGGAGCCTTGCATCAGATTTGGAAACGGAACGGTTCTGTTTCATACCCCATCCTCGGTGTGGGGAGCAGGGTTAACACTTCAGCTGGCAGCACCGGCCAGGAGGTTTGACAGAATGCAGCTCATTCTTCCATGACTCTCAGCCCTGGAGTGTTGACAGCAAGAGCCTTGGAGTGGGCCAAGGAAATCGATGCTGGATGCGAGTCAGGTACAAGGCTGAATTCAGCCTGGATTTAATGTTATTGAAATACCACAGGTGGTTTCTGTTAGGGTTTGGCCTCATGTGGCAAGACTGAAGTCAGGTCAGCTGTTCAGCGAGATCCAGCCTGGAATTCTCATGAGCACGGGGAGCTGAGTGAGATTTCAGTCACACCTGAAGCACAAGATTGTCCCTTTCCTGTTTGGGTGTGAACTTGGGACCAGAAATCGCAGGGGCGTGAAGCGTACGCAGCAATCACAGTGGGCTCGTGTGAATGCAGGTTTTCGTTTTCTTTAACTTAACTGGGATTTGCACCAGTGAGCTGTGGCACGGGGCTGGGGTGCCTGGGAGCTGACCCTTCCCCTTGCTAATCCCTGGTTGTTTTATCAGCTTCCACTTGGTCACAGGGGAACCTCAAGGTGGGTCTGCAGAAAAGCCGCGGGAGGGTTTGAGCCTGAGTGAGAAACCACAGCAGCTCCTCAGGCCCTGAGCTGTGTCCATGAGTGTGGTGAGGCTGAGCCACTGGGAAGGAGATGCCTTCCATCTCCAGGCTCTGGTTGATCCTGTGGTTTTTTTGGACCTTGCAATGCTCGTGGATGCTCTGACAGACATTGAAAAACACCCACCAGTGTAACAAGAGGGACTTTCCAAGCTGCTCAGGGATCTGGTTTGCCATGTCTTGATCGGGATTGGTTTTTACTGATATGGTTCGGTTAGAAATGCTCTGGATAAGTGCCAGAGACAGGATCAAGATGGAATTATGACCATGGTTAGGTATGAGCAGAACACTTAATTCTGAGGAGGAACCACATGCTTTGCAGTTTGGGGGTTACTGATTTTTCTTGATTAAACTTCCACCATTGCTCTTTTCTCCTTGTGTTGCATCTGGCAAGACTTTCTCTCACTTCTTTCATTGTGCACGCTTGAATTACAGAATTGTTTGGTGTAACTGTCCCCACGCTTTCCGAGGCAGAAATTCATGTGGGAATTA
>VZTA01009361.1:0-19943 GCA_013398855.1 Mohoua ochrocephala | reverse complement strand
TCTTTTTTTTTTTTTCTGTTTTCCAAACTGCACCAACCAAATTCTTTCAAGCTCCATTCATAGGTCTCACCTCTCTTGCTGCTTTCAAATGGTCTGTCACCAGTTTCTTCTGCATATTTCTTGGTATGGAGCCAAAAAGCAGACAAAGGGCAGAAGGGCTACCAAATGTTGAGTAGAATCTTTAATAGCTTAACACTTAACGTACCTCCCCCCAAAAAGGAGATTCACCTGTTTTTATTACAGCATGATATTCATACCTCATGATTTGTGATCCATGGTCACTCTTAGATAGTGAACTGCTGCCCACGCCACTCAGTGCTCTGGTTAAGAAGGAGTGAGTAACTTGCACAGTTACTGTTTTATATAAATGAGGTGGAAAATTCTTACAGTAGTTATAGAATATCTCCTGCAAAGCAGCAAAAAGGAAAGCTGAAGAAGTTGTCTTATGCTGGGGCTCTACTTATTTACCTTGCTTTTAATAGTCACATTTTAATTGTATTTTAAAAGATTGTTACTATTTCTGTTTTAGGCAGCAATGTGCTATGTCCATGTTGCAGCACTGGTTGCAGAATATCTCACACGAAAAGGTATGATTTCATAACCTTATTTTAATGTATTCAAATATATTTTTTCATTATAGTTTGGGAAAATCAATAGTTCCCTTGACAAAGTTGTAGGTATTTCAGTGTTCACCAGGGAAAAAATTCTGACCTAACCAGGTAGCACACTCACATATTTAAGAGTATACTTGCATATCTAAGGGGCAGCATTTCAGATGGAGGCAAAGTAAAATTTTTAGGAAAGTAAAAATTTTACACCAGAGCTGCTAATAGCTCAAATCAGATCCTTTCTAAAGGAAAGTTATCAGTGGATATTCTGGTTCAACAAGGAATGCCTCAGTGCCTCTAGGGAAACCTGGCATTGCCAGAAGAGTCAAAATAAATTTGTACAAATTTTCAGATGTTCAACCAATGGTAATAGTGCTCAGAATGTTTCGCCTTGTCGTGGTATTCTGTACCAGCAGCTGTTTGTAAAAGTGGGTTCTGATGACCCTTGAGATAAGGTAGAAAAACTATCTTTCATCGATAGGATCAGAGGAGTTCTCATTCAGGGATTTGAGAAAATACAGATTATGTGGATTTGCATTAAGAAAAAGAGATCTCTAGAAGAACGTTTCAGGAATCTGTTAAGACCAATTATGATGTTGAGACAGTGTTTTAGATTTGTAGGCAAATTCATGTTCGCAGGTTTTTAGCTTTGCCTTTGCATAACAGTTCAAAAGGAAGCAAAATCATGAGTCTAAAAGATGACTTTTCTCTGTTCTTGTTGTGCTTCTTGCCAAATGCTTGTGTAGTGTATAGGCTATTTTCTTTGCCCCAGTGATTTCAGAACCTTCTCTGAGACCAAATCTGAAATAAACTGCTAGGACAAATTACTGCACCCACTTGGAAGCCTGATGGTACCTGATGAGATAGTCTCTGTTAATTTGTGAGTCTTTTGGGTGATCTGCTATTTTTGTATACTCTCATATAAAATTTATTTCCTCTCAGTAATACAGAGGGTCAAACTTCTACCTGTGGTACTTCCAGGAGCAGAAAAGTCCCTTGCGTTTGAGGCAATCATTCAATAAAACATCTGGTGATCAGAACTCCTACCTGAGCAGAAAGAATCTTTGTAGGAATGAGTTGTGAGATAAGTATGTGCAAATCCATAATATTTACTGATTGCCCTTGAGGCTTTAATTGATACAGAAAATCCTGTTTTCTTAATTCAGCAATCCGATGTAATCAAAAAAGAGCTATACAGCATGCGTAGAAGAGATAGGCTTCATGTTAGGATGTCCTATACTCCATTTTTGCTAAGGGTTTTTTTTCAGTAAAGGAAGTTAGATTCCTATTTTGTTAGGTTTTTTTCCTGGTTTTCTGTGTTTGAATAATTTGGTTTGCCATCCCTTGATCATTTTTTATAGTTAATGCCATTCATATTGTTCCAGCTGGAAAAAATGGCATGCCAGGTCCTGCCCCTCTACACAGTTCCAGCATGACTTCATGGCAGTTTAATGAAATACCGTAGAAGTTACCTTGAGTACCTTAGACTCCTAGTGTGGAGTAGATTAGACACAAATTTAAGATAAAGTAGGAAGATTCAGACACTACTGAGTTTGGTAGGTAGGGGTCCAGATATTAACGTTTTTGTGTTTTTTAAAACCCATTTGTATATTCACAGTAACGTAAAGTCTTGCATTTTAATCATGCAGTGAGAGGCTGATCTGTTTCTTTATTTATTTGGTGGTAGGTATATTTAAACGTGGCTTCTGCTTTATCCAGAATCACAAAATGGCCCAATGTTATCCTGCTAGACAAAATTAAATTTGTCTATATTTCTTTTTCAATGGCAGGGATGTTTAGGCAAGGTTGTACTGCTTTCAGAGTAATCACACCAAATATAGATGAAGAGGCTTCAATGATGGAGGATGTTGGAATGCAAGATGTTCACTTCAATGAAGTAAGTAAATGTGAAAATGTTAGAATTTACACACATGGGAGGGCTGAGGTTTTTTGCAATTTTATGTTTCAGTCTGGAGAATTACTGATATGAGGGATATAATAATTGTTTTCTGAGCTGCCATTCTTACCCTAAAGCTGAAATAAAAAATTTCTGTGAGATGTCCCAGATTTAGAGAATTTACTACAGACAAGTATTTTAAATATAGTGCTAGCACATCAACACCACTTTTGGAATAAAAGCAAAATGGGGTTTATTCTAGTTGACAGGATGAACACTGATGTGGGTTATTTATTAGAGTTAGCAAAAGCTGTTGTTTTGTAAAACTGACTTGGATTTAGAGTATTACTCCACCAGCAATCATGAAAATGTGTTCACTGGTTTTTGCTGTTTACAGTTTCCCTAAGCAAATATGCCATAACAATGAAAGTAGTTTTACTGACACCAGACTCGTGTCCATGTGTTCTTTCTGGCTTAACTTTCACTCCTTGTGCCTTTGCTGGTCCATCTGTGCTGGCTCTATGGTAAATTTCACTAGTAAGCAGCCTATATGAAAATACTGTGAATAATCTTGCTTGTGAAAAGCTGTGTCTAAGCTCTGTATTTGCTGGTGTAGTTGTGGAAGAGAGGGACAGACCGCTACTGGCAGCAGTCGTGTTGGAAAACCCTCTGGTTTGTAAGCGTAATTGTACAACAAAAACATTTTTCTTTTATGTTTTAATTAGTGTATGGTGGAGCTGTATGACAATATTGTTTGACTGTGCAAATTGTTTTGTGGTTTGGGGTTTTTTTTTTTCAATTTTTGTGCTGTCTTTTTTAAATCATTGATTCTTCTGATCCAGCATGAAATTGAAAATGTTACTCAAAACAAAATGCAGGCTGCTCTAAGCTGTCGAAGATAAGGAATTCTAGTGACTGCTACTAATGGAAAGTTTCGTTGGAAATTTCTGTCGCTGTTTTCCTGCCAGACCATTTGTCAGAGTTAAATTATTATGCATTTTTTTAAAATTGGAATGTCTTTATTCTTTTTCTCATTAGTCACTCCCTGCAAAAAGAATATACTGCTTTTTCTGGGTCGTTGAACCCTACACAAATTTATTTCCATCTCTCAGTATTTCTGTGGAATGGAAGTAAGCCAAGAGTCAGATTATAAGCCTGTACAGCTTGCAGAAGGATCAAACCAAGCCAAATTTCATTTTTTCCCTGCATGCAACCCTTGCTAAACTTAACCATGTAGTACTCTAACTGATGAAATACTGAAAAAGTTACTGTTTTTCAGATAACTTCCGAAAGTTATCTGAAACACGGGGAAAGTAATAATAGGGGAGAAGGAATAATAGTAATAATAACAAGAGTAACAATAGGGAAGAACTGTTTGGCTTTAGCAGACTAAAAATCGTGGGTAAATTATGATTATTAGTATTTTACAGAAGTACTTCAAACCACATAGTTCCTTAAGGAATAGGGACCTATTTATATATGGAGTGTTTCCTCAGTTTGTTAATATGTAAGCAGAACTGTATTGTCCAAGAAAAAAATGATATGACAGATCAATTGGGCACAGAAGTCAAAAAGCAGAAACATCTTTCAAGCTGTATTTTGCTACTACTTAGCAAAATGATGCTCTGATGGGAGTTCTTCCTATACATGGTAACAAGCCATGTGGAATTTCTTCCCTTAAAACTTGAGATTTCCCTGTTTGCTAGTTATTTTAGACTTAAATCTCCAAAGGAGCATTTACAAGTGTTGGAGGATCAGAGAGAATCCCTTCATGTTTCTAAAAGGGACACAACATCTTTCATATTCTCCAGTTTATAAAAATTCTTCCTAATTAAGTGAAATTTTTCTTAAGATTTTATATAGTTTCTCATTTTAAAAAAATGGAAATTTTGGAATTCTCAGTTCTCATTTTAAAAGAATTCTCTCTGAGGCCGGGGTTACCTAAGCTAGCCAGATGAAAAAACAAAATTTCGTTTGGGATTTTCATTTTTAACAAGGCCACTGTGTGCATTTCATCAAAACAGTCGTTTGCCTGTGAGATTCCATGAGAGGCATTATCCTGTCTTGCAGATGGGTAAATGAAAGAGCCTTGCAGGAGCACGGTGTCCTCTCAAAGCTGTACAAAGACAAGTGCAAAGCCTTGCACCTGCAAAAGATAAAAATCAGCAAAAAATCTGTGTGGGCAGAGCAGCAACTCTGCAGAAAGATCTGGAAGTTCTAGCAGACAAGAGGTTGAGTGGGAACCATTTGTGGAAATCAAAGACCAATGTGGGCTGTGTTGTGTTAGAGAGGACTGAGTCAAGAAGCAGAGGGAAGTGGGTTTTTCCCCTTTTAACTTGTCATTTGTGGAGCCCCATCTCTAACCTCGTGTCCAGTACTGACCCCCAAAAGTCAAGACAGGTGTCAGCAAACTGGAGAAAGTCCAGCTCTTAAAGTGGTTAGCAGAAGAATCAGACTTTTCCAAGAAGAGCACCATTAAAGAGCAAGAGGCCGTTCTCAGAGATGTCAAGGGAAACTGATTGCACCTATGGAAAAGAACTTTTCCCATGAGAGTGGATAAGCATTGAGACAGGTGGCTCAGAAATGTTGTGCTCTTTCGCTCCATAGCTCTCCTACTTGAAGCTTCTGCTCTTTATGTTCTTTTCCTTTTGTAAGCAAAATTTTACTCCTTTGCTACATCTGGATGCCCTCTGGTGTCTGAATTAAGACTTGTGTGGTAAAACAGTGTGTGTGGACAGCCCTTGTGGTCCAGCAGTGACACTGGTCTGGCAGTTGTCACCCCTTGGCTGCTGAGGATGGAGATGCTGGGGAGGCTGTACAGCCCCATAATGACTGGGGGAAAGGAGAAATGTTTTAAGGTCTGTTGCAGCACATGGATAAGGGTACTATTTTTCAGTCTCTTTGCTCTCGGTGTTAAAAGTTGATTTTCTTAGTGATGTCTTTATGCTGACTTAGTCTTTTACCAAAGGGAAGAAGGAGGTGGAATAGAGTAGTTTCTAAGCATGAGAGGAGTTTTTTCCAGCTTCTGCCTTCGCCGCTGCGGTACAAGAATGGTAGAAGCAGGTCTCAGGAAGTCCCAAGAATATCTAAAAGAAACATGCTGGTCGTGGTAAACACAAAGAGTACGTGTGTACAGTCAGACCATTTTGTGTTGTTTTGTTTCCTTTTAGCAATTTTTGGCACAACAACTTAAATTACTACACGTAGATAATTCTGTTTTGAGGCAAGATTTCCCTTTTCACTGGGAAGAACTTTGGTATAATTATTTGCTGTGCTTTTCATGGGTACTAATTTGTTTTACATTTTCAAATGTGTGTCCAAATCTAGGACGTGCTGATGGAATTGCTGGAGCAGTGTGCTGATGGACTCTGGAAGGCAGAACGCTATGAACTCATCGCTGACATATATAAACTTATAATTCCCATTTATGAAAAACGGAGAGACTTTGAGGTACTTAATTCATCAAAAGTAAATTTGAGCAAGAAAAAAATCCTGAATTTTCAAGTCTTAACTGCATGACACATTGGACATCACATAATAAGAGTATTAAAATAGTAACTCAAATTTGAATGTGTTGAAATTTTTAATTTTAAATATTTTTTTCTTTAAATATAAATAATTAAAAATTAGTCTTACATATTGTCATCCTGATACAAGTGCTAAACCTAATGCTACCGTTCAATAAAAGAATGTTTTCAGTTGTTACTAGCTACAAGGGCATCATCTGTTATTTTAAGATAGGAAAGATTTGCTTTGTTCTTCTCTCTCACTGTTGTTTTCTTTTACTTTTAGAGGCTTGCTCACTTATATGACACCCTTCATCGAGCATACAGTAAAGTTACAGAAGTTATGCATACAGGCAAGAGACTGCTGGGAACTTATTTCAGGGTAGCATTCTTTGGACAAGTGAGTGTTACTTACTTTCACTGATCTGCTTTATGCAGTAAGAAAAACCTGAATTTATTTTACAAGGTTTACTCTTTCATCATCTGTGTTGCTACCGTGACATAAAAAGCACAAGGAATGTGTTCTGTAAGAAATAAAGAAATGCCATCAGTAATTTATTTTAAAACATTTATCAATTCCAGTAAAATTCTTATTATTTTCCTCAGTAAATTTTTTGCCTTTTTTCCTTTTTTCTTCTTTTGTTTACTACCTTAAGGCAGCGGTAAGTTTTCTGTAATGTCAGTTCTTAGCAATGCATTGACTTAATGTCTGTAGTGCTACGGTGTGGTTTGCAAGGCTGCTTCTTAGATGGGTATGCATTAATAAATAGCCATTGCAAGTCAAAAAGTAACATCAAGCTCCATTTAGAGAACGGATCACTCTTTTCTATGCATCAGTATTGCATGCTTCAAACCGAAGTTCTGGCTGTGTATTGGCAGCTTCACATTCTCTGGTACGTGTCTAGAATGCCTCTGTATCCCTACGGTATCACGCAGTACCCAGTAATACACTCTCTACATGCATAGCCCAGTTGCTTAATTGTTCAGCTGAGCATGGAGAATTGTGAAATACTCTGAGCAGTATAACTTTACATGTATTCTGTTGTCTTTTATGACTTTATAGCAATACCAGTTTACAGACAGTGAAACAGATGTTGAGGTAATTACAGTAACCGCTTACAAAGCAAGCAATGCAGTACGAACTACTGCATTTCACCTTAGTTTGGTGTGGGTATTTTTGTCAATCTAGCCTGTGTTTATACATGATATGTTGTGCTTTTCTATTTTGTCTGTTTCGTTTATGACAAAAATATTTATTTTCTGGTTTCAAACATGAACTCAACATGGCTTGTCGTTTTAAACCAACGAACTGTTTCACTCCCCATGCATTGGGCATTTAGTTGTGGTTTTAAAACCAGTGCTATGTGTAATAAAATAAAGAAGTATGTACCAATCGTGCATCATAAAATTAAGATCTTTGCATAGTTAAATTTCATTTTATGGAATTAATTTTGATTACTACCTAAGGAAAGTTTTCAGATTAGTTTTATGTCA
This sequence comes from Mohoua ochrocephala, assembly GCA_013398855.1. Taxonomy (NCBI): domain Eukaryota; kingdom Metazoa; phylum Chordata; class Aves; order Passeriformes; family Acanthizidae; genus Mohoua; species Mohoua ochrocephala. Next base: position 12,438 of record VZTA01009361.1, on the reverse strand, counting down.
ACTTTTGCCAAAGTAGTCACTTGTGAGTCAGATAGTCCTGTTGGGCAAGACTACCAGTTTTGGCGAGTGAAACAGTGCTGCAAGTTCACTTTTAAATAAAAGTGAAGGAAACTTATCTCAAAGGCTTGGCACACCATAGAATTGCTACAAACTCTTGAAGTTTAAACTCTGTGTTTCCATTATCTTTCACTCATGTTGTAGTAGAGAATTACATTTTTCTGTTGTTTTTTATTCTCTTAGGAAACCTTTTTACTTAGATTTTAATTTCTGTCTATTTATGTTTGCTTGAATAGTAATGTTAAATGTTTATATTTCCTTTGAACCGCACACATTATGTCCATCTTAGTCATTGCCCTATATCTTTTATTCCCCAAGATTTTGATTACTTCATTTTTTACAGGGCTTCTTTGAGGATGAAGATGGAAAAGAATACATCTACAAAGAGCCTAAACTCACGCCTCTTTCAGAAATTTCCCAAAGACTCCAAAAACTCTACTCCGACAAATTTGGAGCTGAAAATGTCAAAATGATTCAGGATTCTGGCAAAGTATGATCTTTATTTTCTCTAAAAAATTCTAATACATTGCTCTCACTAGTTCACTTGAAATACTGCGGGATCACTGTCTGTTACTCATTTGGCACACAAGCATCTGCGTCTAAAAACTCTACAGTTTGAAAGACACGAGAGAAATATGATCTCCTACTAAATATGCCTTTCAGAACAACCAAAAAGCTTAATTTCTGTAGTGTTACCTCTCAAAGCATCTTAGAACAAATTTGGGTTATGATCATATTCTGTGTTAACTTTAGCCATATTTCCTGCCCATTCATGCACAGTCGTTCTTTGGAAGTTCTTCCCTTTTCCACACCTCAGCCTCAGACTTTATGGTGATTTTCTCCTGACTCTTAGACTTTATGGTGATTTCCTCATGATATAATTTCATGGCTCTTTTTGTTCCTTGATAAGGATCCTTTTGAACCCTTGTTTCAAAAATTTCGGTGCTTTTTGGCCTTAAAGCGCAGCAATGGTGGGCGTTTCAATATCGGAGCTCTGAAAGGAGAGGAGGACCTGATGCAAGGGCTGGGTTTCGTGATCACGAGCGGTTTAAAAAAACCCCAAAACCCAAACAAACCAAAACTAACAAAAAAATCCACAACGTGCTGTAATGCATCTAGCTGTCTTTCTTCCTAATTGCTGAAAACTGAATACAGGAAACGCCTGTGAAAGCATGAACATTTCCCATGTTTTCAATAATATAGAGGTTAAGAGACTAAATTTAATTCCTTAAAGTTGTGTGACTACTATTAGATCCACTTTATTCACAATGTAGCTATTTGATTTTTTTTTTTTGTCCTGTTTTTAAGGTAAATCCTAAGGATTTAGATTCAAAATATGCATATATTCAAGTTACACACGTAATTCCATACTTTGAAGAAAAAGAGTTGCAGGAGAGAAAAACAGACTTTGAAAGGACTCATAACATTCGTCGCTTTATGTTTGAGATGCCTTTTACTCAAGGTGGTAAAAGACAAGGAGGAGTAGAAGAACAGTGTAAGCGACGGACTATTTTGACAGGTACTGATGGAATGGAATGCTTTGACTGGAAGCATTAGTTCAAATGGTCTAATTCTGGTCTGTATGGGTTTTTCCATTTCACCTAATTAAGTCCTTTATAGCTATCCGCTAAAATCCTTTTCATAGTTTTGGCCATAACTAGGTTTTTCAGATTTATTTTTTCTGTGAGGAATCCTCAAAATTATTATCTCTTTTTCCATAAGCTTCCAGAATTCTGAATCTGGAGTCTGGCTTTCCTTTTTCTTAGAAAAAGACTTTTGTGTCTTGTCTCTGTTAAATGTGAGTTTCTGTATTAATATCGTTGTAAAAACAAATATGTGAGTTTATAATGTTAGTTGTCCATAGCCAGTGCTTGTGAGGAAATAGAAAATGCAGCTTTGCTCTTTCTGATTCTTCTCTTCCTTGAGATACGTGAATGATAAGCAATTCTTTTTACAGTTCTCATATGAATTAAGTTCCAGTGGTTTATTTCCTGGTGGGTATTAGTAGCAGTAATGACAACAATCTTTCTTTGCTGTAATGCACGTAAAGCTGTGCATATTTATGTTTCAGTGTTTTGTTTCCCTGTCCATTTGGCAGTATTTCTCATTGTATAAGTTATTAAATAGGGCAATTAATTATATCAAAGTGAGATTTTAGCATAAGATTCTCTCAAAGCATACCTCATTAAAAAGTCTTTTCCTAACTATGTTAAACTTGTTTCTTTCCCCAGCTATACATTGTTTCCCATACGTGAAAAAGCGCATTCCAGTGATGTACCAGCACCACACTGATTTAAACCCAATTGAAGTAGCCATCGATGAAATGAGTAAAAAAGTTGCAGAGCTTAGGCAGCTTTGCTCTTCAGCTGAAGTAGATATGATCAAATTGCAGTTGAAGCTACAGGGAAGTGTCAGTGTTCAGGTAAGACTTTTGTCATTTGTTTCAGCGTTTTATAATTAGTTTCTATTCTGAATGTTCAAGAGTGTCCTAAGTTAGAAGTATACTCACTGTCTGCAGTTACTTCCTGAATAGGAAAAGCAATAAAAGTATTTTATATAAACAACTGATGAGAGACAGTTACCTGAAAGAAGTAAGATTCATCTCTGGAATCTGTTGCGTTCCGAGCCCCACCAGATTTTGGTGTAAAGCTGAAATTGCTATAAGATAATGGATGAACATGAGGATAAAGTAGCACATTTTGCCTAGCTGTAGGCCTGCCCACAGTAGGTCCAGCATATTTTTGTAAGAACCCTATGGAGATAAAGAGTGAGTGATAATACCCAGGAGGAAGGTAATAGTAGAAAATCCCCGTGTACAACATGTCTTTTTGCCTAAGGCAGGCAAGAACTGGAATGTGTAAGGAAGCCATCAGAGTCACCAAAATAGGGTACCTGAAGCAGGTGTAGCAAGTACAAGTCAATATGGTAAGGATCTTCAAAATGCAGTGACAAAAGTGCTGCTCTATTATTTTAAACTGATTTGAAACAAAGGAACTGTTAACACAGTCATCTGAAATGAGCAGCTGTCACATTCAGCAGAAAAGGGAAAAAAACCAAACCAGGGTTCCAGAATCAGTAAATTGTCAAGCTCGTATTTGGAATGAGAAGGGAGAGGCTCGTATTGATAATGTGAGGGAATCATAAGGATGAGTCAGAAGTCACTGAATTCACTTCTCCTGTAGCTGCCATAACAGCACAATTAAACTTCTGCAGATTGTTGCAGAATTCTCAGCTTGGAAAACTGTTTTCAATAGATAAGCAGACCAACCAGTAGTAGGTTAGCTCATTTTCCCACCCTAGTTTTATAATCAGAGATGACAGATTGGCCATATCTGCAGTTACCTTGCAACATCACCAAAGTGATTTCTTTGTGCCAGGACAGGTTCATAGCACTGGAACTCCTGCTCATAACTCATAACTCCTGCTCTTATGTTCCAACTCTAGCAGTTTTCTTGTTGTGTAAGTCCAGCTTTTTTTAAATCAATGTATTCTCATTAAAAAAAATCAAATCCAACAGACACCTGTAGCTACCTGTTATGGGTAAGATAGTATGTCAGATATCTGACTGGTTTTTAATTCTTGTTCTTTTTAGGTTAATGCTGGTCCACTAGCATATGCAAGAGCTTTCTTAGATGACACTAACACCAAAAGATATCCAGACAATAAAGTAAAGCTACTAAAGGAAGTTTTTAGGTATGATGTGGAGAGTTTGGGATTTCTTGGGGATGGGGGAGACGGAAGAAGAAAATTGACCTTTTTTCCAAGACTCACAAAAATTCTCTTTGAAACTTCTAACTTTTAAAGTGTTCTGATTCATTAAAAACATACTTTAAGCTGACATTTTAAATCAATCTTTTGGATTTCTGTTTGAGAACTTCCTTATTTTCTCTAAATCAGGCAATTTGTTGAAGCCTGTGGGCATGCTCTGGGTGTAAATGAACGACTGATAAAGGAGGATCAGTTGGAATATCAAGAAGAAATGAAGGCCAACTACAGAGAAATGGCAAAAGAGCTTTCTGAAATAATGCATGAACAAGTATGTGCTGAAATTAATTTATACATACCGTCATTCAGAATGTAACTGTAATGTGAAAAAAATAGGGAAAATGTATGTAATGCTTTACACAAAGATTTTTTTTTTTCTTTCTATCAGGTTATAAGCCTGTCATGAAATTGTGAACCTTCATTTTTTTTTGTTTGTGTATTTTCTTGGCACCAGCCTGCTTTTTTGTAGGCAAGGAAGACTACAATAAAGATAAAACAAATGTAAAGAAATAAATCTATATGATCTGCAAGTTTAGCCCTTTCTCGTTTGATTTTGGAGGTATAAAAAATTGCTTTTGCAACAAAGAATTAAACATCTTTCAAGAGGTATTCCAGTATATTTTCTTGAGGGAAGTCCAATACTGACAAGGTAGAAATATGGGGGAAGGAAAACCAGAACTTTTGTGGAGTGAGATGTGCTACTCAACCCTTGCATCTGGATTCCGTGGTAGAAATGTCTTCTGCCTTCAGAGGCAAAGGTATTGTTTCCAGGAGGACAAGAAGAGCTGAAGTTCAGTGCTTGATCCCTGCCTTCTTGACATTTTTATTCATCATATTCATCACTTCAGGCTCCTTTTTTTTCATCCACTGTTACTTGTATAACCTTTTTCCAGAACCAGAGAATGGTTCATAATTCTTGAGAGAGACTTGCCTTTATTCTACCCTTGCTTAGATGGTATCCAAAACTTTTATGGCAACTTTTTCTATTCAAAAATGTGCCACTTGTCGAAAGTTCACTTCACATACTTTCTTGCTTTCCATTATTTCCCCATGTGGTTTTCCAGGTACTGTGTTCTGAGTAGCTCTGTGATATGAAATAGTTATGATGAAGCACATTGGCTTTATTTTCCTTCTCCTATTTTGATATCCTGTCACAGAGACGAGCTTATGACAAAACTAATTCTCTTTAACCACCATCAATAGAGAACATTGTGAACCAAAGTTTATAGGAAGTGATACAATTTTTCCAGAATTATGTGGTTGGATGTGGTTTTTTAATAAAAAACAGTAGTAGAAGAAAACAGTTTTGAAAGATTTGTGGAACAGAAAAAGAGTTTGCTTAGCTAACAAAAGTGGGACAGTTTGACTATATTTCAACGTGATTTATTGATAAACAGAGGAGGGTTTAGAATGGGGGATAACTGATTGGAAAGCTGATTGAGATGAACAGGGTACATGAGAGAATTAGATAGCTATAGAGAATACCCCTTTGGAATGGAGAGGCAAGTGTTTGGGTCAAAGAATTTAATGATAAATGCAAGATTAGCATTCCCCTGGCATAAGGAAAAGTAAAAGAATATAATGAAAATTTGTACACAGGAAAAAATACTTTGAGCTCAGTGCAAGGTTTAGATGTTTAAATAATGCTGAAGTATGTGAGTCTCCAAAGATTGGTGATAAGAAAAAGCATGTCCTGAAACACCAGGAGTAAATCACCTTGCCCTTTCTTCTCTTGGTTTACATTTAGACAAACAACTGATATCCATAAGATACTGTGAACAGAATATGAAAGTACAGCACTGACTGCAGTAATATGTACTATTACTACCTACCTACAGTAATATGTACTATTAGCCTACCACTGTATTCTTTTTATACAAATGTAATTAGTTGTACATAATTAAAACATGCAATGTTGGTGGTGGTTTTGCTTTGTTTTGTTTTGTTTTTTCAATTAGACTGATAACTTCCCTAAAGGCTTAGAAACATGGAGGTCTTCACTTCCTTTAAAAATGTCACCTTTATGTGTCTGCCTATTACTGTTTTGAGAAAAAAGAGCTTTGCCTCACTGAATAAACTATTAACTGTAATGTAATGCTGCAAGGTCTTATCAACTGCAAAAAAATTGTTATAAAAATGCATAAAAGAATCTTAACAGATTTTTCTTTTTTTCTCCTCTGCTGCTTGCCAATATGATCAGATGGGATGGTAATTAGTTTACTCTACTTCTGTTCTCTTAGTTTGTCTAATCTTTATATAATTCCTTTTTTAATGGTATTTCTAATTTGAGCATCAATTTGTTTATAGCTGTTAAGAATGAAGTCTTTTTGGTGCTTTGATAGCTTTTTGTAAGAAATGCTCAAGTCATACCTCTTAAGTCAAACAACGAAAACCAAACAAGGCAAAAAGTGAGCTTGTTGTCACTGTGAAACTCCTTTTGAAAGTTAACAGGAGGAATGAGAGAAACTGTCCAACCATCCTCTAGAGAGGACAGTATAATATGTAAGTTAGGAGCACTGATATTGGGGAAGTAACTTCTAAATCTGGGAGAAGATGGCTGAAAAGAGTAACCATCATCAAAAAGTTTTGTGCAGTTGAAAAAGTACTGGGAGGCTGAGTCGATAAAGCAGCACGTCATGAAATTGGTTATTTGTTTCAGACATGCCTGTGTCATTTTGCAACATTTTGGTAAATACGTGTCTTTCCTTTTAAGATTACTCCTGTGGAAGAAAAGGCCAGTGTCATGCCCAACTCGCTACACATTTTCAACGCCATAAGTGGAACTCCGACAAGCACAACCGTTCATGGGATGCCCAGTTCTTCTTCAGTTGCATGATTGTTTTGTAAAGGAAAGTATGTTTGTTTCTTTTAAAGTTTGTGGATTTGCTTCGTTTGTGTGCAAACTCAGGATGACCTTGAAGCTAAATGTTGGGCACGTGCAAACTGCGTAGTTCATACGAATGTCTGAGCACACTTAGCAAGTAGCAGTTACTGGTAATAGTCTTTTAGAGTAAGGGAGGCGCACATATATATATTTTTTAATCTTGCTGGTAAAATTTCAAAGTGTTCACAATGTCATTGCAGAAGTGTGTGTTGGAAAATTATAAAGTTGAAGTTAGCTTCTGTTTTTCATTAGAAAGTATTATAAAAATGAATTGCACATTACAAAAAAAAAAGTGTCGTGGGATGTAATTTTGCAGATATGTAACATTCAGGTGTTCTTTTTGTGTATGGCACATAGAGATTCCAAGTACAAGAACTATTTTGGGGCTAGACAGAGACACTAGTTTTTGGGGTTTAATGGAACTGACAATAGTAGCTTTTGTACCATTTGGCAAATTGTTGTGGTTTATTTTATACCTTGTTGCATTTTGGAGGTATGCGAGCTTAGATCTTACTAAACAACTGAATACAACCAAAGGTCTGTATTAATGAACACTGAGTTATACTAAAATATCAATAGTAGTAAATTGTTATGTACATATTGTTTGTTAATACAGTCCGTACAGTCTGTACATAAATGTATTACATTTCTAAGCATTTTTTTAATATTCATACCAGCTCTTACCATTCTGCTTTCCATTTATTTTGAAAATTTGCTCATTCCAAGTATATGCAGACTTTACAGTTCATTTATCCCTGTATATAAATAAGTGCAATATAAAGATGTATACAGTCTTTGCTATGTTAGGTTTATATGCAGTTATTAAAAGAAAAACCTTTTTTGCCAAAGCAATGGAGTATGTAATTGGTAATCATGGTTACTGTGGTAAATGGTGGTATAATTTAAAGCTTTTTCCATATTCTTATTCTTTTAAGACATTAATTTAGTAATTTTATATTTGGGGAAAATAAAGGTTTTTAATTTTATTTAACTGGAAGCACTGTCCTGCTGTAATTAAACATTCTGTACTACATCTATATTAAAAGGAAAAAGGTAGTTACTTTTCTCACTGTGTGCTGCGTTTTTTATTTTAGATTTATCCCTGACATTTGAGAAAAATGAAAGCTTGCTTTGAAAAAAAAAAAGGCTTTTCTGCTTATGAGATGAGATGCAGACACTTGTAGGGCTTATTTCATATTCCTTGTCAAAAAAGGGAATTTAATTATTGTTTAAGACATCACTTTCGAGTCCCTCACATTTGACTCAAGTACCATGTTACTGTAACTACATGTTGTTATTCACCAGAACAGTTAATATTAGGATGTCTCCAAAACTTTTTTTCACATGACAGTAGAAATCATCTTTTTCTTATGACATGAGGTTTACTGTCATTTTCTGTAGCATAGCATGAAACACATATGTTGCCATTACTCATCAAAGGTTTTTTCTAAAGCTGCTCACTCAGGCAGTGAAATGCTGGATATACTCTGCTTTTTCTACTTATGTTTCTGAAACAAAATTTCTGGTTGTTTAAAATACTTTTCCTTAAAGAGGAAAGAATCATACACTTCTAGACAGTGAACTCATAATGCTATAAGAGGCAGACCCTTTTCTTCTCCTCTGCCCTAAATGCTTCACACTTTTGTTCATCTGTGAAAATGGGTGTAGGAACACCTACCTCAAAAGGTATTTCCTTATTGGGAGAATATATCCTGTAAAGCTGTTTTGCCACTTGGGAAGACTTCTGTATCCATGTATTAATAGATACTGTGTACATCACGATGATGGCTCCTTTCAATTGCCTCACTTCTTCTGACTTTTTCCACTTTGCCTTGGGAACAGAACTGGCAGTTTCCCCTTTGCACTGAGACCTCAGTTGGATGAAGACGTATCTGATAAGTAACCTGTACATGTAGTATGTGTTCAGAACTGAATATGTATCTGTATCTCTGTGTGTGTGTGTGTAAGTATATACATATACACATCTAAATACATGTCTAACTGTTTTGCTGAAACTTGGCCTATGAAAAACAGCAAACTGTAGTTGACAAAACCTTGCTGTAGGTTTACACAGAGTTCAATCATTAATGATTAACACATATTCAGCTCTATAAACAAAGTGTCTTTAGGATTAATCTCATGTGATACATTTATATGAGGGAACACACCCTCTAGTGTTTTGGCTTTATATATACTAAGATGGTAAATGTGGGCATTTCCCTCCTGCATAATTCTTTCTGTACCAGCTTCCCTTCTCTGTTGTTACTTCTGGAACACGTAAATTAAGTATCCAATATGGGTTAATTTATTTATAAAGACTTGGGATCTCTGCAGCTTTTGGATTAGAGTTTATTTTCTTCACAGTAGCTGGTATGGGGCTGTGTTTTGGATTTGTGCTGCAAGCAGTGTTGATAATTCAGGGATGTTTTAGCTGTTGCTGAGTCCAGACCTTTCCTGCCTCTCATCCCACCAGGGAGCAGGCTGGGGGTGCACAATGAGCTGGAAGGGGACACAGCCAGGACAGCTGACCCCAACTGACCACAGAGATGTCCTGTACCGTATGGTGTCATGCGCAGCAATAAAAACTGCAGAGGAAGTTTGCCAGAGCAGCACTTGCTCAAGGACTGGCTGGGCGTTGGTCAGCTGCTAGCAAGCAATTGAGGGTGTTTTGCATAATTTCTTTTTCTTGGTTTTGTTTTGGTTTTTTTACATAATAAACTGTATCTGGACCCACAAATGTTCTCACTTTTACCCTTCTGATTCTGTCCTCTATCCTGCTGAGAGGAGTGAGTGAGCAGCTGGGTGAAGTTAAATCACAACAGCCCTGTTTTGGCACTCAGTGTCAGGCTTGAAGGGTTTGAGATAGCAGATTTGACCATAGCATGTTTTAGAAGGAACTGATAATTATTATCTGTTTGACAGTTGCTGGTCACAGTGTTGATTTATTTGTTCACAGCATTAGTTTATCTAATCACTGCCATGCTCCCTATTTGTTTTGCTGTACATCAAATTTGAGAACTTGTTAAAGGCTGAATTTGCAGTGTATCATTTGGTTGTGTTTTGCCTGGGAGAACTATGATAAAAGCATTGGCCTTGAGCCTAATCTGGTATTTGGGCCCTGCATTGTTGCCTTCCCTGCACTTTGGGAACTGTCTCATGAAGACAATGAACAATTACACATTTTCCTTTTTCTCTTCCAAGAACCAATTGGTGGATGAAACAAAGAATGGTGCCTTCCCCTTCTTTTCTTGTGGGGTAGATGTTTTCTCTCTTTTTACAATAACTCTTCAGTATCTTGAATACCCTTTGGTAACTAAAATATTCCTACTGGCATGTTTCAAGCGTATTTTTCCAGCTTTTCCTAAGGTTAATTCGAGAATGTCACATAGGGATATGTCCCGAGGCAGTATGGTCATGGGTAGCAAGGCATGTGGGAGAATACGGGCCGGTGACAAGGATTGTCACCTCTGACAGTCCAGGACTTCACCACTGAACAAGTGCAGGATCTTGAAGTGATCAAATATTTGAAAAAAAAGGATGCCCTGGCTGTGGTACAAACATAACTTAGCACTCTGCCAGGGCTGACATTTGGCTGCCAAGCACTGTTTGGGAACCTCGAGGGGAAGAGAGGCTCCGTGGATATGAGGACATACAAACAGACACTGGCTAAAGCAGAGACCCCTCCACTCGACTGCATCAGTCCGTGCTGACGCAGCCTGTCGTGCACTGCAGGGAACAGGAAGCCAAGCCACAGGAATGAGGGGGCAGGTTGGGCTTAAGGACAGGAAAGATGAGGAGGTGAAGGGACTAATGAAACTGGACCTTTCCGATTCAATACACTTCAGAAATCTTTTTTCAAGGTGCTAAGCGTGCTCTGTTTTACTGTTGCCACAGTTACATGCACATCAACAACTTGTCATGGGGGTCTTTGCAGTTGAGTCTGAGGATGGACATGGTAAGCAGTAAATTACACCTAACAAAAATGTTACAAATATTTTCTAAATAGTATTTAAATAGAATTATCTCAACTAAAACAGTGTATTTAGACAGACCTGGCTGTTAATGAAAACAGCTAGTCTAGTAAGTAGGGAAAGGTTTTTTTCTTATACCCAGTTTCTTTTATCTTTGATTTCTTTATGAGAAGACTTCAGTACAAGGGAGACATCTGAGTCACTGTCTGTCATGAAAGTGAGCTGCTAAAGTTTGTGAAGACTGCTGTTGGGTGGTTTTTCATGGACTGAAAAATTCTGTATTTAATTGTGCTCAGACTAGAAGTCCTGGGGTTTCTCGGGGGAAGAAAAAATGGAAAGCTGTGGCAGATAATGACAAACGTCAATTGTTTTTGTGATATTTGTGGAAGTGACCATTTTAACATCTTTAAAATATTTTGATGGTGGTTTTTTCCTTTCTTAAGTATTATAGTGAATATATAATAAGTTATTTAAAAGCCATTTATACTCTAAATATCTTTTGGTCTAGACACAAAAAATTAATTTAAATTATGTCTAGAGACTAGGCAGTATATCTTTTTCACATTAACTGTAGTAGATATTAGGGTTTTTTTTTCTTGCATTTTCTGCTTAAGGAAGAATTTTACCATTTCTTCTCTCTATGCAAAACTTGCAACTTATTTTTTTTCTGCAAAAACAAGGTGTGATTGATATTAGTAAAACACCTTGGGAATGCTACACCTTGTTTAACTGCTACATGTTGTAAATGATGAAAAAAGCACTGAGTGTTTTTCTAGCTGCATGGTTCTGTTTTGTGGTTTGGATTGGGCCATTAAAGATTAGCTGGAAAGACGAAAAGAAGAGGCTGAAGGGATTGAGGTAAATGATCTTTCACTGTGAATCTTTAGAACATCTTTTATTTTTATGTCTCTCTTTGCCCTGTAAAATTCATTGACATCAGATACCTGAACAGCAAGTGTAGCTTCTTGGCATAGTGGTTTTTGTAGCTAGTGCTGTATAATCTTTTTATGTTTGTCACTGTGATATCTGGCTCCCAAAAATGTGGAAGTTTGATGTGACAATTTAAGATGGAGAACATGAAAATTGTGAACATAGTTGGCAGAACTGCAGCTGAGGTCTTCAGAACACACTCATCTCCCAAAACAAATACTCTTTTAAATTAGTTTTGTTTCAATTTAATATTTCAAGAATTGGTATGAGGTTTAAGCAGCTTTACAGAAATGTAATTTTCAAATTAATAGAAGTAACACATGAGGTTTTTTCCCAAGTGTATGAGGAGAAGCAGATGTCTACGAGTCTAGAACAGTTACCAAACTAAATACAAGAAAATGCTGGTAGCCACTGAATAAGTAAATTTGAGTTAGCATTTAACGTTTGGGGGAAAAAAAGGAAGGATTCTGAAGCCTGGAAGAAATCTGAAAAGAAAGTGACTGCATTATTTTGCTCCAGTCAACATTATTAGCACCAAGACAGAAGTGAAACTTCTGATAGAGCTCATAAATAACCTGAGGTTTTTTCAGTGGTGTGGACTGTAAAAGGGAGAGATAAGAAGTTCCCAAGGACGTACAGATGACTGTAAGAAAAAGACCTTCGTTCAGCAAAACTGTTCAATTCCTTGTTCATTCCATAACTCTCAGAACTCTGTGAATGTTGCCTCGGAAGGGACAAGCCCAGAGCTGTGTTTCACTTAGTGAAGCTTTAGTAGCCACGTTACCCATAGTAATCAATAACAAGGCACTGAGGGGACCAATGCCTTTCATA
>VZTA01009360.1:14021-47904 GCA_013398855.1 Mohoua ochrocephala | reverse complement strand
GAATGGATCAAAACGAATGAGGACAGTCAAAACAAGTGTTTAACACCATTTTCCTGAGGCCCAACCTCCTCGCAGGAGTTGTTTGCAGAGAGGTCATCACTCAAAACACGTCCGAGGTGAAGCAATAATTCCAAAGTGTAAAAAAAACCCCATTCCAAATGAAAAATTTGCTGTTTTCTGGTCTAAAAGCAGCATTTTGAGCTGAATTTGAACACCATCGTCGACTAAAGGGCCTTCAAAAACCATGACAAGCACAGACACGGTGCTGTAAGAGACAGTAGTTTGCAGGCCAAGTTTAGCAACCTCCAACCCTACTAATGGGTGTATTTTACATTCTGGCTACAATCAAATGAGCCCAGTAGTGATTTATTATTGATATCAAATAAAGACCCTCTTGATAATCTCAAAGCGTTACCTCCAGGAGAATATTTCCTTTCCTTTCTGGAGATGCCAGCCAATGTTTTATTATCCCAGCCTGGGAGAAGCCTGAGACTATAAATGGAATATTACAGGAATCCAATGGAGGACTCTCCTGCACTCCATTTCATGGTTATTTGTTTGGAGTAACTCAGAAATTGTCATGTGAGCCCCTTTTCCTCTTGGAAGGGGCAGTGTCTCCCCGTGGCTGTGCCAGCTGCTCCCTCCAGCCTGGATTGGCTTTCAAACTAAACAAATAATTTTATTTAAAGGAGAGAGAGAAGAAGAAAATGTTCACCAATCCTCTCCCGAGTCCCCCCAGCTCTGTTTGCTCTGGTTTTGTGACAAAAGCTGTGGTCACACGCTCTGTACAAGCAGCTCTCTGGCAAAAGCCAGGGATGATGTCTCACTGAAAAGCTTCATTTTTAAAAAGGAAAGTGATTTTTTTTTCCTTTTTAAAACCAGCTCATGAATTTTGCTTTCAATCTGCCATGGTTTTGTGATTTCCTGGTTGAATGGAATGATTTCCTTGTTGGATTTCATTGATTTCAATCGTGGTTCAATACCTCTGGGGAACTGCTGTGAACAGGGTTCTACTGATAGGGAAAATGTGACTTAATTGGAATTAATGCTGATGAAGATGAGAGAGATTCCCAGGCTGGATCACGACAATGTCCACCTTGCCAGTGCCTTGTCCTGGCAGAGCCCAGCTGTCCGTGAGGAAGCACAGGATGCAGGGGGACAGCAAAGACAGAGGGCAGGGCAGCAAAACCCTCCAGATCCTTCCAGACGCACCCTTTCCATGAAGAAATTCCTCCTGACGTCCAACCTGAACCTCCCTTCTGCCCCTTTCTTCCCGCGAAAGCCTCCAGATGATCTTTCCCCAAGCCAACATCCCAGCCCCGAGGAGCTCCCTGTTGGACTTTTCCATCTGCACCCCCTGAATCCCATTTCCAGCTGGGACGGGGTTGGGTTCCCAGGCCGTGGGCTCGGCAGCCACATTCATTTTCAGCAACTCGAACAGCCAGGAAAGACTCTTGACCAAACAAATGGCTGCCCATAAACATGTCCGAGGAAATTAAGATGCTACAACTGATCTGCTTTAATAAAATTACACGCTCGGCTCCGATTCCAGTGTCGCTCCCTGTATTTTCTGCATCGCGCCATGCAATTAATCCTTCCTAAAATAAACGGCCTGATTAAAATTCCATTATCCTGACAGTTCACAATAAACCATGGGACCAATGATCCCCTCTCTTTTTAACCTTTTAAGCCATTATAATTAATTCTGGATTTATGTCATTTGCTGGCAAATGTTCCGATCACCTTCCTAACTACTTCAACAATTCCAAACAGTTGCACTCCTCCAGCGTGTAAACAATGGACAATAATTGAACTATTTAACCTGATTCCCATTCCATGGAGTTTCCTTTAGACACAAAGCTCAGCATTGAGTCGCTCGGGGTTAGAGTTGTTTGCCTTTTTTATTTTTGTTCAGTCTCTAATTAAGTGCTCATTAAAAATAAAATAATAACACTTTGGGAAAAGACGGGGAAGGGCCTGAATTGGATTATTTCGGTCCCATGTTCAACTTGTGAGTGAAGAAAGACCTGCTGAAGAGCATTATTTGATGTTATTATCGAAATCATATTAAAAATCCCAATATTTTCCTTCCCAAATTTTCTGCAATTCCCTGTTGCCCAAAGCCAACCGTCCTCAGCACGCCCTGTGCTTTGGGATGACGACCACTAAACCCATAAAACCACCCAAAATCATAACAGTTTTGCCCAGTGGAATCACTTTTCGCCCAAATGCCTTTAGTTTTCGCAACAAACGCATCACGGAAATGAAACCAATCTTCCAACCAAGCTTATTCCAGGTAAAACACCAGAACTGAGGGGCTGCGAGGTCGTCCCTGCCCCAACCTGTGGCAAAAGTACCAAGAAATACAGCTCATATTCTTCCAAAATCACATAAAAGCACATCAGCCAGCTTGGAGGAGCTGGATTTACTAAACCAACCACTCCTTCGCCTACATTTTTTAGGTGTTTTTATTCCTCTAGATTACGATTTCCCAAAAAGAAACCGAATAACAAATGAGGTGATCCGGCGCTATTAAAATTGCCACTTAAATGGATTTGTCTCGGTTTGGGGGGAAAAGAGCATCGAAATGTCAGCTGCTCAAAAAACAGAGATCCGATCTCCAAATTTTTCAGAAGGTGGAAAATCCATTTCCTAACCAGCCCTACTTACAACTGGGTACATGGGTTACTTATCCAAACTCACCCTGACCTTCAAAAATGTTTGGGTTGATGTCACTGTTTGGGCTGAGGTTTGGTTTGGCCGGTTCTGCTTTTTCCATAGCAGTGCACCCATCCCTAGAAGAGATGGAATAAAAAGAGGAATTCTAAGCACACATAGACCCAACTATTTAATAGAAAGAATAAAAAAATCCCCTTTCCCCTCATCTTTATCTGACCGACGCCCGTGAACAGCAGCCGATCACGCCGCGAAACCCCGCGGCCCCAACAGCAACACCCGATGAAAAGGAGGAAAGAAAACAGATTTATTAACCAGCTAAACTGTGTTTACATTGATAAATGAGCTTTCTAGAGATCCCCAAGTCCATTCCAAACCCCTTTTTTTAGCAGCTCTTTACCCAGCCAGCTGCAGCATCCCCCCGGGACCTCCCCAGTGTCACTGGCAGCAACCTCCCTTCTAAGTTTCTGCCGAGGTCTCCAGAGCGGTGCCCAGGTGTTGAGATTTAAGGATGTGCTGCTGCTCCCATCAGCTGCACAGGATGGACTCTGGCCCATCCTGTCAGCACCCTGGGAACGAGCAAAGGCCGCCTTTGTGCACGCCCCGGGCCCATCTCGTTCTGGTTCGAATTAAGAGCGGCGGCGATTTCCGCTGCCGGGGCTTTGGAGAAAGCTCCCAATGTTCTGCGGCCGTGCTCCGGTTGCAGCGCCATGGGAGGCTCCAGGCAGATGCCAGCAGTGTTGTCTCACTTTGCTCCTGTGGTTTTGCTTTCCGAGGAGGTTGGGAAGGGAAGAGGTGGGGGTTTGGCCGTGGCAGCCACGGCGGAGAGAGAGAATGGGAGAATGGGGTTGAGGATGAAGTGCAAGTTATGGATGGTTGTGTGGACTGCAAAATTCCTGATTTCCTCCCACGGGCCTCCAAATTGTGATGGAATGGTGGAGGATATTCCTCAGCACAGCCGCAGAATGGTTCGGGATTGGGAGGGACCCTAAAGCTCATCCCATTCCACCCACACCTTCCACTGTCCCAGGTTGCTCCAAGCCCCGTCCAACCTGGCCTTGGACACTTCCAGGGATCCAGGGGCAGCCACAGCTGCTCTGGGCACCCTGTGCCAGGGCCTCCCCAACCTCCCAGGGAACAATTCCTTCCCAATATACCTCCCTAACCCTGCCCTCGGAAATACCTCAGTTAGAGGTGGAAAATCTGCAGGCCAGGGTACAAACCCCCCTCAGCACCCAGAGCAGGAGCTGCACCAGCGTTAGATCACGACACAGATGTGATATTAATTTGAATCCAATGGAGAGTGTTTAGAACAACAGTTCCCTGCTCTGATCCTGGCATTCCCAAGTGCCCCCAGCTCCCAGGGAAGGCACAGACGGGGTGGCAGCAGCAATGAGTGGTGATTTTCTTCAGCTGCCTTTCCCTACCCTCAGCTCACAGACAAGGTCCACGGGACTGTGCAAGCTCTCAGGGATGATGAATACTCGCTGCTGATTAATTGCGTGTTTACTCCAAGGCATGACTCAAGAATTACATGAAAGTTTTTCCAATCCTTTGCCAGATTCTATTCCTTTCCAGCACCCCGTGCCGCAGATCCATCCTGAGATAGGGAGCAAAGCCAGGGGCAAAGAGAAGCTGTGGCTGCTCCATCCCTGGAAGTGCCCAAGGCCAGGTTGGACGGGGCTTGGAGCCCCCTGGGACAGTGGAAGGTGTCCCTGCCCATGGCAGGGGGTGGAATGGGATGAGCTTTGAGGTCCGTCCCGTCCCAAACTATCCTGGGATTCTGTGAAATCCACACTCCTAAGGCCGTGCCCTGATCCTGGCCACAAAAATCCCCTCCCCAGTTTGCCTCAGGCTCCTGGGCTGGGACAACCTCGCTGGGGCTGAGTTGACAGCGCTGAAAGTACAAAAAGTCTCGTCCATACATAAATACATAAAGCTGGGAGGAAACCAGGCTCCCGAAGGGAAGTCTATTGTACCCAAATGGTGCCCACAGGCCCGGAATAGCCGGGTGGTTTTGCAGGAGCAGACAGGACACTCGGCCTGTTGACGTCCTGCTTTAAACAGCAGGGCGAAAAGTCAACAGCAGGGTGGTGAAAATATCTCTTCGGATTTATTTATTTATCTGCATTCAACCCAGCTTGCCCTTTCTTCCCAAGAACACAACAAACCAACCAAAAAAAAAAGGGGGAGACTGAGTGGCCAACATGCTTCAGCCTGGCCTGGCAGGTTTAACCCTGTTCCCTCTCATGGTTGTGGGAATCAATATTGGAAGATGATTTTGTACGTCCTGTATTTTTCAGGCTTGGATGTGACAGCTCCATGGAGCTGGGAGGGTTTATCCCGAGCAGGATTCCTCATGGATTCCAGGAGCACTGGGACAAGTGGGAGAAACTGGGAAAGGAAACCATTCCAAACAGCCCTGCAATGGCACGATGCCTCTATAGGTGCTCCCAGGTCCAGTCCATAAAGTTCAGCAGAAATCAGGAGCACCTTTGGATGGACTGGTCCGTGCTGGAGAGAATTCCCTCCATCCAGCCCTGAAGGTGACAGCACTTTAAAGAATCCCACAGGGAGAAATCACCAGAGAAATCCATATATCATTTTATCACCCTTAGAACATCTTTCATTCTCCTCCAGAAACGATTTCAACTTTCTCTCTGAGCAACCTTTGGGCACCTTACAGGAGATTTGGGAATATTCCGAATATCCAGGCTTCTTTTTTTTAGCTGCTCTGGTGCAAAGCCGATGGGATTTATATTTAGTCTGTGTTCCTGTCCCTATTTTATAAACACAGGGATTCTGAGACAAAATAATAATAGTGTGAAAATGGACCAACCGCAGTGACGGCAAAGCAGGGATGGGCTTCGGAGTTTACAGTTACTCGGCAAATGTTTGGCTCTGGCGGTGGGTCCCTCATGTAAGATTCACTTTTAATTACCCACTACACTCATATTTGAGCCAAAAGAAAACAAACGAGCGGAACAGAGATAGAGAGAAGGATACCAAAGGCAGCGGTGGTGAAATCACGGAGTGGGAACCTGAAGTGATGTATTGGCTCCAGTTAACCCAGGCGGCACAGCCGAGGCTCTGCAGTGCCAGTGTGGGCAGCTGAGGGTTGCAGCTTTTATCTTCCCGGAGAAGATTTCATGCCCTGGGTTTATTTGTGTAACTCTGCTCGGTTTCTAACTGCAGCAGCAAATGACGTTTATCGTTTTTAAAAAGGTCGTCAGCATTTGTAGATACCCCGCGAGTGCCTGGAACACAAGAAATAAAAGATATTTTCTTTTCTGTGCCCAGTAAATAATAAATATTTTCGATTTCTTCCTTTAGCTGGTCATTTGACTTTTCCAGCTGGAAACATTGCTGCTGTGCAAGGCAGGAGCCACTCTAGGAAAAGAGTCGATGTTAAATTACATTTTCAGCTATCTTGACAAGCCGTACTTGGCACAGTTTGCTCAGGGAACAAGCTGGTCTATATATTTCTGAGAAATTAAAACCATATGGCAACACCTTCGAGAGAAAAAAAAAAAGCAGCCCTTCTCTGGAAGCATCTTTGGAGTTTTCAAAATGCATGTGAATTAAATATAGTCCTGTTTATTTAGAAAGGATCTGTTCGGATTAGAGCCGGACCCCTCGTTCCTGCTCCAAGAATTCAACTGCCAATGAAGCCACAATGGGAGAGAACCTCGTGATTGCGTTGCTATTCATAAACTCGAGCTGAATTTTGGTTTCATTTTGGCCAAATTCGGCTTTTCTGCGGGCATTTAAATTAGGGCATCAATTAGAGGATGAGGGTTTTCCTCTGCCAGCCGGATAATTGGTGTAATAATGTTGTCACTGGGAGGAGATTCCTCCCTCGGTGTCGTTGCAAAGGCTGCAGAAGGTGTCAGGTAAAGTTAAAAACTCCTGACAGAGATCAGCTGGAGCTCTGCAAAGTGGCACTGGCCTGGCTCTGAGGACAGCCAGGGGACGGGAGGGCTCACAGAGCTCCGGGGCACAAAGATCCTTCCAAAAAATCACATTTGGGACACGGGGCCGGGAAGATGGAGCCCAAGAACGCAGCTGTCCTTTCTGGACGCCAACATATTCCTTCATAAATTCATCAGAAATTGTTTATTATTAAAATTTAGAGTCTCATTTCTTCAGGGCAGCGAGGAGGAGCTGCCTCGCGGTGCCTCTTTCTCCTCACGTGCCGCAGCTGGAAAAAGGTGCTGGAAAAAAAAAGTCCCTCTGCTCCTGAATTATCTGGTGACATTACAAGCTTTGACAAGAAGAGAAATCTCCTCCAACTCCTCGCCGGCCCAATATGTGGTCAAATATATGACTTCAACGGAAAGCATTTGATTAGATGGATGTAGGGGATATAAAACCCTTCAATTGGGGACAGATCTTTTCATATAGGAAACATATTTCCAATGTTGGATTTTATGGCGGTGAGGAAGCGCATAAAAAACTTTTCAGCAACATAATACCCGACAAAAAAAAAAGCTGAAAGCCCTCAATTTTCCCCCTGCCTCTGCTGCTGTAGACTTCTTGTATATTTGCACATTTGGATATGATGACAATTAGTTCTGTGCTGCGGGACTGGATTGATTTCGCTGCCTGGGCCCCGTCCAGCTCAAACCTTGCAGGTTCAAATACAGAAGCCTCTGGTTAATGAACTCCAGAAAGTGTAAAATCCTGAGGCCCTGCAGTTACACGATCGCCCTTCCCAACAGCAGCACTAATATCTAACAAGGCCAGCTACTGTTCTACCCCCTTTAGAAGAAGCTCATAAAAAGGAGCTTTAATTTGTCTGGGAAAAATAGACTTTCAAAAAAAAAAAAAGAAAAGAAAGCGCTGTGAGTTCCCTGGTGGAAAAACATGCCTCCTATTATGGAGCCTTCCCCACGAAAAGTCTTGGAAATTAGGCAAAGTTAACATGTCCAGTTGGAGCCGAGCCAGGAAACGAACAGTGGATGTTCTCTTGTAAAAATCCTGAAAGCTGCGAGGAACCCATAAACAGTTTGCAGAGTGAGGCAAAAATGGACCGTTTTATGTTCCCTAATGGAAATCCAGCTTATTTGTGCGTGGATTCAAAGGAACAATGTGATGTCATCGAATGATTTAAGGTCGGCGGCACGGCGAGAGTCAATATCCAGCGGTGGATGGAAACATCCCATTCTTCCCGAGGTATTTTGGAGGAGCCACCAACACTGGGGTTTGTCTTGGCCCTCTGGAGCTGGTGCAGGAAAACCTCAGCAGCTCTATTCCTGGAATTGCAAGGTGGGAAGTTTACTGTTACCATCAGTCTGAGGAGGGCTTTCAGGAACACCGGTAAAAATTCGCATTGGGCTCGGCAAACAGAGACGTTTCCTAGAGAAAACCTCGCCTTTGGGTGGTGGGGCTGAAGGAACCACGTGTGGTCAGGGTTATCTCCGGGATTCACGGGGAGATTTGCAGAGCAGGGATTCCAGGGCCCACATTTGGGTGGTGGGGCTGAAGGAACCACGTGTGGTCAGGGTTATCTCCAGGATTCACGGGGAGATTTGCAGAGCAGGGATTCCAGGGCCCACATTTGGGTGGTGGGGCTGAAGGAACCACGTGTGGTCAGGGTTATCTCTGGGATTAACAGGGAGATTTGCAGAGCAGGGATTCCGGGGCCCACATTTCCTACAGAAAAAGGGCACACCTGAGAAAAATGTCCCTGGAGGACCAAACTTCCTCCCGAGGAGAGGGAGCTGGGATGTCCCTCAACCTTTGACTTGGAGCCAGAGGCCCTTTCCTCGCAGTCTGAAATGTGAGATTTGAGCCCTTCTTTCGCAATGTGACTTTAATTTGGGAAGCGGTGTTGAGCCCGTGGTAGAAAAGCTGAATTGTGGAGCGTTGTCCGGCTCTGATACCGAATTTTCCCAAAAATTTAGGACCAGCTGAGCCAGGGACAGCCCTTCCACGTTTTGTCCAGAGGCAGAGGAGAGCAGAGCAGTGGAAGGTTCAAAGAGGGGTTTGCAAACAGGTAAAGAGGAATATTTTTGTCCAGGTAACATAATTCCCCTAAATTATTGAGAGCGGCAAAACTTTGTTCCTCAGCAGTTACCTGAACATCCTTAAAGCTCAAATTTCACTAAATAATCCTTTTTTTCTCCCCGAAACTCTCTTAATGAAAGGACATTTCCTCCTCAGCTTCTTGAGCTGAACCTGAGAGTGACTTTTGAGTCGTTTCAGTTCCTTATCTCAGTAATTTTGTTCATTACTGTCATTTCTATCGCATGAAAACATCCCCATCATTTTGATAAGGGCTGTCTCGCACTGCACTCAGTTCTAAGCATTACCAACCATTTAGAAATGGAGTAAAACCTGCTCTAACTCCATCTCTAACAGAAAGAACCGATTCAGAATTCATCTCTAATTAAGGATGAGCTTGCAAATCTAAACTGGTAAGAGAACTCCACATCCTGGATTCGGTGGGGACATTAAAAACCTCGTCAGGAATGGTCTGGCTGACAAGAGGGAATGAGGGAATAATGTAAATTATTAGTATAAAAGACTCAAAGAACAGAACTCAGGACACACAGAAGGAGCACAGAGCTCACCCAGGTATCTCTCCAGGCCGTCGCGTTGCTCTGTACGGACACAGCTGGATTTCCTTTACAGATGTTTTCCTGCAGGGTTTTTGGAAGGGATCAGGACGATCCTGATCTTTACAGAAACCCACAGGCACAGCAACGTGACGTGAGATTACTGAGATCAGCTGGAGGCAAAGAGCAGAATACAGGAGATTTTTATTCCCTGACTTCCATCTCCTTATTCCACGGATTCTGATCCGTTCTCTCTAAGAAAATTTCTGAAATAAGGTGAGAGCTTGTGCTCCGAAAAAGACGGGAAAATGGGAAATCTTCAACCACCTACTGAGAAATGAACGCTAATTTCTTAAAAATTAAAGCTCCGCTTTCCACTTTCTTCCTTCGGAAGGAAACTCCTCAATCAGTCCCACCCACTGATATTTTCTAGCACTCATTTTTCTCCCCCACCTTGGCAGGAGGTGAGTGCAGATTCAGTGGAACAAGTCCCCATTTCATCCCCTGGCTGTATTTTGTGGCAGCTGCCAACCGGGAGGTGGGAGAGAGGCGTGGATGGGCCAGAACCAGGTGGAGGACTCCAAAAGCAGATAATTTAGGGGCGACATTTATTTGTATAAAAAACAGTGCCTTCCCTTCCCTACCTGCAAGGCAGGGCCCTTTTCACGACTCTTGCCCACGGCTGCAAGAAAAGCAAATTGGAGTCAAAGGAGATGCCAAGAACAGCACTCGGGGAACATTACTGGTTTATTATAGGAAAATACCTGTATCACACTCCTAAAGGAGCTGGTAAAAATGTAGGTAGGCTCCCCTTTCTACCTCCTTCCACCTCCCCACACCTCCACACACCCCCTGCTTTTCTCCCCAGCCCCGATTCCAGCCAATTTCTTTCCCCAGGTTGTGTCTGCCTGAGCATCAGGGAAGTGCCAAAGCACTGTAGGAGCAGGAGGAATCTCTCTTTCCACCATGGTTCCAGAAGATTTCAGTCCCAAAGGTGAAGTTTGGGATGCAGCGGGGATTTCACTCCCAAATTCTCCTTGGGAGTTGTGATCCCAGCAGCACAGGCAGGTTTGTGTCCCTTGTGCTTATCCTACCGCGAGCAGATGGGATTCTGGAAGATTTAATTGGATACACACCCAGATGTTGCTGGGAAGAGGATTTGAGGAGGATAATGAACAAATCTTTCCTCCTCAGCCTTTTCGTTGAGCTGCTTGGGGCTGGAGCTGAGCAGAACCCACTGAAAAAAAGCACAGAATTTAAATGTTTTCTTGCAAGTCGGCTGAAACCGAATCTTGATAACAGGGCCGAGTCCTTGTGGGAGCCGAGCCAAGTCTTCCACACATTCCCTCAGGTAGGAAACTGCTGAGCAGCATTTCAAAGCCCAGTCCCTCCCAGTTTTTTCCTAAAAGAGCTCTTTGGTGGCTCCCTGGGCTGTGGTTTCTGAGGCTCCCGGGCTGGACACGCCGCTGGTTCCCCACAGGACACGGGGATGGAGCCTCTCAGGGAGGGATTTTCCCTGCTGGACAGATCCATACCCCCACCCTGTGGCATGACCTGGAGCCCACAGAGCTTCAGCATTCCTCCAGGGATGCCCTCCTGCATCCAAGCTTGGAAAAAAAGGAGCAGGATGGATCAGAGGGGTGACAAGGAGAACGTGACTCCAAACTGCTTGAGGACAGTGAAACACAGAGCTCGAGTCCTCTCTGTGCACAGAAAAAAAATCAAAATCAAATTCACTGTATCAAGAAAGACCCTCTGGCTTTTCCATCCGTAGGGACGGAGGAATTTAACACCTGGAACGCAGCCAAAGGCTGAAAGATCTCGTAACTTTAATGGCTGCACCAGAAAACAACATTTTCATTCCCAATCAGAAGGTCCACCCTCAAATCCCTCCGTATAAAACCTTCCCGCAGCAGCCCCTGGCAGGGGGAGCGCAGCAGTTTTTTGGGAATGATTATGGCTTCAGACATCCAGGGCTTCTCCACACCCAGAGCCCCCCAGTTTTTGTTATGCCGCTGTAAATCTCGAGAAACTCCAGTTATTCCACTGGACTTGGGCTCGGGGGAAGCCAAAGTAAATACAAAGGGTTGTCAGAGGAGTTATATCACATTGGCACTGCTGGAAGTGAAGGCATAATTTGCACTATTTTTTAATAACGTGGTGTCTTAGATCATTAGGAATGAGGTCCTGCAAAGGCAGCCATGAGGAACTTTCTTCATGGGAGCAGCTCCTGTGCTGGACATTCGTGTGAGGGATGGGAACATGCCCGATGTTGGGATTTGAGCCCAATCCATCCTGCCTGGCAGCAGCTGGAGCTCTGGTTTACTGTGCTCAGCCAGGAAAATATCTGCTGGGTCGGGCCCTGCTGATAACAGCCCCAGGAGGTGATAAAAAGAATAGCTGGGAGACCTCGAAACAGGTTTCTGGTGGATTCTGTAATGAAAATCCTGAACCTTTGGGGTGGTGGGGCTTGTAAAAGATGTAAAAATCGGCCTGGCTCTGTGTGACAGTCTCAGAGGCAGGTGGGAGACGAAACTTTTGGCTCCTCTGAATTTTTTGGCTTTAAAATCGTGTGGAAGTCGGGAAGGAAGTCACAGTTCAGGAAGAAATCCCTCCCGTTGGGATCCCATCCCTCAGTGCTCCCCGTGAACCAGCAATAAAGACAATTCCTGGCACAGCTGTGGCTAGAGCAGAGCCCAAACCCTTCCCAGCCACCCTGCAGGGGACACAGCCAGCACCACACCGATATCCCAGGAGAATAAAGGACAGCTCTCAGCTCCAGACCCACTGGGAATGTAGGAGTGAAGGGAGGGGAATGAAAGGAGGAACTGGAAGGGCAGATCCTGCTCCCACTGAGCTCAGGGGCAACACTCACAGACCTCTGGGTTGTTCTGGTTTTGCCCCAAATGAGGTTCTGGTGACAATTTTCCACTGTGAGCGAGGTTTTGTTGGATAGCAGGAAGAGATTCCTCATCCAGAGGGTGCTGGGCACTGCCCAGGCTCCCCAGGGAATGGGCACGGCCCCGAGGCTGCCAGAGCTCCAGGAGAGTTTGGACACCGCTCCCAGGGATGCACAGGGTGGGATTTTGGGGTGTCTGGGGCTGGACTGGATGATCCCTGTGGGTCCCTTCCCAGTCAGGATATTCCACAATTCTCTGATTCCACGAACTAAGGTAAAACATTCCATTCATGTAACATTTACTCTTTCCAGGTAAACCATTTCTGGGGGATCTGGGAATAAGGAATGGAGTTTGCTGGGGGGTTGTTTTCAATGGAAACTTATTCCAATATCCCCTTAAAAATGTGTTCCAGGGAAAACACAAGGAAATGAAGTTCTCCATTTCCCCCTCCCCCAGCCCAGATCCATTCCGAGACATAAACCAACACCTTGATATTTCATTTTGAAGGCTCCTTTCTTCAGTTTTCTCGAGACAAATTTTACCTTGCTTGGAGTTGTAAATAGTAATAAAAAAAAAAGAGACCAAAATCAATTAACTACGGGTTTTTTTACGGAGTGGGGAGGAAAGTAACGCACCCCACTGGTCATAAATTGATTTCTGGAGGCACAAGGACCAGTAAAGCCCAGTTTTTTGCCCCAGTGCCCTGGTGGGGAGTTTCCTGTCGGTCCCACGGCGTGGGGCAGCCCCTGGGGTGCACAATTTGCAGCAGAGGCCCCTCGCTGCAGAGCTGCCCTGCCACAGGGAGCGGAGATGTTTTCCTTGGCCAGGGGAGCCGCAGGAAATAAATTATCCTGCAGCCAGGCTGACAGAGCTGGGCATGGGGTGCAGAGAACTGGACACCTTCCCAGTGGCCTCTCGCCTAGAATTCACTCTGGATTCATGGAGCTGAGCGGGATTTGCAGGAGGCAGATGTGGATTCATTCCCAATTTGGGTTTATCTCGTCACCTCACCAAAGGACAAAGCGGTGCCTCAGCAAATGTCACCCAACGCGACCCGAAGTGGCTCCCACCAGAGCCAGGAAACTCAAATTCAGCCCCATCTTTGCATGTTTTGTGCTCAAACCTTGTGTTTTATCACCTCTCTCACAGCTGGGCAGGAAGACTCTCAGGTAAACTCATTTTTGGTGTAACTCCATCAAAACCATGTAAAATTATGTGTCAGTGTGAACCTCATGGAAGTTATCTAAAAGAGGGTGAAAAAACCCTTCCATTCAGAGTAGAGAGAAAAATCCTCTCAGCTTTTGCTTTTAGCCATCGAAGGTCAGATTAAAACCAGCATTTTTAATAATCAGCTACAGGATTCAGGGGCGTCCGATGAAAAAAACCCAGCAAGATGAACTTAAATGCGTTTTTCTTTCAAAAAATAAGGTTGGACGTGGTCAGCTAAATAAATATGACGTTCTGTCATGGCTTATCTGGCTCCAGTCAAATGCCTGTCCTCCTCTCCTTAGGATTTCACTCCCTCACGCCTGTGCGTCTCCAAAATCTTTACATATTTAATGTTGATAAGCGAGGAAGACACGGCGGGACTTTAAAATCCTCTCTGTCCTCCAGAGGTCCTGACTGTGATTTCACAGGAGCCTCACCAGCAGCTGATTTTCGTGTCGGGAAGGCAGCCTGGGATCTCTCTTTCTCTGAGCTGTTCTGCACAGTTACTGGAGGAGTAACGAGGAAAGTGCTATCAGATGGGAAAAATCACTTCCAGAAGCTGTTTCTGCACCGGGTCACACAGTAGCTGCCGGGAAGGACCAGCCCAAATCAGGGCAATGCAGGGTGGCAGCTCCAGGCTGACATTTGGCTCCGTTGCTCACGGAGATTTCCCTCCTGCCAACGTTTTACCACAACCCGATCCCGCGTTTTACGTGACAAAGTGGGGAATTTACTCCTTTCCAGCTTGACATTTCCCCCCATCCGAGAGCTCCTCCAGCACAAATCCATCCCATGTGATAAGGTAAATCCTGCCTTATTAAAAGTGAGAGAAAGGGAATTCTTTTGCCGCGCTGGTGAATATTTGAGTGGGTTGTTTTGTTTTTTTTCTTTTCCAGGATGTCTGGCTGTTATTTCATCTCGCCCATCCACACAAAATAATTGGGAAGTCAAAGCACAGCAAATATCTCCCGCCGCTCGTTGGCCAGAGCTGGGACATTATTGGGGAGTTAAGTGGATAATGGTGTGAAATAAGCCTATAAAAACCAACACACTTCAGAGTTAATATTTTTTCAGGGTGCAGTTAAGTTACTGTGACACATCTGTCATAACTCTTCTGGGGAGCTTCAGAATGTGTCTGATCTTTCTCACTCGGAGCTGAAATGGATCTCCTGAGCTTCAGGAAACCCAATCCCCACAGGTCACTGGCAATAAGCTCCGGAGTGTCAATACAGGCTGTGGTTACAGTGGCAGCCTGCAAGAATCCGAGGCCTCATCCCGGCCTGAGGAATCTTCTTTTCCACCTGTGCACCCCCTCTGCGATTCATTTTCCAGGGGCTAGCTGGGATATTCTGGCACCCACATCCCCATGCAAATTCCTGCCCCAACCCTTCTAAAATCTCTCTGAAAACTTCTGGATGAGGAGGCTCAGCCTCAGAGTCCTGTGAAAGCGATGGTTGCTGTCCTGGACTGGGATGGACACTGAGGGAGGAAAAAATTCTCCCCCACTCATCCATTCCATTTGGGTTTTAATACTTCATTAAGAAAAAGGTTTGCTACTAAGAATTTCTTCCTAGCCGGAAAGAAATTTGCATTATTAAATTTTATTATAAACGAAAGGAGGCTCCAGAAAATTTGAAGGAAAAAAGGAGCCACACATCAAATATAAACATCACATTATGGCAAATATTCCAGGATGTTTGGAAAGCTGGATTTGAGTTGAGCTCCTGGGCTGGTTTATCAGAGATAAATTCCTCTGTGAGGAATCACCTTCCTCTGCACCACCCAGCAGTGGCTCTTTCTGGAGCTTGTTCAAGCTAAAACCAATCTCACTCCAGGCTGGGAAGTGGCAGTTTCCTATCCCCGGGTGCTGTCTGCTCTCCCAAACCGAGCAGCAGAGAGGCAGAACCAGAGATTCGAGTGCCAAGGTCTGCTCTGGGCCTCAGACAACCAAATCTTTGGAATTTCTGTTCAATACAACTTGGAAATCTCAGTTCTCACTCTGGGTCTGGGCTGGCTCTGCTGTTTGGAACCACGGTAAAGGAGAAGAGTCGAAAGTAACTGGAATTATTCATGCATGAAAATGGAAATGTGTTGGATTCCTACACCCTTCAAGGACCAGTGGTGCTTTGGGGGTACCTGGGATTAAATCCTGCACTTTGGTTGCAGACCCCAACCTCTGCTTCGTGTTAAATGCTGATTTCCAGGATTTTGGCTGAGCTCAGCCAGGAGATGGGATTCATTTCCAACGGAACAGACCTGGCTCTGGGTTCTGCTTTCAAAGAAACCTGAGGGTGTCTGGGCTCAGAAAACATCTTCAAACCCAAACCATTCTCCCTGGCTTGGCCAAAACCCAAAAGCCAACTGCAGTTTGCTCGGTTTGCAGGACAGAGGGGAAGAAACTGAGTGGAATCCTGAGCTCTCAGTTTCCAGCTTTGAAATACCTGCAGACATTGCCTTTTCACGGGGATATTTAATGCCACCAAATGATTGGAGGGGGCATTAAACGAGGAGCAGATATTTAATCCTATGGCCACGGGGCAGTTTTTCAGCTCTGATATTGAGCACCTCTCTCTGCACTAAACCAGGGAGCTCCAGGGCAGATGGTTGGGGTATAAATGTTATGCAGAGCCTCACGTTGAGAGCTAAAGGGGTTAAGGGCTTAAAACGAACCCAAAATCGAGTGAAATCAAATCACATCCTCCACTCTCTGCTGATGCAGTGGTGCTAAAAGGTTAACTTCCCAAATGGGCCTGCTCTCGAGCCGATCCTGTGGTGGCTCTGTGGTTTCCGCCTATATAAATTTGATAATATTTTACAAATGCACTATATGAAATATATTCTTAACATGTGTTTAATACATTTACAATCTATTAAAATGAAAAACAGAATACGCTTCAAATGCTGCTCGGGCCTTTGCTTAATGCACTGTGTCTGGAACATGTTAAACATTATTTTAGAGGTAATTGAAACATTTCACACACATTCACCCCGCGTGCTGCGTGTGCGTCGCGTGCACCCGGGGCCGGGCCTTGCCTCGAGCGCTCAGGATGGGTATCCAGGCTGAGGATGGAGAGGTTCTGGCAGCACCAATTTCCCTGGAAGCACAAATCCCCCGCGCCTTCACCCCGCTGGCGCGGCGCTCTCTCTCTCCGCATCTCCCAGCTTCGCTCGAACCAAATAAACGAGCTCCAAATTTACCCCGGGCAGGCAGTTCCCCGAGTTGCAGGGTATTATTTCAGCTCGTTTCAGCACATAGCCTGTCAAAGCAGCCATTAAATCCCTCTCGAATGAACATTTCTGTAAATACGCGCGGTACGGGGAATATTCCTGTGCGAGTATTTGCTTAGTTTCACAACATGTTCCTCTCACTCGTGCCAATGTTCCCAAAAAGTGAACAAGGTGTGGGGAATAATGATGGAGTGGAGTCCTCATTCCTGCCCAAATAAATGGCCACAAAGGCTTGATTATAGTCTTTTTTTTTTTTCTGTTGATTGCAGTCTTTTCCTCATTATCTCTGTGGCGCCGTTTCAGGTTCCTGGACAAGGCAGGGGGATTAATAAATTAAATATCTCTCTGTAAGGTGATTGAGTGGCTATCACTGCTCCTGCTTTAGTGGAGAGCAGTGGGAAATGGGGTTTATTTCCACGTGTCCCACACTTCGGCCTCCTCCCTGCCATTTCCTTCTCCACTTTTCACACTTTTGGGGTGAGGAGCCCGCACTTAACTTGCCATGGAGCTTTATTTTCCCATTCTTTCAACCCAAAGCAGCAAATTGTATCATAAATCCCGAGGGAGACGGGAGTTGCACTGCAGGAAGGCTGTCAGGAGAGCTGCCCTCTGTGCTGAGAGATTTGCAGCTTGGAAAGAGGCCATTTGTGTCCCGTTTAAACTCCTACAGCAAAAAAAATCTAGCTTTTCTTCGCTCTCACGGGGATGTTTTGGTTTGTATTTGGGATCCAATATCTCTTGGAGATGGGAAAGCGAATTTATTCAGGAAGAAACAACACGAGGGGTGAAAAGGAAGAAGATCTCTGTGCTCGTGAATTTATAAATTAAAAAACCCCCTCTGTCCTTTTCCAGTCGCATCCATGTGCTCTGTTCCTGCAGATGCTTTAAGACACCTTGCAGACAAATAGGACACACTAGGAAAGGGTTTTGCTGAAAATAAAGTGAATTTTAGCCCCAAATGTTCTGTGTTCCTCACCAAGATATCTCTGAATGACCCCTTAAAGCTCTTATTTAAAGAAGTCTTTGGAGTTCGTGGCAGATCTGAAATGTAAATGCAAATATGTAAACATCAATGTAAATACATAAATGTAAACTCCAATTAAAATGTAAATTTACAGTGATTGTCTCTGTATTTTGTACTCTGAAATGCCATCAGCTGCTTTCCAGAAAGCTCAGGAGTCATTTCCAGCCCCCTGGATAATGCCCATTCTTGGTTTTTTTCTGCCTGCTTTTGTAATCCCTGATTCCCTGAAAAATTTTCCTGAGGGGCAAAGAAGCCCCAAAGTCTCCCCAGTTTTGTTTGGTTCTCATTTTAAGCCCCTGAATTTTCACACCTCTGGGAAACAGAGACACAACCAGCACAGAAATTCGGTTTCTGGGCTGAACATTTTTGGCAAGGCAGGTTTGATTCCTCTCCTCCTCCCTTTCCTTTCATCTCCTCCTCCTCCTCCTCCTCCTCCATCCCACCCCATCCAAACCCAAGGTGCCCTTTCCAGCCCAGGAGCCCAAAGGAAAGTTTGGAGATTACAAATTGGAATAAACTCCATTTCAACAGTAAACAAGCGAAAAAATGACCACATTGGTGTCAGGTTCTTGATAAATATTAGGCCTGACGTAGGTTGGGGTTTTTCCTTGGATTTCTGCTGGCTCTTGGCGTTCCAGGAATCCTTTTTTATTCTTTTTTCATAGTCCATCTTTTTTCTTTTTTCTTTATTTTTTTTTTTTAATGAGCTGAGGTTGTTTTCCAGCCCACGACCATGGAGTGCATTGTATTCACGATTAAGTGACATGGTCACAAGGAGAAAAATGTCTGAAATCGTGTCTTGAACAGACAAATTTAGCTGCAGGCATTTATTTTTCACGATGTAAGGAGAGGTGTTAACCAAGGGCCGTGTTTGGCGGGTCATAGTGGCAGCTAATTTTACAGAGAAGACTCTACGTGATCATTAATTCAATTTAACTTAATCTAATTGAATTTGATTCTATTTTATTTTACTTTTTCAACACTTGTCCCGTGGAGTCCTCGAACCCTAAACTTTGCACCCGAAGAAAAACCCCACAGGCACCGACTTTGCAAAGCAATGAGGAAATTTCCACATGAGAAGTCCTGAAAGCTGCCAGGGCAGGAATTCTGTGGCTCAAGCAGAACTTATTAACCACAAGACATTGCTGAAATATCAACCAGATGCTTTGCCCCATCCTAGGCTGAGTTTAACTCTGTGTGTGGATCAGCTCAGGCAATGTTTTAATCGAGGACCGGCAGAAGAGTGGAGTCATCGTGTGATAAAAAAGGGGAAAAAATATCGATTTTATATAAAATAAGAGACTCAGAGAAAACGAGAGCTCTTCAAAAAGGGGTGACATGATGACAAATTGAACTTTCCAGGTCTAAGAAGCCTCGAGGTTTTTTTTTTTTTCAGAGCAATGTTTCAAATATAGGAGTGGCTGAACCGCAGAGAAATCCGACTGCCCACATTTTCCAGTGAGTGTCCCTTGGAAAACAGGTGACTTTGCTGGTGTGGAATGAGAGGCTTGAAAAATCCGTGCAGTGGATGAACCTAAAGTAAAGTTTAATCGGGACATGGCAGCCCTGAGTGCCTCCCTCTGCTCAAAGATTCGGAAATCTTTACACAACGCAGTGAATTTCAGCAGACCCTGAGCAGAGCTGTGATGGCAGAATCCAAATAAATTAGGATTTATGAGGGTGACTCTCCACGTTCCAATACTTGCTTGGGCCAGTGGTCCCATCCACTGCTGGAGAGATTCTGCCTTGTGGGTTTTCCAGAGCTCACCCAAAAGTAGAAAATATTTTGAACTTGGTGGGCGCAGGATCCACGTGAAGAGGGATTAAAGCCCCTGAAAGGAGTAAAAGAAGAGCTGGGAATTCTCAGTTCTGTGGGACCAGCTGAAGGCATCAGCAGTGCTGAGCCACCATGGGGAATTTGAGGGATTTGGCAATGCAGCCCTGAGGAGAAGAGCCACCTCTTCCACCCTGACCCAGCATCCCTCTACACTGGAACTGAGTTATTTCAAAAAATCCTGGGCAATTCCTGCAAAATGTGTGAATATCCAGCTGGATTTTAGTGATCACAAAGTGCCAAACAGTGATGAAGCTGATGGCGCTGCTTCCGCAGCACTCGGATCTTGCTTGTGAACGCTCTGGCAATATTCAGGAGCTGGATTGCTGATGGTGCCCAGATTCCTGCTCTGATCAGTTCCAGCAGGTTGGAGGAGCACTGGTCACGCTGTCAGGCAGCAAACACGTTCCTTCCACCCCTGGCCAGCAAAACCAAACAATTCCAAGTGTTGAACACCCTTAATCAGCTCATCAAAACCAACACACACGGATTGCAGGATTCACCCCTCCAATTAATCCGAGATATCCGCCTGGTTTTTATCTCCCAGTCCCTTCCCAGCATTATCTCCCAGAACGCTGCAGCTGCCCCACCTCAGGCCGTGGCCTAGGCTGGGCTGGCTTTGTTTATTTGCACTCGGGCTGGAAACCTCCAAAAATAAATGAGGGAGCAGGTGTGGAGCAGAGCTGCTGAGTGACTCAGAGGTGGCATCAGGCCCGGGAGTCACCGCTGCACCCATGGCCTGGGTGAGGACACAACAGCTCCTGGCTGGGGCCTGAGCAAGACGAGGCCTGAACCTTCCAGTCAGTCGTTTTTGATACAGGATCTCGATTTCTCCACTTCTCTTTGGTTCCACCTGTGAAAATGGAACAAAAAATCCGAGTTGCCCTTCACTGTGAGTTACTCAAAGCTTTGTCAGAGAGCCCAAGGACGTGGCAGTGCTGAGACATCTCCAACTGGGCGTCACCTACTTCCAGGCAACCTTAAATCTTGGATTTTTAAGCCTGGATTGGCTTTTCTCTGATGAAGAGCAGCAGGAATGGGTTCTCACACAGCATCCCAGCCCTTGCTGGTGCAGGGAGCAGGAATCACGATGTTCTGCAGCTCCCAGGACGAGTCACGGTACCTCCCGGGGTGTTTTTCCTACAAATATTGCTCAGACAAAACAAACAAAACAACTGGGGGCTGGCAGCCTCCCTCCGGCACCGCAGAGATGGAAGTGTCCTCTGGGTTGGTGGCCAAGGAGTGGCCTCAGCTGAGGGTGGCGTTGACAGGGACACCACAGGCTCCGTGTGGGGTCAGCCTGGCCCTGGGTTACATCCAAACCCCAAAGGAATGCAGGGTGCAGGATGGGAGAGCAGCTTTGGCCCTGGCGTTCCCGGCCTCTCCAGGTGGTCCCTGTCACCCAGGGACACGGTGACAGCCATGGACTGTCCCTGCTGTGTCCCAAACACCTCCCACAGGCACAGATCCTCCCTGGCAGCCCAGCCACACCTCCCTGAACCCACGGGTTCATCCCCTACAGAATTCCCAGCAGCACAAACCACCCTGTGCTCATGGATCCAGTTTGGTTGGCAGGGTCCTCATCCTTTCCAAGCTCCGTGGTGAGTTAGCCCCATGTTCCTTCCCAAAATGCTCCTATCTTTCCACTTTTAGAAAATATCCACTGCTCCTAAAGTTTCCAGCCTTTCTCCAAATGACTTTCTCCTTTTTTTCTGAATTTTTTTCCTTTTTTTTTTTCCCCCCCTGTAAGAAAGTGAAATCTGTGTGCTTCCTTATTAAGCCACTTTATTCTTGGCAGGCTTTGAAAAAAAAAAAGCCCTGCTTCAGCAATTTAAGCTTTTCTTCCTGGAGGCACAATACTCAGACACGAGGAAAAGTAAGTCGAGAAGACAAAATAAACATATTTTTCAGGAAGACTCCAAGCCAAGTGGAACTCTCAATGAACGATTTGAGAGAGTTGCTGCTTTTGATATGCGCAAACACATCCCAGCACTGCAGGCACACACCAGCATCCCTGGGTTCTGTGGGGCTGGACGGGGAGAGGGGGGGGAAATCAGAACAGATATCTCAGTTCGTGCCTCACAATGGCTTTGAAACGCGAGCGCAGCTCGGCAGAGGTTGTGCAAGCTCATGAATGATGAATTTGTGCTGCCCAGATTGGAAGGAGGAAAGGGAAAGTGTCTCCATTTTTCACTCGTCCGTAAAATGTTCCAGAACATCCAGGGATCTAGAATACAATATCCTAAAGCTTGTATTTGCTTTCCACTCTGCATTTATTTGCTTAAATTAGAGGAGATGAGGGTGGCTGGGTTTACATTTTGGTTTTATTCGCACCAGATTTATTAAAAATGATGGCAGATTCATTGTTGGGATGAATTTCCATTAGGAGGACCGGACACCAACCAGGTTCATGGCTCCTGACAGTAATTAGGGTTTTATCTGTAACTTTTAATTAGTATTATCAGGATCTTTAGTAGTGTATTGTACCCTCCTACCTTCCTCAAATGGAAGCATCTTTATCCAGCAAAAAGAATCCAAAAGCTTCCTATTGGGAAGACAAAAAATGGTGGGGAAGTGATTCACACAGATAAATACAGAAAATAATATAACAAATCTTGCCAGGGGGTTCTGGGCAGGTAAGAAATCGCTGCCACGAAATGTCCTCGGGCACCTCGAGCTGAGGACACCTGGATCTGTCACGTGTCCTGGAGCTGGAGTGCAAACGGACTCAGGAATTTTCTCATGGAGCTTCTTGCTCCTCATTCCTTCTTTTCATGAGGACAGAGGCAAAACCTCCCACACAGGAGGGGAAAAATGGATTTGATCCCCAGCTCTGCCTGTCTGTACGAGGTTTGTGTGTCTGCCACAACTTCGGGGCTTTGCTAGAGGTGACACTCTGGAAAATGGGAATTCTGGATCCTCTCCAGGCAACTTCAGACTGGTTTTGTTCATGATGATGAAGAAAACCAGGGGATTAAATGAATTCCAAAGTCTTGGACCCTTCAGGAACAGCTCAATGCCAGCAGTTCTTTCTCATCACCTCAGTTTGAGTCACAACAGAACCACATTGGGCAAGAACACAAACTGTGATGATGCAGAATGGAAACCTGTGCCACCGATGTTAATTTGGTTGCAAATATCCCCTCAAATCTCACCTTTCGTGTGTTTAATGTCCTTGAAACTGATTCCACCATCAAGGGTTTAATATGGGAGAGAAAAACCCAGTTCAAGCCCAGTTCGACAGGGCCTGTGACACCTTCTTTATTGAGATGGCCTCAGAAATGAGCAGAGATAAAACAAACGAGGAGAGGAAAAGCACCGGAGCTCTGCATCACTCGCGCTCCACTCCAACTGAAATTGAATTTGAAATTCAGGTTATGCAACAACATGGCATTGTCTCCTTTTGTCAGGGCCACCAGCTCCTGGAGGTCCTGGGCGTGTTATTGTTCTCAATTAACACACTTCTCCCCTTTCTCCCTGGAATCCTTCCCGCTGGTTTGCATTGTAACAATACCTCCAACTCACGGGCTCCGAGCTGGATTTCCATTTGTGAGGCCACTTTCACTCCATAACCCACTACAGCACATTCAGCCTCCATTCTAACACGCTGCATTAATTAAATTCCCGGAAACAAACAAACAAACAACAATTTCTTCGCTTTTTTCTTGTTAAGTTGCTTTTGTGTGAGGAATAAATCTTTACATCAGTGCAAACCCCTCAGCAAACGAAGCCAGACAGTAGCTGTGTCTCTTGGCAATGAGAATAATCTAATAAAACATCACCTTTCAAAGACAAAAAAAGTTCCTCTGGACACTCGGTAACGTCACCTCGGCACGAAATATATTCCACTCTTGGTTTGTGTTTTTTGGACCAGCGCAGCTTAGGATGGTTGTTATCCCAAGACCATGCCACCAGAGTTGGAATTAATAATATAAACGGTGAGCCCAAGGCCTGATTGACAGCTCTGATTCTGTTAATACCTCCTAGTTGGGCTTCCACCACGGTCAGAAGTTAAAATTTATTTTGACAAGCTTTCTGCTGGTTATGGAGGCTGGGAGCTTTATACCGGGGTATCCAGTGATTAAATATCTGGCATAGATTATCAAAAACCAGAGGGGGAAGGCATGGAAGGCCTCTTGATGACAAACTGGATCCCGCGGCGCGGCGAACTTGGTTTTAATTAAGTTATTACCGCCCTTAATGGGAAGGGGCTGTTCCTTTGTTCTTTGGCAAGGCAGCAGACAGGGACGGAGCGGGGAATGTCAGCAACTCAATTAAGGCAGGGCCGCCTCGAGGATGCTCCCAGGGACATGGAGGTGGCCCTGGGAAGGAGCTGTCGGGATTCCCGGGAGAACGGGGACGGAGTCACCAACCCCACTGGGGTCAGCAGGAGCCATTCAGGATTAAGGGGAGAGCTCCCGGCCTTAATCAGTGGGTTCAGAGTAATTAAAGGCAGAATCGCTGGGAGCCAGCCCCTTTGTTTCCCAGGGCAGGGCAGGATTGTCCCCATGGTCCGTTTTCCAAACTGGGTATTTCCAAGGTGATTTGTAAAACCATCTTTTTGTCATCTTTTGGATCACCTGCACCAAACCCCTTCAGTATCTATAACAGAGAAGGCAAGAGAGGCCTGGTTTATTTTATTTAAAAACCCCAGCTCAAAATATCACGACTGACTCCAATTCAGGTTTTGGTGATAGCAATTTCAGCTTGGAGAAGTTCGGTAACATCAACGTGAAGAGGAAAACCAGGCCCATTACTTTTCAGCCTTAGTTTTATAAAAATTGTTGTTGTTGATCAAGGAAATATCTGAGACTGCAAGCCAGGAGAGAACTGCACATCTTACAGAGGAATGTCTGAAAAAAACCCCATTTTTTAATCTTTTACTCTTCTGGAACACATAACCAGAGAATTAAATATTCTCCGTGGAGTCATCTAGTCTCACCTTATAGAGCAATATTGCTTGGTGTGGGGTAGGATTACAAAACCCACAGAATACCCTAAAAAACTCCTGTGCAGAGCAATCCTTGTACAAAACCAACCAGCAGCAACAAACACCCCGTGTCCCACCCCACACCCCGCCGGGCAGGGTTTGTGTGAAGTGCAGTCAAGCACGGATGCTCCATATGGTCACGAGAATCCCCGGGATAGAGGGAGTAGCCACCCAAAACCGAGCTCAGACTATACACTTTACAAAGAGGCAATCCCCGTGAAGGGTTTAGGAGGGGGGAAAAAAGAGACAGAGGTAAAAAAAAAAAAATAGAGAAAAAAGCCATTTTTCCAAAGTTTAAACTTTCCTGGTCAGGGGTCCGTGTGGAGCCGTCAGTTGTTGTCGCTGTGTGGGGGTGAAAGTACAACTGTTGCAATGTTGAAGCCGTGGGTATTTGTTGGTTTTAATGGTGAAATCCATGTGGATTTTATATTTCTATTTGCTGTATTTGCAGCAAAGGGGCAGTGAAGAATTGCACGTTTCTCCCTGGGCACACACAGCTGATAAAGAGCTGACATCCCCCTTCAGATAAGAACTGCTGCAAA
Organism: Mohoua ochrocephala; assembly: GCA_013398855.1. Lineage (NCBI taxonomy): Eukaryota > Metazoa > Chordata > Aves > Passeriformes > Acanthizidae > Mohoua > Mohoua ochrocephala. The sequence goes on along the minus strand of VZTA01009360.1, from coordinate 22,941 downwards.
GACTCCGGGGTGCCCAGAAGGTGTCCCAGAGAAAGGTGGGAAAATTACTGGAAGGCCAAGGGGAGGGAAAATGACACATTTTAATTGTTGAGAGGCAATGGGGATAATGAATGCATTAAAACTGTCATTTAAATAAAACATTATTACAGCTATAATAAAAGTAATTATTATTATATTCCATTTTAACAGCATTAATCACTGTGAGAGCTGATACAGCCGAGATGAACAAAGTGCAAATATTTTACTGTGCACAAACTGCTCACAAGAAAGAAATTCTGAAATCAGTTGATTTTAATCAGCACCTGAAGGATGAGGAGTTGGGGTTTTTTCAGTGAAATTGTCAGAATTTTGGGGACCTGAACTGTCCAGCCCAAAGTATTTTCACTCTGGAATAAAGATCCCATTTTATTTAGGAACAACAAGTGGCTCACCTAGAGGAGAAGAAAGGAGAAGAAAATCAGCTTGGGGAGAGAGGATTTTGGGGGAGCGTCTGCAGGGTTGGGGTCCCCATGGAATGTTTTGGTCAATAAAAGAGAAAGGATTCAAAGCCATAAATGGAGAGGAGCTGCTCTGGGGATAAGGGAGCCAGTTCCCAGTTTGAGATAGGAGAGATGTGATTGCATCAAACATCGGCTGCACATAAATCAGGGATGCTCCCGGGAGGGAAATGTATCAAATATCCAGTGCCATATCAAAGAACACCGGGGGAAAAGCTGATTCCGTGTTGGGGAATGACCTGGTTGAACAACCTCGGATGGCACCAACCAGAAATGGCACAGAATATTTTACATTTTCTTTGCATTTTTTGTTGGTTTGGCGTGAAACTCCAACTTCTCCTGGTGCCTTCTGAGAGTTCCTGCTCCAGAAACATCGATCCTCACCAGCAGCTCCTCCTGATGGGCTCCCAGCCAGCATCCCTCTGCACTGGCATGTGGAATTAATCCTGGCAATCCCAAAAGACCAGGAGAAGTCTGGGACAGGACATGTGTCCAGCAGGAACTTTCCCAGAAGAACCTTCTTGCAGGCTCAAGTTCATCAAATCAGAGTTTCTCTGCACAGTTTCCTCTCCTCGCTGCTCTGGGTTCTCCTCAGATCCCACAAATCTTTTTGGCTTTTACAAACAACATCCACGGCGAGAAACTTTTCATTGCTCGCAGGTACAGAACTCCCAGTGCAGGTAACACCAAGTGAAATTATTCCCTTTTTTTATTTTCCTTTTTCAGACACTGTGCTTGATGTTTCACTTGGAGCTGGTTCAGATCCAGGCATCCTTTAGACAATTATGGAGCTTTTGTATAGGAAATGAACACCTAATCCCCAGATCCCACGAGACTCTGCACCCTTCTGGAGGGAATACGCTTTTAAAGAAAAATCCTTTGCCCTTTTGCTTGAAGAAAATCCTCTGCCCTAAATCTCATAAAACAAAGCAGCTCAGGGATCCTTGCAATAGCAGAGCTGAACTAAACACGCTTAACAAAGTTTCCCTTTGTCAACAGCATCTCGGTGAGCTCCCTCCTGCGGGATGAGTGTCAGGCTTCAGGCTAATCTCGGTAATTCTTTAACCAGAGATTTGCACGTTATTAAGTGGTCGTTTCTCGGTGGGTGGAAAGCGATCGGGGCAGGGGAAGGTTCCTCCTGATGCAGAGCTCAAACGCTCCATTCTTCCCTGAAAAGCCCAGCGAGGTGTGTCCGGCCCGAGGGACATAAATGGCGAATGAAATCAGAAGAAAATGCCTCTGGAGGGTTATTCACCAGCTCTGCCCACAGGCAGAGGTTTCTGGGCGGCCCCAAGGTCTTTGCTAAGCCTGGCTTAGTCTCTGCAGGTAATGGCGGGTCCCAAAGCTCGGTGATGTCACCGGGCAGGGCTGCACGGGACACTCCAGGTGACCCTGGCGGGAATTACCGAAGGATTTGGCAAACCTCGGGGCCTCGCTGCCTTCAGCATCCTCAACAAAGCCTCTCTCTTGCTGCCATTTCAGCTGAATCCTGATCCTCTTCTGCTGGGAGACATCACACAGCCTTTAAAATTGAGTGAATATAAAGATAAAAGCACAGTAAAGCTGGTTCCATCAGAGATCCTTGAGGGTTTGGTAACACTGCCCTTTTACAGAGAGTGAGAAAATAAATTCACTTTTGGCAGTAGGCACCAAACACTCGAAGGAGCAATCTCAGTGGTCCCTTCCTACAGCAAACCAGGTCTGTGCACGGCCAGGACACTCGGGGAGGGTTGGACTGGGTCATCTCCAGAGGTCCCTTCCAACCCTAAAAATCCCATGGTTCTATGATTCCGTGACAAGTGACGAACACAGAGAGCAGCACATGAAGCCCCGTGAGAATTTCCAAGGTGGGAGACCAGAAGGAGATTGGAAAATGGAATTCTCCGTGGTTTGGTGGAGCTCTTTCGGGGAATAACCCACCCAGCCTTCAGCAAACCAGGGGGACTCCTCAGGAACAATCCACCCCATTGTCATTTATTTCCAGGATCGCTTCCATGTCCAACTCCCACCTCCTTCCCTTAACAAACACAGGCCCAAACTCCCCTGAGGTTCTATGAGGGCTTTGCTGAGTCCTTGTGCAGGCAAACCCCTGTTGGCATCGGGATTGATCCTCGAGCTTCATCTTGAACCCATTTGCGTGTGGCATTTGCATGCTGATGTCTTTGCCGCCCCGATGGTTCGATTTCAAAGCACATCTCTTTCCCTTTTATCTCCAGCTGAATGAGATGTCTCAATAAGCGCCAGATAAAGACGGAAGTCTTTTGTCTGGAATCAGCCAGGCAGGGCCAGCTGTGAGCAGAACTGGCTGAGATTTCACTCCAAGCTGGAGCTCCATCTCCTTTCAGGCCGCAGGAGCAGGGCAGGGGGAAGAGGCCTGGCTTGCACACATGGCTGAGTGTCTTCCAGTGTTTATTTTTCCTTCCCGAAGTTATTTTTGATAAGGGAGTTGCGGGGAGCGAAAGAGAAGAGATCAAGAGGGAAGCAAGAAAAGAAGAAAAAGAGGGTGGACGCAGTAACAGTTAAATCTCTGATTTGCATCCAATGGGTTTTTGGATGGTAGATCAGCTTTATATCAGGGTAGGCTTTGGCATCTGAGCCTCTGGGCCAGACGTTATTCAGTCGTCGAACAGTGGGAGACCCCTGAGAAAGTGCTTGGCTCTGATTTTAAAGGGACTTGCTTTTGTGCCTCTTGGGTTGGGTGACCTGCTGAATAAAAATCAGCCTGGCACTGAGAAGTAAAGGCTGTTTTTCCAGCCAGTTAATAGTGAACACAATTTTGTCTGCCTTAAAAAAAATTGCCAGTCTTAAAAAACTGTCAGTCTTAAAAAACTGTCAGTCTTAAAATGATTGTCGGTCTTAAATTGTCAGTGTTAAAAAACCGTCTGCCTTAAAATTATCTGCCTTAAAAAATTATCCACCCTAAAAAATTACCTGTCTTCAAAAATGGCCAGCAGGCCTACAAGATGTGGCAATTAAGGAAGGATTATGACAAAATCAAGGAGTCAGCAGCAGGTGGATCATTTTGAATAACACCTTTCAAGGCTGCAAGAGATCTACCAAGGATGATTCCTCCAGATGTTCCACACCGGTCACATCCCGACCAGATTTGCACCTGAAATGCCCCCCAAAAAATCCAGCTGCTGGGTTTGTTCCTCAACTGCTCTGCCCTGAGGGTAAAACGAGCTCGCAGGTTTTCATGGAATTACTGGAAACACGTTGAGTTTAAGCTCAAGAGGTTTCAGAGAAGATTTAAAATCAGCAAGGCCACGACGTTGCCAGGATTAAAAACGATGGAGCTGAGGAGCAGCTGCTGATTTTGGTCCCAGACCAGCCCCGAGTGAGGTTTGTGCAGAGCTTGGCTCTCCCTAAAACGAGAACCGAGAGCCACCAGCACATCTTTGACCACATTTTCCACCAAGACTTGGGTGTCACCTGCCCTCCAACAACCCTGCCCAGCCTCCACCATCCTGTGGGGCTTCCAGGGGGATGACGAGGAACTGGAGCTTCCCTGCAGGAGCTCCAAGGGGTTAAACTCTCGGGGAGAAAGGCGAGGCAGATGGGGGAGCCTCAACCAAGCCGCCCATCTGGGAAATGTCAAGTGTTCTCACAATGTTTTTCAGGGTTTGTAATGTGGCTGCTCGCTCGCATGCATGAAAACAGCATGGGAATGCAATATTTCCTCCTCCATGTGTGGTGGAGGCCTCCAGTCCAGCTGTATTTTGCTTGTCATGTTCCTGAATTCTGACACCATCTCGAACATGCCAGTTCCTACCAGAGAAAATGCATTTTCATTCTGTTCCCTGGGCGAAAAACACATTAAAGGCGGAGGAGAAAACCCAGCAGATCCTGGAGCTATCGGCGAGGCCTCCTTTATTTATTTAATTTTAAAGACCATCTCATTTCATCGGGGGAGGGGGGGGGGTTGTGTGGATGGGGGTAAAACTGAGTTTGAAACCCTCCCAAAAATGAGAATGTGGAAGCCTGGGCTTGATGCCACAGAGGAAGAGAGCAAACGATGACAACATTACTGTCACTATATTACCACAGGCTGTAAATTAAAGCGGGGCTAAGCAGTTTAAGCACCATTCCTGTCTGATTCATTAAAAAAATACAGTAGCTCTGCGGGCACACCAGTCTGGTTCTGCGAGGGGCTGATATACGATTGGAAAGTCGCGTTCTGGGCCGCCTGGAGCAGAGCCGCGCGCTCGCAGGGTCCCAAGTGGGGCAGCAGCTGTGTGGCCGTGCTGCTCCTGATGTGCTGGCTCTGTCTGAGCAGAATTGTTGTTGAAATATGGGAGCCAGATCCTCCCGAGGTGTAAACTGGCAAATCCCTATTAAAGTTCATGATTTACTGGTTTAGCCCAGCTGAGGTCTGGCGCTCGGCGGGCGAGTGTCAAGAAGAGGAACTATTTATTCCTCGGTGAGCCATTAACTCCGGGTCCTTTCTGTTCATCCTCGCAGTTAAAATTCCTCCTGTGCTCCTTCCAGAGGAAAAAGGGGTGATCCATACATGACTCACATGTTGCACACCCCACCAGCACAAGCTGTAATTAGCGCTGCTCAACAGAACCGTAAGGAGCTGGATTTTCCTCTCGTTGCCAAGCCAAGCACAGACCTTCTGGATGGGCTGGTTACCAAAATATTTGGACGTGAATCGATACAGCAAAAAGGTCCTTCTTGGGGATAAAACAATGCTCAGCATTTCGGGCTTGCTCAGTTGTGTTTTAAAGAGAATTCCGAGAAGCTTTGGGAAGCACGGGTGATGTCAGGGAGAAAAATCGACGTGTTCGACTGTCAGATATCAAACCTGAGTTTTCTGAGTATTCCCAGGGTGTGCGCACGTCTGGCAATCCAATGATTAATTAATCAAAATCGAGGTGAGTGCATGATCAAGAAAAATCTCTGAACTTCACGTTTTTCAGCAGAATGACTTCGATCAGACCGATTTCACCCAGCTCCACTCCTTTCTGCAGGAAGGTCTGGAAGGGAACCTTCCCTTTCCAGGAAGCCATTGTCTGCAGCGGGGGGCGTTTGCGTTCCCTCGCCTGTCCCCTGGCCCATCCATCTCTCCAGGGCTGCCCGAAGGAAATCCAGCTCCGCTCACGATCACAAGGGCTCCTTTTGTGGGGCAGGGTGGGTTATCCACCCACACAGGTGGCGAGATGGATGCTCTGCTCTCCCTGCAGACAACAGGACACTGTCTGAGCCTCTGACACCAGGTTTTCCTGCTGTTTTCCTACATCTAAACCTGCCCTGTGTCTGTGTGACTCCAGTAATGGAGCTGTTGAAAGGCAAAGAGCAACAGAGCTGAGAGCTGCTGGCTCAGCCCCGCTGCTGCTCCTGTAATTTACGGCGCTGCTTCACTTCTACCACGTGTGGAGCAAAGATAAAGAACTGGAAAGGAAAGCAAAGCATGGAAAACGTCGTGATTTTACTCGTTGACTGATAAGAAATCCCCTCTGTTTGGTGGCCACTTGGAGCTGTTTAATATTTCTTGTTCTGCAGGTTGGGAAGTTCTTGGCTTTGCCCTCCAAGGGAGCAGCAGCAACTTAAAGGAACAAAAAATGGCCAAAAATTGCAGGAAAAAAACCCTCCCCTCTTTAATGTGACCAACACACCCTCACTGCTGAGCCTTGCTGAGATGATGAAAGAGCAGGTTTGTACTCGAGGAGATAAGGAGCCCAGAATTTGTCTCGCCACCTCGTTTGGTGGCTGAGATGGGCAATTAAAAGTCACACACACACACAATTCATTCCCTGCCGGCCTCAGCCCCAACCGCTGCTCTGAGCATCATCGTGGCTCAGACAGAACAAATCCGGGCTGAAGCACCACCTCTTACTAATCCCACCGAGGATTTGTGCAATCAGACACTTCCAAGAAGCGGGACCACGTTTTCCTGCAGCGTCTCGCAGTTATCGCGGAGACTTTCCAAACACGGTCTGGCTGGAAGATTGCTCCTGGTGACTTCCAGTTCTCGGTGAGTCACCCTGAACAGTCACGTCAGAACAATGGGATTGGGACAGAGCTCAGCGGGACGACGTTTCAGGGGTTTTTCATTTCATCCGAGGAGGTTTCTTTATGGAGGGAAGGCTTCGCTGCTGATTCCAGTGACAGGGAAGAAAATGAAAGTCTTTGCTCTTACCTCAATCAGTGCTAATGAGCCAAGAATGTCTGGTGGCCTGAGCCAATGTCGTTACTTAGAACTTTTCTTTTACTTATTAGAACTTCTCTCCAAAAAGTGTCAATTTATGTCAGCCTCGGAGTCAATCAGAGAGATAAAACATAATCAAAATGCCAATATATCTCTCCAGGGCTTTAAAAATGAAATGAGCTTGAAAATGTTGGGAAAAACAGAGAATATTTTTTCCCCTGGAGCCCCTCCTGTTTCAGTCTGGTGCGTTTCTTGCCTTGGTGCTCAGGAGCAGAACAGATTGAGTTGTAAAACAACCTCTGCACCAACTGGGAAACCTCCCCTGGCTTCACACCCATTCCAACCTTTCCAAACATCAGGGAAAGTTCCCCCAAAACAAAAGGGAGATGGGAATGATGAAAAAGATTGGTCTTTATTTCTGGAGAGCTGCTGACTCTTTGCTAGGCTGGGGATTCATTTTGTCCAGAGAAAACAAAGCCACAGCCCCCAGATCCCATCTTTTCTCCCTTTAACGTGCGAGGACAACGATCCGTGTCCATGCACACCACAAACCCAACCCAGTGGCACCAGACTGAGCAGCAGCTTGCAGCAGAACATTCTGGCGAAGCTAAAATTAGAAAATCGTTACTCAAACCCCGTGCAAGCTCCAGGTTTTAAACCCGATTCTCCCCAGAACTGCGCCGTGACAAGCGCTCGGCCAGGATTAATAAATCAGCTATTTTTTTTTCCCCGGGATTCGATTCCACCCGAAGCCATTTGCCAGGCTCCTATGGAATGCTGAACATGACATTGCTCTTATCTGGCTGCCCAGCGTGGGGCTGCTCTCTGCAACGCTCGGATCCATTTATTAAATCCCGCGGAAGGTCGGGGTGCAGGGGGGGGGGGCAAAGCAAGGTCAGCCCTAATAACGTCTGTATTTAGATGGATGAACTGCTCGGGGCTGCCCCACCTGCTGAAGGCTCTAACGAGCCAGCTGAGAGTTCCTGTCAGAGCAAACATGCCCCGCTCAGCCCCAACCTGCGCAGCGCCGAGCGCACCGAGAGCTGCGGGAGCCGGCGTTTGATGGTGATGAAAGAAATGAAAACAGGCCCAGGGAGAGCATTGAGGGGGAAAAAAAAAATCTGCCTGACTCTGGCGAAAGATGTAACACACCCAGCTTGTTTATGCCTGGCTTAAAGCAGGTTGGTCCCCAGAGAGAGGGTTTGTTTCTCCGGGAATGGGTGCTGAGAGTGGAACAGCCCCAGGTGGAGACAGGCCTCTGTAAAACCTTCCACAACCTCCTCCTCCTCCTCCTCCTCCTCCTCCTCCCAGAGAGGACAGCACATCCTGAGAGATGGATGCAGGACTCAGGGAAGGATTCGGCTGCTCTCCCTGGGGAGAGGAGCTTAAATTCATGGAATTGTGAAGTGGTTTGGGTTGGAAGGGACCTTAAAGATCATCTCATTCCAAGGGCCCTGCTGTGTTCTCAGTACAGAACACGTGGGATGTACAGAATTCCACATGGAATCCAGTCCAGCTGTCCCAGAGAAGCTGTCTGTCCTTAACAGGGTGAGTTTAGGGAAGGATGTTTAGGATCCATCCCTGTCATCCACGATGAGGGCACAGAGGAGCTGTGTCACCTCCACCAATCCCCACACCTTTCCTTGTCCCACAGGGACCTTGGGTCACAGCGACAACCTCCCGACAGTGAAACACAGGCACAACTTCTTCTAAAAGCAGGAAGCCCCCAGGCTGCCCACCTTCAGCTCAGGGGGAGTTTGTGTTTGTTGCCACTCCAGGGGAATAAATAAAATAGATCTGAGGGTGACTTCACGCTGCTTGGTTTCTCAATTCAGCTCTTTTCGGGTGGTTTTCATGAGCCTCAAATGGAAACTGCCCCGTCACTCAGACAAAACATCATACCTGGCTTGGTGTTTGGTAATTTGGGATGATTAGGGATGACTGCACTGTGAGCAGAGAGCAGCTGAAAGAGGATTCGTTTCTCTGCTTTAATCTAGGCTTAGGCAGAAGGTTCAAATCGACTGAATTTTACTGATCTCCAAAGGCGGCCTGGCCCCATCGCACCATCCTGTCCCTGCCCTCAGAGCAGGGATGTCACTGATGGCAGGAAAGGACAGAGAAGACCTTGGCTGCAGATCTGTTTTGGGGCAGGATGGTGCCCAGCAGCGCTGATACCCCCCCTACTCCCTCTCCCCTTCCCTAAGGACACCATCCCCGGCTGTCCGGAGCCTGCTTCCCTCCCTGCTTCCCTCAAATCGATGAAAATCGTTCG
>VZTA01009360.1:0-13563 GCA_013398855.1 Mohoua ochrocephala | reverse complement strand
TGGGATGGGATGGGATGGGATGGGATGGGATGGGATGGGATGCGATGGGATGCGATGGGATGCGATGGGATACGATGGGATGCGATGGGATGCGATGGATGGGACGGGACGGGATGGGATGGGACGGGACGAGACGAAATGGGATGGAACAGGGGCTGCAGGAGCATTTTGGTGCCTGAAGAGCCACCCTGGCTGTTTTAAAGCAGCCCTTGGTTGCAGCAAGACAGGCCGTGCCCCTCACGGCGTGCCAAATTGCCGTGGCTGGATGTGAACAGAGCACAGAATTCGTCCTAATTCTGTATTCTGGAATGAAATATTTCAGCGGGAAGGGAGTTGAAATGACCATCTGGTCCAACTGCAGGGCCTCGAAGAGTAGCAAGGCGGGCCAGAGTTAAACCCCAGAGCAATGAAAATCAAACGGAGCCATTATTTGGGTGTCTGTGACTTGTCTGTGCATCTGCGCCTCATCAGTCTGAACCCAGCAGTGGGAAACGGGCAAAAACCGGGGAAAAAAAGACAAAAATTCAGGGGAAGAGAGAGAAAGGCTTCAAACAGCCCAGCTGTGGGAGGCTCTAACTACAGACAGGGCTTCTGGGTGCAGCATTTTTGCCCTTTTCCAGGGTCTTCCCTCTTCTGATCTGCTGCGGACACCTGGATTGTCCATTCCTGCGATCAGTGACATCCCTGCTCTGAGGGCAGGGACAGGATGGTGCGATGGGGCCAGGCCACCTTTGAAGATCAGTAAAATTCGGTCGATTTGAACCTTCTCCCTAAGCCTGGATTAAAGCAGAGAAACGAATCCTCTTTCAGCTGCTCTCTGCTCACAGGGCAGTCATCCCTAATCATCCCAAATTACCAAACACCAAGCCAGGTATGATGTTTTGTCTGAGTGACGGGGCAGTTTCCATTTGAGGCTCATGAAAACCACCCGAAAAGAGCTGAATTGAGAAACCAAGCAGCGTGAAGTCACCCTCAGATCTATTTTATTTATTCCCCTGGAGTGGCAACAAACACAAACTCCCCCTGTGCCGAAGGTGGGCAGCCTGCAGGTCAGGCTTAGCACAAAAGCCCAATTTTAGGCAAAGATCTGTGAGTTTGGTGCCTTGGCTTTGCTGTTGTAAACCATCTGCTCAGCTTCACTCCCGAAACACCGGGGCTGGGAATCAATCATGGGTTTGCTTTCGGTTGATCCTTGTTTTTGCTCGACTTCTCGGCTTTTAATACTTCACGGCCCCGGGCTCAGAAGTGCGTGCCAAGAACTGCATCACATTGATAGGAACAAAACCCTCGCAAATTCGAGCTGGCCCTCGAAATCCATTAGTGCCCTCGGAAATTCGGGAGTTGGAAGCGTGGCAATGGAAAAGGTAGGGCTTTGGTTTACATCTGTTGACATGAGGATCTCAGTTGCACCCGTTCTGAGGGGAGCCGCGCGCGGCGATGAGTGAGGGGGTGCTCCGAGGGGGAATGGAAAAATCGGAGCTGGACCCCGTGTGGGAGCAATGCGCCGAGGTGCTGACAGCTTAATGAATAACTTGACTGTTATGACAGTAGGACACCTTGCAGTTCCAAGAGCAAATATTTGAAATCATATGCAACGCAGGAAATGTATGAATGTACAGGGAGAATACGCGGCTCGGCCCTATCGCCAACAGATGGGCCGTGTTTTCACTTCAGAGGTTTTCTTCTGTGCAGCCCTGAGTTCCTGGGGGTGAGAGTGAATCCACGGCTCGCAACCGATGACATAAAATGGAGCAGTGTATTAAAATCCCCTTTTTATGGTGGCCATATGGCTCAGGGGTTTTGGTAACAGCTAATTAAGATATTTGCCTCAAGGCCCCCCCCGCTCTGTAAACCTCCCTCTCCTCCTACTGCTGCTCCAAAAGCTCCTGCCAGCCTATGTGGGAAAAATGGGGGTTAAAGGATGGGTCTTTATGGGTATAAGTACAGTAAAAAATCATTAAAATATGTGTTCTGCTCTTCTGCATTGTCATTTGCATCTCCTGCAGCTTTGGTGGGTTATGGGAACAAAACGTCCTTTTTGTCCAAGTGTTTTGCCTGAGGTAAATTTTGGGGGTGCACATCAAAGTGGGGAGTTCATGAGGACCTGGGAATGCCAGTTTGTGCCACGCATCAGTTTTGGGGACCTGGAGAGTCCCTGTTCCAGATTTGTGTAAGTCCCTTGTTCGCCATCATCTCCTGTCACAGGTAAAAGCAGCAGCCCCTTCCTAGAGATGTGCAGCTGATCCCATCCAGAGTCACTTTTATTCTCTCTTGGCAATGGCTGGGAACTCCAGAAATCCGTGGGGTTTGTGATTTTCCTAAATTTTCAGTGGCTGGTTATTAACTTCTGCAGACAGCTCAGATTCCAAGCACCATTTTCTCCTTAAAAGCAACTTCTTGCTATGCAAGGAACCTGCAGGGATGTTTTCATTAAGGAATCAATTCCCCTCTCCAGCATCCTGTCCTAGGAAATTCTGTTTATTTTGATTTTAGCCATTTGTACTGGGCAGAAGGAACACGATATTTTCTCTGTTTCCAGTAAACAGGTCCTCAGGAGAGCTTTGTTAATGTTATCTATAAAAAAAAAACCCAACCCCGACCAACCAAACCACAGAGTTTGGGAGCTGGAGGCAGCTGATTATTTAAAGCAGCTGAAAGAAAAGTCTGATTGACAGGAGGAAAGTGAAATGATGGAACTCCTATGGAAGTCACAGAATTAATGGGAAGAAACAAGAGTTGGTGGTTGTAAACAAATGCTGGAGGAATTTCGTACTGATACAACGGAAGGGAATAATTTTTGGGGAGTGGGTTTTCATTATGAAGTGGAATTCAGGAAAAAATCGATAAAAAAGAGAAATAAATGAATAATAAATAGAAATAAATGAACAATAAATAGAAATAAATAAACAATAAATAGAACTAAATTAACAATAAATACAATTAATGCACCAGGTTTGATTAAAGCCGATCTCTGCCTGTTTTCACCTCCATTTCCTGCTCGTTGCCCACATCTCCCAGTTCATCTTCTGGGACTCAACTTTCCAGCCCCACATCCAGGATTTCCTTGGGGAAGGACCAGTCCAGCCCAAGCATTTCGGGGGAGCCTGGCAAGGTAATTGCACGCTGCAGCTGTCAGGACTAATCACTCCATGGAAAGCAGGCCCCAGCCGTTGTGGTAGCCCCAGGGCAAGCCAAATATCAATCGGGCCACAAATCAAGAGTGCAGCATCCTCCTGGCCCGGGAATCAGGGAAATGAGAGGAGCAATTCGAGTGCTAAGTCAACACGGGCTGTGTAAACAGCGCTCAGGAAACTTTGGATTGCAGGGATTTGCTGCACAAAAGGCGGCTGAAAAGGAGGAAGAGAGCACGAGGATGTTGGACGAGTTAATTGTGGTGAAACAGCCCCAGTTCTGGTGCCTTTGCAGGAATTCCAGCTCGATGTGGGATCTTTTTTTGGTTGGAAAAAGGTGTTGATTTTTTTTGAATAAAAACCTTCACGCTTCGTTTTTGTTTGTTTAGCCCTGGATCTGAAGCAGAATGCAATATTTTAGATGCCACCTGAACTTGATTTTATTCAAACTTTGGTCGTCTTTGCACGTACATTGATTTACAGACCAAAGAACTNACTTGATTTTATTCAAACTTTGGTTGTCTTAGCACACAGACCAAAGAACCTGGGATCAGCTTTGCAGGGAAGGGCCCTCCCAGCAGGAAAATCCTTATGACAATAAGCTGACAGATGAAACTTGGCTTTTTTGCCTGATTTTTTTCCCCCCTTCATCCCAAATTCATATTTCAGAGCGTGAATCCAAAATCAGGAGAAAGTTGCAAAGTAAATCCTGGGAATTCTGACAGCAGAAGGGTGAGGAGTTGGGTGGTGCAAAGGCAGCAGAGGAGAATTCCCAGCGGGTCCCATGGGATTTACTGGCCATAAAAAGACTGAAAATAAGGAAAAATGGGCAACATCCAAATGAGCTGCAGCAGCCTCCCCTGTGAGTTCAGGTGTCTCCAAGGTGTGGAAGAACCAGCCCTCATCCAGAGCCTTTCCAGGGAATTCTGGGGGCAGTGACGTGATCCAGAGGAGGAGGAAAGTGTGGGATGGGACCTGTTTGGCGTCACTTTAGAGGGAGATCTTTCAGTCCAGCACAGGCAGGTGAGGCTGAGAAGAATTTCATGGAATTATGGAATGATTTGGGTTGGAAGGGACCACAAAGATCACCCAGTGCCACCCCCTGCCGTGGGCAGGGACACCTTCCACTGTCCCAGGGTGTTCCAAGCCCCATCCAAGCTGGTCTTGGACACTTCCAGGGATGGAGCAGCCACAGCTCCTCTGGGAATTCCATCCCAGCCCCTCCCCACCCTCGCAGGGAAGAATTCCTTCCCAATATCCCATCTACCCCTGTCCCCTGTCAGTGGGAATCCGTTCCCCCTTGTCCTGTCTCTCCAGGCTTTGTGCCAATCCCTCTCCAGCCTCCTTGCAATCCCGCTTTAAGCGCTGAACACAGAACTGGAGGAAAAAAGCCCCAAAAAACCCCTCCAAAACCCCAACTCCCAAACTAATCCTAGCCAAAAGCAAGCCAAGAGTGACGTTCTGTGCATGAGTGGCTCTGTTCAGGCTGGGACACCCTGGAGCTGGGGCTGGAGCTGACAAGGGGCAGCTCCTGCCTGAATCTCCTCCTCCAGGCTCCATCTGAACCACATCATTCCCTCTGTCCCGTCTGTCTGGAATCAGGGAATCCTTTTCAAGGCAAATATCGCCCTTCACTCACAGGCCCGGAGTGGGAGCTCAGCCCACTTGCACCATCTCAGGGAGGTGATATCCGTGTGTTTCCATAATCCCCGTCTGTAACTCACCTCAGGCCTCGGAGCGTGTTCCCCCCTCACTTCCCTGCTCGCTCCGAGGCCTCTAATCCTGTTTGACACCCACAGGGGAATGAGAGTCCCGGTGTTTCCAAACATGACGCTCCCAACACGTTACAGACCCTCCTTCTGGGAACAGCTCAGCCCTGGACACCGCTTTGGACTCATCAGGTGGGGATTTAAATCATCCAAACATCCCCATCTTCCCAACCAAAGATGGGAAAAAATGATTCCTCCCATCCCAAAAATGATGGGAGAAATAAATGGGTTTTGGGATTGGACCTGCTCGAGACGGAGAACAGGCTCCAAACGGAGCTTTAGTGTGGAATTGTAATAAATGGATGTTCTTGGAAGGAAAGGGAAATGTTGTGGCATTGGAATAATAAAGATATTGACTGAGATCACTTTGGAAGGACTCAGTCTTTAACAGCACAGGGAAGCTTCAGAGGTGACATTTTGTTGTCAGGGTGCCTAAAAATGGGCAGCCTGTGCCAGGGCCTCGTCACCCTCACAGAGAAAACCAAAAAAAAAAAGGTTTTAATATGTCCTTTAATGAGAATTAAAAAATCATTCTTTTTGATGTCATTTTTTAAAAAATCCAAGTTCTTTCTTTTTTTATTCCTTCCTTGCTCTGGCCTTTGCAGGGAGATTTACCAGAATGTCCAAGTGTTTGAAATGCACTTCCAAAACCGAGGAGTTCATGTGGAAAAGAGCGTTCTGGTGATGGTTCCCACGAGATGGGCTCGCACCCGCTCCGCTGTGAAACAGGGGGCACCTCGAAAATGAAAAAAGGAGGCAGGCAAAGTGTGTGTGTGCTCGGAATGATCCACACAAATCCCTCCGGAGATCCCCTGGCAGCTCCTGGAAAACCAAACCTGGCGTGAGTTATCAGCCTCGGGCCAGGATGGAAGAAGATGTCGAGCAAAGCTCAGCTGTATCAGAGGGGAGGGAGCCACGAGGTTATTCCGAGCTCTGGGAAAGGGGGAAGGCTCCGTCCTCGAGGCCGGATATCTGCGCCCCCTTCCCTCGCTCCTGGAGCAGAGCGAACCTTATCGCTGCCAGTGTCTCTCTGGAGATGCCCACACACGCTCCCCGCGGGGCAGGCAGGAGGGGGGCAGAGCCCATTTTTGTCTGGGCAGGTATCAGTTTGGGGCTTGTCTTATCTGCCACCCGCCCCAGGTCCCCGCGAGGAGCGCGGCGTGGTCCCTGCGGAGCGCTGATAACGGGATTCATGAATCGCCCTTTTCAGCCCCGCTCACCGTGGGCAGCCAAGCTTTATCTGCAGCCTTGAGGAAGGAAAAGCAGAAAGCAGCTAAAAGCCTTTCTTTCTCCCCATTCTCTGATGTTCTGGAAGGCACTTTGGGAGATTAATATTGCAGCGGGTCCCTCCTCCTCCTTCCCCTATCCCCAAAAATCCCCATTGCAACCGAGCGCGCTGATAAACTTCAAAATAAAAACAGATGTGGCAGGAAGAATGATTTATGGACTCCCCCACACACTCCTGTTTCTACCTAATGCCAGGATTTGGGGTGGGTTTTTTTTGGTTTATTGTCCACTTAGAATTATTCAATCTATTCCTTCTTCTAAATATGAGCAGGAGGAGAGGTGGGAACAACACCCAGATCTAAAAACATGAGCATGAGGAGAGTGGAGCGCTGCTGAAATGGGTTGGGAAGTGGTGGCTGCAGATCACAGATGTGAAAAAAGAGGGAAAGAATTGAGATGGAAAAGAAGGAAGAGAAAGGGAAAAAAATCAGGAAGTTGTTGGAAAATCAACTCAATTAAAAAATTGCTAAAAAGAAACTCCGTATTGGTCAGTTGGGAGCCAGTGAATGGAACTGGAACTGGGACAAGTGGGAGTGAGGGGGATAAGGCAGTGAAAACGAAATAAATTGGAGATGTGAAGATAAGAACTGCTCAAATATCATCTGAAGAACCATGAAAACCTCCGAGATGCATTCCAGGGGCTTCCAGATCTTCCCAGTCACAGGTGAAGACCTAAAAGTGTGTTTGGAGAAGCTTGGAGCTCAAGCTAAGCAGGGAAATGTGGTTCGAGAGCATAAATTGATCTTTATGAGCAGTCCTGGGATAGCTGCCATTTGGAAAGCTTCTCTTCAGATGCCTTAAATGGGAGCTGATAACACTAATTACTGATACGTGATGATTAAAATCTGCATTGAATAATTAGGTCTGCAAAGAGGATGCGGGAATTGTCTCGCTGTTGTACTGGCGCGTGCGAGGCCTTGCGGTAACAGAGATGTTGAATTAAAAAATAATTGAAAATTATTTCCTCTCATATGAAGCCTCCTCAAAGACAAACCCAGGCGTCTCTGTCAGTGCCCAGGTAAATCATTCATAAATTCTGTGTATGAAAAGAGATTTTGGTGGAGAAGAGGGGCTTGAACTTGGGGAATTTCTTGTCCCGAGCCGCGGTTGCGGCGCTGGAGCAGCCCCCGCGCGTTTCTGCCTTTCTAGCATTTCATGCCTGTTTTCACTCAAGTGTTTATTTCTATAAACAGACCTAACCTTAGAAAACAATATAATGACATCCTTCCTGGGGGAGCAGGGTGGGGGCAGGAGTTTCCTCCCATTCCTCCGGAGCGTTTCCGCCGGGTTTTGATTTTCAATAATCCGAGGGGTAAACGGCCGCTTTTGAACTCTGCCCTCTGCCCTTTTTATTTGGCAACCTGGGCAAAGATCAAGCCCAGAGTCAAAAGTGTCAGCAAAAATGGCTGGGATATGAGAGGGCTTCCCTTTAGGAAAGGCCTCGTGATTATGTTTACAGAATTCATTACAAACTCGGGGCCCCGATTAAAAGCAAATGTTTAAGTGTCCTGTGGGGAATTGCAGCCTTGGGGATGCAGCTTCCGAGGGATGTGTGGGATCTGCAGGAGGTTGGAAGCACCCCCAGGAAAAAGGGATGCTGAAGGTGAAGTGTGGACAGGGGGTCGCTGAGAGCGCTGGGGGTAAAGGTGGGGAAAAAAGAGGCAAAAAAAAAAGCTTTAAAACCGAGACTAAGAATGCAGGATGGAGCAGCTCGAAGTGGAGATACAGTTTTGGAAATATCTGATCGTGGAGGAATCCCTGGTGAAGGGAAATCAATCCTGGCGTGAAGTTGGGACAGCTCAAGGCAGAGGGATTTCACCGGAGCATGTTGAAACGAGCGCTTTATCAAAATCTGCACTTCTAAAACAGAGAGAATTCACCAGAAAATGTTGAAAACAGCCCTTTATCAAAATTTGCACTTTCAGTCCCATTCTGAGCACGCGGAAGAGCCATTTATTAGCACGACATACCCAAAAGGCAGCACACCCAAGGGCAGAGCAGCTCCAGAGTTATTCCTTCCCCATTCCTGCTGCTCCATCCCAACCCTGCAGTTAAATTTTGCCGTCCCACCTCCTGTTCCTGCTGCGCCAAGGCCTCCGTGCCATGGAGCCAAGGCTCAGATGGATGCTCCTGGAGTGCCACGTCCCCGTGGATCACGGAATGGCATTTTTCATTTTGAAGGAGGATCTGGGAACACCAGAGAGGCAAATAATCGAAACAGGTCCCTTTTCTTCTGCAAGGACCTCGTGGTAATTGCTGCTGACAGGGCTCCTCTGCAGCAGTGGGGTCTCAGGAAGGGCTGGAAACCATCTCAGGGCTGATTAACACGAGGTGTTATCCCTGCCCCCGTCACGGAGAGCTCACATCCAGCATCGGCCACAGGGAGCTCGTGGGTATTCATGGATTTGGGATGGGGTGGGACGGGGAGGAAGTGGGTGAAAAGCAAATTGTTTGAAGTGGGTTCCTGAGCTGGCTGGAGATAACTTGATGGCTTGTTTTGGTCAGAGCTATTTCGAGGCCGTCAGTGCAATTGTTCAGAGTATTTTGTGACAGGACTTGGGGAATCAAAAGGTTTTTAATTTTTTACTGAGGTTTCCAGGATGTCAGCGGTGAAGGCAGAGTTATTCCCAGTGTTTGGAATCCTTTGGAACAAAACTGCTCTGGATACCCCTGACAAGCCTGACACAGGGAACCTCCTGGAGAACCTCCTGGACTTTCCTTCATTGCTGATATCAGAGAACCCCAGAATGGTTTGGGTTGAAAAGGACCTTTAAACTCATCTCATCCCCCTGCCATGGGCAGGGACACCTTCCACTACCCCAGGTTGCTCCAAGCCCCATCCAACCTGGCCTTGGACACTCCAGGGATGGGACAGCCACAATTTTTAAGAACCTAAATAAAAAATAATGCTACTTTCCATGTTTGAATTCTTCTGCACAACCCACAGGCGCTACTGACCGGTGTGGAACTGAAACATCACCTGGGTCTGGATTTTTCTCCAACTCGTGCTAAAAATCTCTCCCCATTTCACCCAACTTGGCAACTTCAGCATTGCCTGCACAGCCTTGAACAAATTTGATTTCGTCAAAGCAAAATGGGCAACAGTGGAGCCCCGGGAGAGCCTTTAAGGGGTCACTCATCCATCAGGTTCCCGGGCCAGGGGCTGCCTGGCCTTTGTGGGTTGTTTGTGCTCACACAACGTCCCCCGAGCGTCCCAGAGCTGCTGGAAAATGGCCCAACATTTTCCGAGGATATCTTCGGATTTCACTCTGGCCCGGCTGTCAAACTCTGTGTATTTTTCCAACGTCAAACGGGTTTTAAGATGGAGGGAGGAGATAATGTGATGATAAAAAGGCTCGAGCAATTTAAAGGTAGCTTTTAAAACATTATACGCGGCACGGGAGAATTGACTTTTCCCCCAAATTTTCGGCGGGGCACGTGTTCAGAGTGGGCCAGGAGCAGCTTTTCATAAAGAAAATATTTGTGAGCGTGTCCCTGCAGCCCGTGAGCAGCACTCACCCCACCATGTGCTGCCGCGTTTTTGTTGGTTGTTGGTTGTTGGTTTTTTTCTTCTCTTTCCAAGGGATATTTTCAACTTTCTTTTCTATCAGCTTGTAAAACATGATTTTTATTCTTCCTTTAATGGCCTGGGCTAATTACTCCCGGTGACCTTTGACCTCCAAGTGCCTTCATTTATGGTAGCACATTCCTTTCAACAGAAACATATTGGGGTTTTTTTTTACAGGGTGCTGATGTCTGGCCTGGCAGCCCAAAGCTCCAAATCCAACAGCATCCACGGAACGGCCTCGTCTGGGAGCCAAAAGCATCGTCCGACTTTCTCCTAAACAGCGTGAAAGTTTCACCTGAGCAGAAACACCCAGATTTCTTTCCGTGTTAAGATTCTGCTGCTGTAATTTGTCAGGGAAAATGGCTGAATTTGGGGAATTGTGGAGGCAAGGCAATGGAGCAAAAGATTAACTGTACTGGAAAAAGATCCCTGAAGGCTTGGAGCAACCTGGAGTAGTGGAAGGTGTCCCTGCCCATGGCAGAGGGTGGGAAAAAATTAAATTTAAGGTCCCTTCCAGCCCAAATCATTCCATGAATCCCTTGGTTTGATGCACCCGATTTCTGAGGAGGGCTGGCTCTGTTGGTTCAGTGACAAAACACATTCTAATATCATTTATTGAGGTATCTCTACATTATTTCCACTCATCATCACACTACAGGGAAGACTTTTTTAGTGCTCATCCCTTCCCCAAACAGAATTCTGCTCCCGAGGATTTCAAATCTGGGCAGCAAAAAAAAAAAATCCAGGCATGTCCCGAGGTTAATTCCAAAAGTAGAATTCAGCAGGAGTATTCTGTTGGAAACATCACAAAAGGGTTCAATCAAATACATGGAAGTGAAAAAGAAAGCCAGAATCCTGAAGGATTGTGCGCAAATGAGGAATTAGGGGTGGGCTCGTGGCTGGGGAAATTGGTTGGGTTGAAAGCTGGGTTGGGTTAAAGATCTCCCCGATCTTTGACAAATTGCTCAAAATTTGCAACTGGAAATTGCTGAACTTTCTGGCCTAATTCAGAAAATCACAGAAGCCCCACACGAACATAAAATTTAAGTCTGTTGAGAGAGATATTTAACCACAGGTCAGAACTCTCCAGTAGAGAGAGGAAGACCTGAATTGGCCTTCCCGTCCCAGATTTTTTTATATAAAAATCTCATGCGAGGAGGAGCAGGAACATCAAACCCATTAAAGCTGCTCGAACGCCGCTGCGAGGACAAGAAAACCCGGTCAGGCGGTTCTTAAGTGGACACGGCGCAGTGCAAACCAGAGAATTATTCTGTGTCGATCGCTGATTACCCTAAAATAGCAAAGCAAACCCTAAAAATGGTTGGGTTTTTTTTTTCAGAGATGCCCTCGATGGAACGCTGGGGAGAGGAGAGGAAGAGTCCCCCAGAAAATGAACGCTCTCGTAGGTGTTTCGCAGTAGTTACATCGCTCCCCTGATAAGCCTTTAAGCTTTTGGGTTATTTTTCTTGGGCCTTTTTGGGTTTTTTTTCCTCCCTCCCTCCGCCTCCCCTGCGCTAATTCAGCCTCTCAGAGCGAGCCCATTTACTTGCTCCGTTGTCAACGCATCTGGACATCTTGTCAAAACAATATAATTTTACTTTGTAACTTTTTGACACCGGTATTTATTGCACCTGTCTCTGCTCATGATTTATGACTTGTCTGGCGAGTATTACTCCACAGCCCCGAGTTTACAATACCAGATAAGTGAAGCATTTGAAGTCCCGAATGGGCTGCAGATTTAGAGATGGAGATTTGTCTCCCCTCCTCCAAAAAAAAAAGGGAAATTGAGATGAGCGTTTTCGCCCGTTTTTCTGGGTGGTAGAAATCGAGAGCATCGAGAGTTCTTCGGAAAGAGGAAGGAGGAAAAAAAAAGAGAATAATGGTGCTGTGTCTGTTCGGAGGAATTGAGTGAAATGATCTTTGCTTTGCAGAGGAGGGGGTTGTTTTAATTAATCAATATCCGATTATCTGGGCAGCATTTGAACCCCCAGGATGGTGTCGGTGCTGAGGGCAGCAGCGTTTTGCAAATTACAGCATTCAGAGGTATCCAGCAGCCTGACATTATCTGAATTGTTATTTGTAACACTCTTTTTGGGATGAAATTCACTCCTGCTGAGCACTGAAACACTGGGGCCAAACACATAAAATCTAAACTTCACCTGCCTGAGCAACCCCACTGAACAAATTG
Organism: Mohoua ochrocephala; assembly: GCA_013398855.1. Classification (NCBI taxonomy): domain Eukaryota; kingdom Metazoa; phylum Chordata; class Aves; order Passeriformes; family Acanthizidae; genus Mohoua; species Mohoua ochrocephala. The sequence goes on along the minus strand of VZTA01009360.1, from coordinate 1,620 downwards.
GGTTTATTCAGTCACGAGCGAGTGAAGGAGAAGCTGTTGCAGAATGTGAGTTTAAATATAAAAGTCACGTTTGATAAAAGTCACAATTTTACCTTGTAAATAACCCGATTTTTCTTTTCTCCTTTCATTTTAGAAAACCTGAATTTGGGGCCTAAATAACTTGACAGTATCCCTAAAATAGATGGCACTTTTGCAAGGTATTTGTTATTCTGTTGCTGTTAAAGGAGGAATTTCAAATTTGCCAGACTTTAAAACAAATCTGAGCTTCCTCCCCTAGCCCAGGTCCTTTTCCAATCTGATTCCATTGGGGATGGAACACAAAACCCTTGGCACAGCTTGGTTGTTTCGATGGAAGTCATAGAAGATTCCTTCCCATTAATCTCCTCCAAGCCAAAGCAACCCGTAAAGGTGGGAATGTCAGGGAAAACTGTTTCGTAACCATTTGCATTTGTCTAAATTTCCTTGGATTCAATAGGTGCTGGACAGAGTTTGTTATTTCAAACCCCTTGGGGTCTGTATCAGTGAGATTCCCTTTGACAGGAATTAGGTGGAAATCAGGGACTTTAAGCTCTGGAAGGAAAACTCCTGGGGATTTAGATCAGTGGGATTCCCTGCACTGATCCTTTGATAGGAATTGGGTGGAAATCATGGATTTTAAGCCCTGGAAGGAAAACTCCTGGGGATTTATATCAGTGGGATTCCTGCACTGATCCTCTGATAGGAATTGGGTGGAAATCAAGGAGTGTGATTTCTGGGAAGCTCTAGAAGTAAAATCCCTTGGGATTTATATCAGTGAGATTCCCTGCACTGATCCTCTGATAAGAATTGGGTGGAAATTAGAGATTTCTAGAAGGAAAATCCAAGATTTCTTTCCCAAGCGTTTTTCAGCGTCCAAGTTAAAAATGAAACAGAAAATTCTTGTTTTTGAAGGATTTGTGGCAAACACCATTCCGTCACTCCTGCCTGCTGGAATATCACAGAAAGGAGAGAAAATCCTCCGTGCCCAAGGCTGGTACTTCCCAAAGCAAAGCCCCCCGGATCCGTGGCAGCCCAGGCCGCCTCTCCTGCCCCAAACCTCGCACGTTCCCAACTCCTTTGATGGATTGCCAAGGAAAACACCGGGCAGGCATCAACTGTGCTGTTGCCCTGGCGATGGAGGCAGTGGGAGCAGAGATTTCCATCAACAGGACTTTAACAAAGGCCTTGATTCAGTGGCCAGCCCGGGGCTTGGGTGCTCCCGGGCTTTAGCAGGAGCTCCAAAACAGGGAATTTACTCCTGAGCTGGCTAAGAAATTCCAAATCTTGATTCCTTCAGGGAAGAAGGCACAGCCCTGCTTTTTTTTCTGGTCCAAGAGTGACCTTTTTAAATTCTTCCTTACCTTTTAAAATGAGAAACACCAAGGCTGGCTCAAGAGTCAGCTGTAATTAATGGCTGATTTGGAGATATCTCTATTGTAGATTCCTGAATGTAGGATCAGGAGATCCGTTCGGATTCTCACCTCACCAAAATCGCTGCTTTAAAATGCAGCAAAAATCCCTCACATGTTCCACCATTTGCCCTCTCAGAGGACAGGAGCTGCCTGCACATAAAGCTGGTTAAATGTATATTTGTTACATATT
>VZTA01009354.1:0-14681 GCA_013398855.1 Mohoua ochrocephala | reverse complement strand
ACCCAGATCATTCTATGATTCTACGATCATATCTAATATTCAAAGTGAAATGTTAGGGGAGAAAGTTCAGCCCAGGCTTCCGAAGCTAAACAGCTCCAGACTGCAGGTTGCTGAGAACACTTCAGGACACAGTTTATACATCCCAGTAAATTGTTTTCTGAATGAGTGACTGCTTCATGGGCAATATCTCTACTTGCACTATGTAAGAGCAAGGCTTGTGTTTTCCTTATGTATCTCAGCAGTGCTAAGTCTTGTTCATGAAAGATCAACTGCTGCCATTCTGCCTGTGCAGTGAGAAGTGCCAACAACAGCCACTGTAAAGCAAAAGGTCTCATTTCTCATCACTGTGAGTTAGATCTGTTTCTGTTTTTCTTTTTCCTTCTTTTTTCCCCCTAGTGTCCTTTCTGGAGAGAAAACCTGTGCTTTCTCTGCTCTTTTTGCTGTTTACTGGAAGTTCCCACTTAGTGCTAAATTCCCATTGATTCTGTTTGTTCTTCAAAGAAAAGCAACTTCTAGCATCATTATTTGTTGCAGATGCTCTTGGCTGTCAGCCTTTTATACTCAAAGAATTCCCTTATTCTTCAAAGCTGACAAAGCAATACAGTATTGTGAAAACCTGCTTCAAAAGAAATAGTTGGAAATAGTACCTTTCTGGTTTTGTGCAGCACTTTTGGTCTGCAGCAACCACTAGAGGAGACTTAGCAGAGACAAGTAAAAATGTTCTCTTCAGGACCTCCCGCCAGGCTGATCTAAGAACCTCTAAAGCAAGAGCATGAGTAAAGTGAAACTGGATTTAATTCTAAAACTCATTACATTTCATGAAACAGTGACCTTCACCAAGAGATGTCTGAGAAGGTCAGAATAGCACATTGGTATATATATGACTTAAAGAATTACTGTGTGCTAGACTAGGATGCCTAAGTACATCTTTCCCTATCGTCCAAGTGAATAACTTCTTCATATATGTTGCCTAGATGTTTCCAAAAGTCTTGCAAGGTCATGCCTCTGTGCTTAAGCATCTGGTCCCCATTAACTGGGTGTTGTGCAGGTCTATGACTGCCTTACATAGGGGGCTGCTACCTTGTCTTGTAACCAGTCATCCTTAAAGGATACAACCACAAAATTATTGATGGTTAAATTGTTCTTACTGCTCTCACCTTACTGACGGTGGCTTTTATTCAGATGTATTTTACCTGCACAGTATAATTACTTTGACTTGTAATTACCTTTCTGTTGTCATGAATTATTGTTTATTAGTTATCAAGAGGACAAATGCCAATTCTCACCAGAAGGAGCCATGACTAATCTGGTGGTCTGACACAATCATCTATAACTTCACTTCTTTGTAACAGGTCTTGTGTCATCAGATGAACCACGAAAATGTGTACAAAGCATTTCCCTCGGAGAATGAATTATTAAATTCATAATGCAACATCTAATTCAGGTCTTTTTAATAAAATGGCAAAGCATTTTACTGAGCAGCCTCATGCAGGCAATCTGTGATAAGATAGCCTTGGGCATCAGGCTGGGTCACCAGGTGACCAGGCATTTTAGCAGCATGCATGAAGCTTGCATGCTGGGGCTGTAATGCTGTGGCCAGCTGGAGGGAAGAACACTGAGGAAAGGGTGACCGCTGGGGTGAAGGACACGGAAACACTGCATCGTCAGGGCCTCTGGAGAGAGGGGGCATTAATGGCATTTCCAAGCACACGGTCTGACTCCAGCTCAGGTTAATGGGCGTCAAGACACATAGTGGGCCGCAGTAATGAATTCAAACTTCAGGGGATGGCAGGCTGAGGTGGCCAAAAGTGGTTGTGAGGAGTGCTTGGGAACCATGCTGGAGGTGAAAAAAGCAGGCTGTCTTTGAAAAACTTCTTATGAGATCTTAACTTCCGCAGAGAGACCACCAAGGGGGAAGCCTGTGAATGTTTTATTGTGTAATCCCCTCACAACTGCAGATAAATAGTTCTGATGTGCGTTGGAATCTAACGAATGGATCATTTATGTCCTCCTTGTGCCACCTGAAATTTGGAGGAACTCTGTCTTTCAATTCAAAGCAATTCTTTCTTCCCCACCCTTCTCCCTGAGTAATGGCTGATGAGGTGGAGATTAGGAGTCGCACTCTTTCTTTACTTGTAGCTTCTTAAAATACTTTGCCTAAAGAAGCAGGTATTGCCATTCTACATGGCATCATGTACCCACATGGCACCGCTGGCCCAAATGTCTCTCCTCCACATCTGCTGGATTGAGCTTTTCTTGCAGTGAAATTCATCCATGTTCCCGTTTGGCCTCAGGCACTTGGCAGTCAAAATGAGCTTTCTTCTCAGTAGTTTCTGACTCTGGAAAATATTTGGCACTCTTCAGGATAGTTCTCGGCTCATCTCCATAACAAACTCATTGGCTTCTAGAAAGGAATAGGAATATTGGATCGTTTGTGTAGTTCTAGTGTACACTGGCTGTGGCCTAATAAACCCCTTCCAAATTTCTTGAACAATTTGTCGGATAATCCATCAACTACTGCTGTGAGCTACCCCTAGCTTTAGCCTGGATATAGAGGAACAAAAGATGAAGGAGATTAAATAGATGTTCCTGACAATCTTTCACAACTTTATTGTCATCCAACACTTGATAGCAGCAGCGGTCTCTGAAAGAGTACATCAGGTATGCATTTGGAAGGTCTACATAAACAAGCTGAATTGATTCCAAGACACAATTTCTTCCAGCTTTGACCCTTTGTAGTTTTATGCCCAGTCATCTGTAAGCAGCAGAGTTCTTCAAATATTATGGGTGTGTTCAGGACCTGCCCAAACCCTGGTGCCCTCCACATTACTGGACATCTGCATGCTTACCAGTGCAACACCACAGTTGTTTGGTCGTAGAAAGGGGTGATATCAACGTAAATGTTTCCTCCCTCCTTCTAGTGACTGCCCCTTCAGGTTCTACCAGTGCAACAAGGCACATGTGCTGGTTTTGAAATCAAGAAATATTTTGGTTAAGGTTTTGTTGCAAGCCATCCCTTCCCTGATCTAGTTTACTGAAACTGGATTCACCTGTAAATATATCTCTGCTGCTAGGGCAGGAGGAAGCACAAAGGAGAGCTTCAACCATGAGCACAACGGCATCGTTGCTGCTAAGCCTGTGCTGCTGTAGTGGGTCTGTGGTAGATCCCAAGCTACACTGTTCAGCATGGGCTTGCAAATGCTAGGAGCCAATGTGCAAATCAGTTGAGTGATGCTACGTCTCTGCGGATGAACCAGGTGAAGAAACTGCAGACAAATTCAGGAATATCCTTTCAGTCTTCCACCTGAACTCATCTTGTCAGGGCATGTGCTGCTGCAGGACCACCCTTTTAGGTCTGGTAAGTGGCTGGACTCACCACCAAGACACTCCATTCTGCTGAATTCAGCCATGTAACACACTTTCTGTGTGTGATATCAAGAGCTGTTTTGTTTGCACTGTAATGTACGTTGTATGGTCAAATGGTCTGCAGCCCCGGTTTCAAAAAAGTGTTTAAATAGATGAAATAAAACTCTCGCAAATAGGCTGCAATTTAAAGCTCTGTACGAATACTTGTAACTTTATGAAACAACTTCACACACCAGAGAGAATGGGAAAACTGTTATCTTATAGATAAAAGTTCAAAACAGGGAGAGACAGAACGAATATTGTTATGCATTAGTCACTTCGTTTTATTGCAGATACGTGTAGTGGCCAGAAATAGAAGAGGCAGTGGCATAGCATACACAGAGGCAGTATCTTGAAATAACTCTCGAAACAGCACTTGAGCCTTGATGCTGCCAATATGAGAGAACTCCAGCTGATTTCCTAAAATACTGGACAGTGCATGACCTTGTTTATGTAAGCCACATAACACACTTTTAATAAATACAGTGGGCAACAAAGGTAATTTTATCATGATTTACAGATTCTTCATGACTTCTATTGAAGAAAATGGGGATGACTCACAGAGATATTTCCACATGCCCTGTCCGTCAGCTTCATGTATCAGCATATCAGCACCTTTTTTGAAGCCTTACGTAAGGGTAGAATGACCACCTGAAATGCAGTGCAAGCAAACACTTCCCTGCCCTCTCCTGCTGCACTGAGTCACTGCACAGCATTTTGTTTGCATATTTGGGGGTGTCATGGTTTAACCCTCGATAGCAACTAAACACCACACAGGCCCTTGCTCACTCCTCCCTGGTGGAACGGGGAAAAGAATCGGAAGGGTAAACGTAAAAAAACATCGTGAGTTACGTACAATTCAATAGGTAAAGCAAAAGCCACTCATGCAAGCAAAGCAAAACAAGGAATTCAGTCATCACTTCCAATGGGCAGGCACGTGTCCAACAATCCCCAGCAAAGCAGGGCTCCATCATGTGTGACAGTGACTGGGGAAGACAAACACCATCACTTCAAATGTCCCCCCTGCTTCCTTCTTCTTCCCCTCTCTTTATAAACTGAGCACAGCACCGTGTGATCTGAGATCCCAAATCTTGTTGTACCCTCAGCCCACTCTGATGGGGCGGTATGAGTAGCAGAAAAGGCCCTGACACTGCTCAGCAAAACTAAAAACGTTCTTGAGTTATCAACACTCTCTGCAGCACAAATCTTAAACATTAACGTCATCCCAGCCAAAACCAGCACAGGAGGAAATCCTGACCTAAACACAAAGCACTGATCTTACAGAGTTTTGTGCTCTCAATGCAGATTGGGCCCTGGTTTGAGGTCATGACAGTGGCTAAATCTTAAACATTCCTACTTTGCAGCATCTTTTGTAGAGATTGCCATGAACATTCTCAAAAATACCACTTTTCAAAAATACATTTGTGCAGATACAGGGGGCCCATAAATTCTGGAGAAGTATGCTAGCTAGTATGCGGCCAGAGATGTAGGAGACATAATGAGAGATTTTGAACATGCGACCTAGCCCAAAGTACCTACTGACCTGGGCAACAAATTCTGTTTTAAAACAGTTCTTTCTCTCACTCAGGCCTGAAAAGCACTATCAACAGTAGCACCATTGGGAGCTTGTTAGGCTAGCTATTTTCATTCTTCCAATATCTGACAAATAAAAGAGTTTAACAAGAAATTTTGTTATGTGTATCTTGTGATTCCTGGAATTGAAAGAAATGAAGACAGATGCAGAAAAAAATCTGTTCTCACTGGAGCCCTTAATGCTTTGAATGATACTTGAATAAGGAAAAACAGCTTAAAAAAATTGTAGATCTAGGTAAAGCAAATTTTTTCGTTAGCAGAAATACTTGTTACTCAATTGCTGAATGAGAAATTCTGAAACACTATCAAGGTTTCAGGGCTCAAGTAACACTTGTGACAATCCCAGTTTAAGCAAATTAAAAGCTAAATCTCTTGAGTTAGCAGAGTCTGGCCTGTAAAGCAAACCACTGCTTTTAGATAAAAGTGTGAAATGAGAAAATCAGATCTTTAATGGAAAAGAAAAAGTGGTTTATATTTATTCTTGCCTGGTTTCAGTTTGAGACTGATTACTCAGAACACTTGTTTTCACACTTCCTTTTAACCAATGAGGCTGATGTTTATACACTAACCTGCATAACAGTAGCAGGTCAGTCAGATGAGAAGCATGTAAAAACTGTAATTAGGCAAACATTCTCTTTCATGAGTGATAAACAGGTTGTTCCCTCCAGTAATAGCATTGAAATTCACTGTGTGAAGCTAGAAGGAAGCACCAAATTCACAGCAAAGCATGGCACCCGGCGCTCACGGCTTCATGGTTTAGTGAAATCATTTAGTAAAAGGAGAATGGAGAAGACATCTGGCCTCTGGGCAGCTGGACAGGCTTGGCAGTGCTACGTTAGCAGTTATACCTGATCATCTTGAAGGTCTTTTCCAATCTAAATGACGCTATGATTCTGTGATGCTCTGCGTCATCTGTTTAAAAGGTAAACATAACCATTGAATACACCATCTTCATCTGCCATTTTCACAACAACTTGAAGGAAGTCTCTCCGCCACTGTTGCTTTTCTTTAGATCGCAAACAAATGAGCCAAAACTGGGCCTGAAGCCAAACCTTAAACAGACAACACCGAGGCCAAGCAGGAGGAGGATCACCACCGCCTCCTGCTTGAGTCTGAATTACAAGGGCACGGCTGACCCCTCAGCCAACACACCAGAAGAGGGAAGAAACTTGACCGTCTCAGCCAACACACTCCATCCTGAAATCCAAGACCTTAGCTCCAACCAAGCCTCCAGTTTCTGGGTGAATATCTGGGGAGAGATGCCCGCCAGGAGACCGTATCCTGGAGAGCACTGCTTCTGCAGTCAGGATCTGGTTTTGGCTGGGAAATGGCTATTCGAGGTTCAGATGCGATGAAGCGGCTTCACAGTTTGCAGTCTCTTTTTCAGCCTTGTTTTCCAGACATGAGCAGCAGGTGCAATGGGCTGATTCTGAGAGCTCAGTGACATGTATGGAAGGCTCAGTAAGGCTGGACATGAGCCGTGGCTGCACATGGAGTGCAGCCACCACGGATGGCGCAGGCTGAGGAGAGCCAGCTGGTCACTTGGGCTGTTCACAGGCAGGTCTCCGAGTGTTGGGCTGGAGATGCTGGGGAAAGGTGAGAGCTGTGGGGGAGGTCTCTTCATGGTCATACTACAGAGCAGAAACCTTACCACCATTTGAACCCTTGGGAGATTCTTCACCTACTTACGGGGAAATGCAGCAACCAACCCTGAAATCGCATAACATCTCTGCTGGCAGGGATGAACTGCAAAGTCCAACCAGAAGGGGTGGGGTGCTCTCAAGGGCAGTGGCAGGAAAGATGCTTCTCACTCAGAGGAGCTGTGAGAAGGCCATGTGAATACTGAGCACTGGGCTAGCTGAGGGCAGGAGCTTTCATGGCACTGTCACATGAGAAATGATGAGCTTTGCAGAGTGCTGCGCTTTCCCATCAGCATCAGTTCAATCTCATGATGATTCAGCTTAGTCAGGGCTCTCTGTATTTGGGAACAGCGCAATGCCAGAAACAGTGCTGCTGCTAAACAAAATAAACCTAATAAAACACAGGCATTGTCTGAATAGATCAGACTTCAGGTCAGTCTATTCCAGACTCCTCTGTCTCAGATCGATGAGACCATTCAAAGACAGTGGTGGAAAATAACAGCAAGCAGATGTGGATTAAGCTGCCCTCTTCCTTCCCTGCCTCTATATTAAGTCTCATTTTGGCCCATAATAAATATTGGCTTGAGCCCTAAAGTATGAGTTTTAATAGCCCTTCCGAAATATTTTCCACTGATTGTAACTCCGGCTGTTGTTAGTACTTCTTTATAAAAATTCAGCCTTCTTTGTAAGGCCAAATGTGATTCTTCCAGGTGATTTCAAAACAAAATTCACAGTGTTCAGCCTAGAAGTAACTTGGTTTTAGCTTTTTGCAACATTTTGGCAAAATCCCATAAGTGGCTTTGACATAGGAGCAGTAGCTAGTACACGCAAAAATTTTTATACTGTCTCCACTAAATTAGTTTTGAATCCAAATTATGAATGGTCGATAACAGAAAAAAGTGACAGCAAAGCAGAGGGAACACAAGTCTCGCTAGCTCTGTAAAGCAGACAGAATTCTAGGTCATTTTTTTCTACTCTCTAGACATAGCCTATAATTTTGCTGTTCTGCTTTTCCGAGTCCCTGAGTATTTCAGGGTTTTGCAGAATATTTTAGTTTTCAGTTGGTGGATACCACAGCATGAAAAGTACAGAATAGTTTGAAAAATGCAGAACACTTAAAGAAAGCACGATTTTTAGTTGTTCTTTGTAGCTTTACGCCTCCCTAGGCTCTGCTATCATATTAGAGGTATGCTATTGTCAGGCTTTCCCCAAATATTTTCAGCTTCCCATATTTGTTATTTGTGCTTGCAATAACTTTTCTTTCCTTCTCTTTCTTTCTTTCTTTCTTTCTTTCTTTCTTTCTTTCTTTCTTTCTTTCTTTCTTTCTTTCCTTTCTTTCTCTCTCTCTCTCTTTCTTTCTTTCTCTCTTTCTTTCTCTCTTTCTCTCTTTCTTTCTGTATTTGTTCTATCCCCAACTTTCCCACCATAAAATCCATCTCTATCCCTACAGCAAATTCATTCTCCCTGATGGTAAATTCACATACAGAATTCTGGGTGGCAGGTTCTGACCAGGGCTGCATACAAATTAGCTTGTAGAAAATTGCGTCAAGTTAGGTAAAGAACAAAAGCAAACTGACTTCAAAGGGAATGAACCAAGTGGAATCTATAGTTACTATGCACCAGGGGTTTAACAGACCCTGTGTTAACAAAAACAAAAACCACCTACAAAACAAGCAATAATCAGACCCGCCTTTCTTTCTCTGATACTCAGGAATTGCTTGAATTGCTTTTAGAACAAACCACAATCATAAAATAGATCTTTGATAGTGTTTGGGTTGCAATCATTGCTAACAGCACTTTGTTCTTCCTGGTATTCCACAGTAATTCACTGTGACTCCCTGACTCACCATGTCTGCACCCGTTTACAGACACAGAGAGGGAGAGAGTCTCAGCTGGCAAATCTGACTTGGTTGGCTATAAATGAAATCTGGCTAGCTTCCCAAAGATTAGGCGCCTGGACATGCTTCCTCTTGCTGTTTTTGGGGTTTTTGTGCTTTTTTTTTTTTCCCTTTCCCCTTTCTAGTCAGTCACTGATGTGTGTATATCTAGCAAAGACACAGTGAACTCACAAACTGTCTAGCTTGTTCTCATGCTTGTTCTCCTTGTTTCTTTTTCTTCCTTTCTTTTGGGAGGGTGCAAAAGGGTTTCAAAACAGAGAGGAGGTTAACAAGGCTTTTAAAGAGTCTACTTCTCCCCTTTTTTTTTCTCATCAGCTTAGCTGATTACACTAAGAAAGGTCTTATTAAAACCATGTCTGCTCTCCTTTATGAGATGGCAAGTATTAAAATGCTATTGCCACTTTAATTAGGTCTGACCGCTTGTGGTTTTTATTATAGTTTATAAGATTCTTACCTTTTGAAGGCAAAATTACTCTACAGACTGGAATTCAGAGACAGCCCTTACTTGTGGGTGAGTCTTGCTGTCTGTCTTTAACCAGAGAGGCCATGCACAGCAAATCTTAAACCTGTATCAGACAACAGGAGAGCACCTACTCTTGCATACTGAAAGTTCTGGGAGGGAACTAAGAGGAGGTGGAGGAAACGAAAGAGGATAAAAAGACAACTTACATCCTAAGTGTGGAAAGGAGTGTTTACAGTCTATGCCTTAGATCTGAAAAGGCAACCATCCAGCAAGTTTGGACTTGAGCGCCTGAGCTATATCACAGTCACTTAATCTTAATTTACTTTTAGGCACTCTCCTGTGTGCAGGGTATGAAGCCAAATTGCTAATATGTTAGTCACAGCTTTTATAATATCATTCTAGGGGAACTTTTTTCTCTCTCCTTCACTCTTTACTTCCCCCACAAAACCCATTAAAATCGTTGATTGTCCCTGATTTGTCAGGTGCAAAAGAAATGAGTTGCATTGCTCCCGGAGATGAAAGGCACTCGGTTGTTTGATGTGGGGCTCTGGGAGGGGTACCCCACTGTCTACATGAGGTGCAAACACAGAACACTGTTCCCAAGACAGGTTAAATATCCATTCTGCGTGCAGCAAATAACAGTTTTTTAGACTCCTTCTTGTAGCATGGTGATGTAAGAGAGCATATGTCCACTGCAAAAATCCTCTCATAGAAGTATGTAACCACAGGAATATCAAATAATTCCCTCTTTGTCCATTGACTGCCTTTTTCAGCTATCCCAGATGAGTCTGCTAAACCTGGCTTTGGATACTTGTTAACGAGTACAGAGTAAGCAGAGAGAAAAGATTAAAGGAAGAATACAATCTGTGTGAAACAGTGGCCCTGACTCTAAAGAAGCAGATGATCTAAGGGAAGGAAGAGCTTCCCTTTAAACAAGAGACTCCTCATGCAATGCAAATGATCCCATATGCAGCTGCCACTGGCAGGCAGCCACCCGTCTACAGAAGAATAAAGTCAAAGCAACAATTCCCCTGAACCCTGAAGCTCAGTGACTTCAAACAAGAGAAAAAGAAAAAGTGACATGTTTTTTTCCACTGAACTCTTTCCATCTCTAAACTGTATTGATGACCTCATCAGCTACAGCTGTCAACTTGGAGCTTAGCTTCTTTCTGTCCAATGGACAACATCTGGTACCATCTATGTATTTGTACCTAGGATGGGAAACATGTGGACCATGCTGCCTCAAAAATGTGTAATGACGGTCTTTAAAAACAAACCTTAACTTTTGCTCACGGTGGCAAGCACACACAAATCCATTAGCTTAGTGGGAACTAGCAGGGGTACATTGACACAGATAATTCAGGAGCTCTTGCCTCATTAGGCAAATTTTCCTGACAGCTAGCTACCGCCATCTCAATTTTATGTACTTGTGTAATCTCTGCAGAAGGTCAGAATGATAAGGAGTCTATCAATTAGTGAAGTAAACCCACCACCTCCACTGGACTCATCTATCCTTCTCTACAGAAGACTCTGGGCTCTTGGCAGTGCATCTAGGTATTTTCAAGCAATGGACAAGGTGGTGTTCACCTTGAAAATGTGACCCTTGCCTTTCTTTGGAGGCAAATTTTCAAATCCAACAATGTGCTCCAGGTTGCAATGTCTCTTACTCCCTAGACATGAAGTACCAGATGTTTGATACGAGCTGGAACTACAGCACCTCTGTTGCTGGGAACATGGCAGGCTTCCGGAGACCTCCTCCCTACCATATAGCAATACATACTTAAATGTTCATATCAGTCTTTAGGACTTCCCAGCAAATGTCTTCGATGCATAAAGACATCCTTGGATTCTCACTTAGTTCTTGTGTGGCTGCCAAACTATGAAGTTTGGTAGCTGCCATCACCGTGATCGTTGTTAGCTGAGGAGCACCTTCAAGTGTCCACACACAAAGCCTTGGTGCCAAGTACTTTGCGAATGCATGGAAAGAGTGGTGCCTCCCCACAAAACTTACAAGGTCTCAGTTCACCAAAACACGTTTTGCTGTGTGCTCACACACACGCGTGTTCGTGGTAGGGAGAAGGCCGCTTGGGTGAGGATTACAACCACATCCTAAAGTCAATGGTGCTTTGCTGAATCAAAGTTTGCTGCGAGACAAGAAAAAGGCAAAAGAGAGGGAAAGTGAGAATCCATGTGGCAAATTGAAAAGCTCCTTGTGTTTTGTGTCTTGCTAACATGCAGCTAGAAAGCACGCTTTGTGACATCTCCCTGCTAGGTGCTTAGTTTTTAGAGTATGTGAAAATGGATTTGGTGTCAGGATTTGAGGAATTGTGGAGATTTAGACATTTCTGGAAAAACACCTCTTGTGGGAGCAGCTGATAAGCTCACAGCTGAGACAGACACTATAAAGTGGAGGAGTGGAAACTGACTTCTGAAAATATCGAAGTAGATAAAAAGCCACACAAAGCTGTGGAAGCCTAGGAATGAAAAACACTACTGGCTTTTCCTCTCCATTTGTTTTGGCACATGTGCTGCCATCTTCCAGAGAAGTTAAGCTTTTGGAAGTCTCTTTGCAAATGAGCTTTTAAATATTATCACATTAGTTAGTGTATTTAGCTATGAATGCTACCCTACTTCCCCCTTCCTGTCTTTTCAAAGATCTGGATTTTGCACATTTCAGATGAATGAAAAATCAGCACTAAAAATAAGTGAGATAAATGATAGAGTAAAGTGAAGCTACGACATCTGATAAGTTTGTGCCTCCTTAATATCCAAACTCTGTCAATTTAAGTGGGAAAGGGGCCTTCAGTTTGAGAGGATGGAATTTGTTTCAAATGCTGGATGAAGAATGACTGAAAATGATCACATCAAGATTTGCTCATGGAAGAAGTTCTTCTCTATCATTTATCCTATATCACAGACCCTCTGTTTTACCACTGAAAAAAAAAGCAGAAACAGGGATGGGCACAACCCAGAATCTCTGTAACTATCTCTGCTTACAAGGAGTGAAACTGAAAAGTGAGCACAGATCATCTGGATTTTCTGGGCCGCATTTTTGCTCACAGCCCTGAATTTGGACATCAGCGGACTTCACTGACTTTCTGTTTTCTAGGAAACTATTTACTGCTCTCCACACATAGACCCAAGGCATTAAGGCTGGGAAATGAAGGTAATTCATGAATGCAGCTGAAGGCCCAAAAGCCAGCAATTTAAGTCTGGAATAAATGTCTCTTAATCTTACCCATTTTCAGTTACTACAGTTATCAGGAAAACAAAGTTGGTGCCTCATACCAAAAAAATCAATGCCAAGAGCATCATTATCTGTTTGTCAACTATTTATAACTTATGTATATCAAATTTTGAGATGTTGGTCAAGATGAGAGATTGTTATGGTATAATGTTCCAGTTGAATTCGGCAAGAACAGAAGAACAGAATTGACCTTGGAAGTGTTTAAATTAATAGTAATTTCCATAGAAAATTTTCCTCCTTTGTCTTAGATTTCTAGGATTCTCTAGACATATTAGAAGCAAGGGTAAGGTTACAGTTGTGACATCTAATTAAGGTACGTGCATATCTTTTCAGTATCAGAAATTCATACACAAACACAAATAATCTGTGAGTGTGATCTGTTTCTTATTTACAAATGCAAGTTCCATGATTTTACTGTTACATAGTACACCTTGGGAAATTGTGCAATATTATTGTGAAATTTAGGCTATTGATACTTGCCATTTGCTCTCACAGCTTTGCCACAAAACTGTCATAGCTTTGTCAAAGAGGAATGTCTAGGACTAAGAGCTCAGTTTAAATCTTCTTTAAGTGAAAATGACTAGCTTCAACTAGAATTGTGTGCATAGCATAGAGACTCGTGTTTAAAACATGCAATCAATCAGACATGCTAACATTTATCAAGAATGACAGGAATTACTTCTGTGCTAATATTCGTACTTGCCTACAGTACCTCGGTTGAAATTTCATTCTGCTGCTACTGTCTCTTTCTACTCACAGCGTTGCAGCAAAGAACCTGCTTTCTGGTGTGTCTGTAGCTTTCCAGCGAGGATCTTAGGTTCGCTATTAGAAACATGTGTCATAGGAGCTGTGTTTTCTAGGAGGAACAGATGAGATGCAAAGACCACTTGCAGATGTGTGCCTCATCACAAACTGAGACAGCTGTGAGCAAGTTATTTGTGACCTAAGGTGAGAGTGGAAGTGAGAAACCCAGGTCTTGGGGTTTTTTTGCTTAGATGGAAAAGGATGTAGAATTCATTTTATTTTCTAAAACTGAATAGAAAGTTCATAAGTGAACAACAGTGTTACTTCCTCAGCAAAATTTTTACTAGACTCTCTAGGAAACTTGCTATATGTTATACCAGCCTAACAGAGAAAATACGGTGTTAATCACTGTATGGAAAATGTCCCTCAATACCAACCCTGCCAAGAAGAAAGGCCTGCAAAGAGAAGCTAGATAGATGTATACATAATATAGTCTAGTTTCAAGAACGAGGCTTTTGAATTTCAAGAATGCTTTAGGAAAAAATGTGAAAATAATTTAAATTAGGCTGATTTGGTCAAAAGACTGAAGTACCGTTCTTTCCTCGAGGTGTGCGATGCTGTCTTGATACGGACAATATCTTGAAACAAAAATATTTAAAATATTAATTTCTCTCACATGAATTTATGAGCCAAGCCCACAATTTTAGGGCTGACTTGTGCACTAGATTGTGCTGTAGTCTTCATTGAAGTGTATTTTTGTTTCACAGCAAAACAGAGTCCAGTAGGCAATGTAATGGAGTGTAGTCTCACACAAAATCCCTAAGTCACAAGAGAAGGAACGGCATTCTATTTCTGGAAATGTCTTTGAGTTCCTATCTGGCTATTATTCATTGACATGTTTCTTTTAGAGTTTTTTAAAAAAATTATTCTTCTGTTTATGGGGAAACACAGTTCAAGTTTTCTTCATCCTTCTGCAAGATTTTTGGTTGTTTTGTGTTACCAGTATTTCTTCCTCCAAAGGAGCTGCGCAGCAGGCTGGGGAGACTGGTAGCCCACTGCATTTGGGCACCGCAGTCTGCACTGCCCCTCTGCACCAGCATTGTCAAGTATATACGCTGCTGGGAGATTGGTTGTATGATGATTCTTCTAGAGCAGCAAAAGCGTGTTACAATCCTCCTCTCTCTGGCTGCACGACCTCGTTACAACAATTGTAGAAGTTATAAGGCACACAAGTTAAGAACGCAAGGGTGAGGTGAACTATTGATGAGCACCATGTGGTGCTTCTCTGTGTGTGATCTCTGAACAGTATCATCTGAATGGCTGATGAAAGATTTTGATCAGTAACATGCACCAAAGGTGAAAGGATTGGATTTTCCCCAAGTTTTTCTGAACTAAATGCCTACTATTCTGCACTGTGGCCACCACTCTGTGATCCAAGAGAGGTTGCTCTAGGAGTTCCTCCTAGTCTTGTTTCTCCTCTGCGTTATCATCGAATCAAAGAATGGCTTGGGTTGAAAGGGAATTTGAAGATAATTTTGTTCCAAACCCCGTGCCATGGGCAGGGACACCTTCCACTACATCAGGCTACTCAGACCTCCATCCAGCCTGGCCTTGAACACTGCCAGGGATGTGGCATTCACNTTCTTCCTAATATGTAATCTAAACGTATCCTTTTTCAGTTTGAAGCCATT
>VZTA01009338.1:0-28397 GCA_013398855.1 Mohoua ochrocephala | reverse complement strand
AAAAAAAAACCACCAAAAAAACCCCCGAAACAACCAAACAAAATCATGACATTTTACTTGTAAAATAAGAAGCGTCATTATTTTTAGTTCTGTTACACACGCATATATGCACACACACACTCCCCAGTACTGGTGCCAGTGGAAACCAGATTAAACATGGGTAGTCCCATGTGGCCAGTTTGTTACAGCTGATGAAGCAGATGAAGAAGTAGAAGAATGAGAAACAGAGAAACTTCCTAAAATGAAAACAGAGAAAAGGTGCAGAAGAAATCGAGTTAAAATAACAGAATTCATATAATTTATGTAAAAAGAAGCTATTCAGATAAGGGAAAAAAAGGTCTGTCTTCTATAGAAAAGGACAGTGATGGGTTCTAAAAGTATTCTACTCAACAAAATTGCTGACACTACTCAATTAAGACATCCACTTAAAATGCATACGATAACCAATTCCATAAATCAGAAGGCACAGAGAGGATGCACTGCATATAGTAATTATAAATTTTCATTTTCATTATGTAACTTAGAGAGTATCAGAAAGGCAAGATTTATAATGCAGAGCACGTGATCAGACAGCACTGTGCTTTCAAAGAAATGTTCCTAACATATCTGAATTCAAGTCACTGCAACATTAAAAGGATAAGCAATATGGCTTGGCTAAAGATTAAAATACAACAAATATCCCTATTTATATAGAAAAAGTAGGCAGGTTATGCAGATACAATTACCATGTCCATCAGCAAACTGTAAACAATAATGACTTTGAGTTTTATTCTATGATTTTAAATGTCTTTATGTAAAGAATCACTGAAGGCTTTCTGAGGTACGTGAAGATCAGAGAAGTCAGTAAGTGTCTGCAGAGAGTATCAGGTGAACAAACAAAATTCCCTCCTGCACATACAATCCTGCTGATGTCAGGACAGCACCAAAGTTAAGCATCCATGCTGCTGAGTGATGCACCACTCCCGTGCAAGTGCACTTACTTCAGCTGTCGGGAAAAGTCCCAAGAAAGGGACTTGACTCTTCCTCCATGTGCTGTGGGCACTGAAAGAGAGGTACTTCTGGTTTTTTAGCTCGAGTACCCTCTGCCAACATCATTTCCTAAAATACTACAGCATACATATAACATGTACATGCATCTGTAAAAAAAAACAAGAAAGAAGTGCTGCATCCCCATATTTATACACAAAAGACTGCAAGCGTACCTACTTTAAAGACCGCTATAGGACTTTTCTCCATTGTGACCAAAAAGCTAAATGAAATTCAATACACACACGAGTCCCATGGGTCTCTTCCACTTTGTCGTTCTGTAATTGTGCTAAAAGCTTGTCTGGAGTCTCTCCCTCAGGCATCTGGAGTTGACACTTCTCCTATTTATCTAGCTAAAGAAAGGTCCCCTGCTTCTTCCCTGCCAATACCATGAAGAATTTAATGTATCAGCAGGGGCTCGAAGCTTGAAACTTGATCCAGTATTTTCATAAAACGATTCACAGACTTGCACTGAGTTTTTTGACTTAAGAGCAAAGGGTTTCCGTACAGCAATTTGGGGCTAGATTAAACCACTCATGTTTCCATCAATGGGGGAGGGAGGAAGAGCACCATAACATACAGCCACCAAATTGATTTTAACATCCTGAGACAGAAAAGAAATTCCTATTAAAGTCCCTTCATACCTTCTTAAAAAATCACAGCAGCTATTTAATGACTCCTATGAAGTAAGAAGGGATGAACACAAAGCAATAAAAAGCAAATTGAGGTAATAAAATAAAATGGGAACCAAGAAAAAAGAGTTTGTTTTTACTTTACAGGAGAGAAGACAGTGGTTTGGAACTTAATTTTACTCCATACCAATACCTGGATAACAATGAAGAAAAATCAATGGAGAATTTGTATCAAAGAAGCATTGATGTGCAAAGCTGAACCAATTCCCCTTTTTGTAACTACACGAGACGACAGATACTCAACACAGAAGGACATGCTATTCTATCACATATACTGAGGAACTTGTCAAACACTCAACATCACCTTCACTTCTATCATAACAATAAACTGAGCAACAGCAAGGCTAGTTATTCTAATTTTCTTTTTTTTTTTTGAGAATGGGCTACTGCTTTGAAAAATTGCTTGCTTGTGCAAAATGGCATCTTCAGTTTCTTTGAAACTCAAAATGTCTTCCATTAACACATCGGCCAAAGGTCCAAGCATACAAAACATGGAATCTACTTACATTAAAAAGCCTTATCCCAGGCTTTCTGAAACAGACTACAAATTTACAATAGGTTTTCGTCCAGTTATTTTAAGAAATAGAAAATGATAGCTCTCAAAGATGGGGTTCTTTTCGGTCACCAGAAATCAGACAGAACTGCTATTTGTCTGCACAGAGTTTTAAATAATACGAAGTCTCAAAAAAATATTAAACATATTTTTAATTGCCAGGGCACCCAACGTTATAATCCTAAAAGCTGTTTTCATCTTCCAAATTATGAATCAAGGTCACTAACATATCTCAGAGAGTTGGGATTCATAAATTCATTTTTTGATTTCAAAGGAAGGAGCAGGTCTTTTTAGAGACTAATCCAGAAGCACAGCAGAAAATAAATTCATCACATGACAAAACTCTTGGTTTACATATAATGATGCATTCACAAAAACCACAGAATCACAAAATAGAGATGGAAGGCACCTCTGGAGATCATCTTGTCCAACTCCCCTGCCAAAACAGGGCCACCTTCAATGTAAAGAAGTTCTTCCTGATATTGAAGTGGAACTTCTTGTGTTTATTGCTATTATTCCTTGTCCAGCATCTGGGCACCACTGAAGAGAGTCTGGCACCATCCTCCTGGCACCTGCCTTTGAGATATTTGTATGCATTGAGGAGATCCCCTCTCAGTCTCGTCTTCTCTAGACTAAATAGGCCCAGCTCCTTCTAGGAGAGATGCTCCAGGCCCCTCAACATCTTCACGGCCTCTTCTGGAAGATGAGGATTGAGGAGGGACATCAGAAACACAAGCTGCATGTAGCAGGAAGACAGTTTTCACTAATAGAAACTATGTGTCTTTACAAGACATAGGCAGGACAGTCTTCACAAACACTGAATGTCCAGAAAGGATATCAATATGTTAGAATAAACACTGCCAAGTTTCTGCAACTTTCTCCCATTTTCTGGAAACAAAGTTCATCCAGATAAGGCCATTCAGGATTCTGCATCCAGGTGAAGAGTTCAAGCATCTAAAATTGCAAGTCATCTAGAGGAAATGCTACTTTAAAAAATTCAGTCATTTAACAGTATCTGTCCTTCCTTTTTCTTCTGAACACTGTATATTTGCAGTATTTCAGCACTTACGGGGGGCCTATAAAAAAGAGGGAGAGCGATTTTTACACAGGCACATAGTGATAGGAGAAGGGGAATTGTTTTAGACTAAAAGAGAAGAAGTTTAGATTAGACGTTAGAAAGAAATTCTTTCCTGTGAAGGTGGTGAGGCATTGGAACAGGTTGCCTAGAGAGGCTGTGAATGTCCCATTCCTGGAAGTGTTCAAGGATGGTGCTTTCAGCAACCTGATCTAGTGAAAAGTGTCTCTGACCATGGCAGAGGGGTTGGAAATAGATGATTTTTAAAGGACCCTTCCAACCCAAACCATTCTATGATATTCCTGTTAAAAATACTTAGATGCTAAAAGAGGTTTTAAAGAGAGACCAGTCATAAGTACATTGATGAAAGATCACATTTAACTCAAAAGTCAACTGAATGTTAAAAAGAGCCACAGAAACTAAATACTTTTAATTTCTAGGTGTATACTCCAGGCATTGGTAACATTCCTCTCAGATGGAATTACTGTGAATTAATATCTCTTAGATCAGGTTACATATAGCACATGTATTGTTACCTGCAACACACATTCTTCTAAAAGACTGTATGTCTAAACAGAGGGTTTCATTTTGTTTTGGTTTTTTAAATTCTTAGAGCCTAAACAGTTTGCTTTTAATGAAAGACAAGTAGTTTTGGATGAGATGACAGCATGCATTGCTACTAAGCTTGGCTCTCAAGTCTTCGTGCTTAATGTAATGGCTGCCCACAGACTCAATCAATAGCATCTTGCTGCTGAAACGAGTATTGTTCTAATGACTAGAATCAAAGATCAATTAACTAAATGCTATTTCATTTTCGCTAATCATCAACATTATAGTCTTTCTAAATAACAAGTAATGTTTCTGTGATCACATTACAATCGAGCTCCAAAAATATTTATATGTGGTTTTAAAAGCCTAATCAGGGAAGGTTCTTCCTGATCACTTTGGATTCCTCAATCATTCCTTCTCACAATACTAAAAATCCATTAAAGTGGACCAGAACTAGAGAACCTGTGAGGCCATGGATGTAGTTTCAACTATTCTTTAGTCAAACCCGGGAGGGGTTTTCATGCTTTGAGTAATATTAAGATGCATATCACATTTGGCTTGTTAAAATATGCTGCCTACAATTATCAGCTAGCAAGACTTAAATTCAGAGGCAGCTGCTATTTCTGAACAAGGAAAATAGAAACCTTCTCTTTCTGCATCTTTAAAATCAAAAGCTCTGCAGAGCCTTTGTAAAATTATATTTGTTTAAAATAATAGTTTAATGTTAGGCTACAAAAAGCAGGTTCTTCATTAAAATAAGTATTTATAATTTTCAGGTTTATCATAGCATTGCAGCCAAAATTCTTTTTATTGAATTTTAGTTCATTTAAATCTTTAATTTAACTAATTGTATTAACTACCTACCACTGAACAATTAGATTATTAACATTCAAGAAAACTACTACTCCTTTTTTGGTCAAAGACTTTAGTGGAGCACCGCAGCCTGGCTGAAAGGCAAAACCCTGCTTACTGAGAATTTTTTAGAGTTTTGTTTAATGCCTGCTCACATTCAAAGAACTAAATTGCCAAGAAAATAAACTGCTGAAGAGTAAAAACAATGAACAGCCAAATAGGTGCTGTCTGGTGATGACCCTGGAAGATATTGTGGATCTTCAGACCTGAACAGTGATCCAATAGTATGTGGACAAGACAAAGAGCCTCTTCATAGCAATGAACGGGTTGGATGCAAACGCAAAAATGCCTTTCAGACAGGTGAAATCTAATGTGCAGTACGAAAGAGCCTGTGGCCAAACAATTCATCTCCATACCAACAGTCTGGTCACAGACAAAAATTCTATTAATTTTTCCTTCCAGCTCTATGGAAAACACCCATTTCTTGGAGAATCCTGTCCGATCCTGATAGGCTACTACCATTTTTCTGTCTGTATGAAAAGACATCCTTGTTCGAAAATTCTTTTGAACATTAACTTTGGACTAATATTTTCCAATTTGGGGCAGAGATTACCTAAAGTGGAAATGACATAAGGTTATTTAGCATGTAGAAAATTATTTTAAAAAAATAGAATGGGAAGGGAAAATACAGTGGCAGTGGGAGAATGTGCTTTAATTACTCATAAAGGTAAAGAGAAGCAACAATCCTTCTCCTTAATTACTCATTTTGTGAATGTCTGTATAAAACAAACTGAATGCTTTTGTCTAGATTATAAAACAAAAGTCTTTGTTATAAAATTCAGCACAAGATGAAAACTATGCTTAACACTTCCAGCAGAAAAATAAAACAACTTTGAGATTTGCGCAGGAAGTTGCGAGGCCAACCATAGGGCCAAAATACATTTTTAATATTCCTACAAAACAAACAAACAAAAAAGCTTTTATGGTATCTCGCTATGCCATATTCATGCAGCAGTCAAGCATGGCTTTTAAGCCACCATTAACATAAGTAATAAATTGTAGGAACCAATACTTAAAGCTATTGCCTGTGAGTAAGAAAACATGAAATTGCTGCTAGTGTTTTTTCATGAAGAAAAATACAGCTCATTTGTAATGAGGCTGTGTGCAGTAAAGAGATGAAAGACACTCCTCACGAGGAAGAACAAATAAACCCCCTTACTCCCTTACAGTTTATATTGCTTATTGTATACATAGGTTGTGTGAATTACTGCTACTTAAAGTAAAACATTAATTCCTAGGAAAGCAGGAAAGACACACTTCCTTTGTTGAAGCGTTTTGGGTAAGTAATATGCTTACATTGTCCCAAACAGTTTTTAAATTAATTATTTCTACTGGCTTTTACAAAACAAATAAATTCCTGTATTCTGTCAAAACAATATCTGTAAATTAAGAGTATTTTCCTGGTTCAACACAATGTTAATGGGATTTCCATTTGCTTCCTGCTTGAATTTTAAGGAAGGATTTTTCTGATAAATGCATCTTTGTTATTTCTGGGTATTACACCAAAAAAAGTTAAGGATTTCCGTTTGCCGGACTCTCAGACAGGTGAGTGACAGCAACTCTATTCACATAACTAACACCATGAAAATCCATCTAGCTGAGATGTTCTGATGTGCATACATTTTATAAGTTATGCAGTTTAACTTCACACCAAATATTTTTGTTTTCTTTCTTCCTAAATTCAGACACATACTATATACTGCAGTCACCAAAACCAGCTACCACAGTGATTTCAAAAGTATGCTTTACCCTGGGAAACTAGGCTAGCAAAGTAAAACTGGTTTCAAAACAGTAAGCTAATGCATATCCTTTCATGGACACGCATACCAGGTTAAATTCGCGATACTAGGTCAGCTTGCAGCAATTTCCTGTCTCACATCCCCCCAATACAAATACAAAAAGCAAATGTTTAAATCAAGATGAGATCCACAGAGAGGTTTGCCACTGTTCAGCGTTTAAGGCCATAAAAACGGTCTCTGCAGCAGAGAGGAGATCCTCACTCTGTTCTCCTTCAGCGCCAGTAGTGAGATCAGCGCCAGCGTCCCTTTCCCCACCACATAAGAGGGCTGAGTTCCCAGCTGTGCACTGGCACAGCTTCAGTAGGACCAGAGAGAGTGGCCACATGCTGACGACCAGCCAGCTCCAGCCCCTCTGGCCAGGAGAGGTGGGACAAGCAAGGACAGAAACACACCTTCACAGCCAAGTCCCCTAATGATTTGTTTACCACACAGGTGGGGAGCAGAACAGCATCTTAATGCTCCAGTAATGCTTTCTTTTTCCTTTTCCTTTGCAAAACAATAATGCAGTAATTTCTTTTCAGGAAAGGGTTACAGTTCTGGCTTCCCTTCCAAGCCAGTAAAGTGTGAGATCATCATGGGGAACAGGTTTCTTCCCCACAGCATCCTTGCCATGGACCATTTACTCCTCAAGGAGATGCAGAGGCTGAAATGCACCTACGCCATTTCCTCCAGCATTTTAACATCATTGTTCTCTGAGGCAAGGAAGAGGCATACAGGCCTCCATTTAAAAAATTTACTTTAAAAAGAATACAAACACATTCTATTTTCACAGAAATATTATAGACTATACACATATGTTGTCTGTGGTTCTCCCATACCTGAATATACCTGGTGATCAGATCAAGAAACCAACGTACAGCCAAGATGCCTCCCATGCAAGCACTGCTTGCTTTTTTGAAGCTTTCATTCTGCTTGCAACCAGCCTCCGCCAGCTGTGTTTGGCCCCTCAGCTACAATATCTCTGCTCCTTCCGACAGCTATTCTCTCTCTCTCCACTCTGGCAACTCACCCTCCATGACCCATTCCACCACAGTTTTTAAAGGGCTGTACCAATGGCTCTTATCTTTGTTCCCTTTCCTGTGGAAACTAAAATTTCTGGAAACTTTATGCCTCCAAACAGCAGCAAAGGAAACTGGTTTTATCCAGTGTGCAATTCTTCCTTCACTCTGCCCACTGGAAGCCACTGGATTCAGCAAGTCACCTACTTGCAGACAGATGGGCCAGCTCTTCCACCCCAGTCCCCTCGCAGAACCAATATACAGAAAGGGGACGACGTAAAAATAGTTACAAAGATACAAAGAGCTTATAAAACCATAAGAGTTTTCTAACATAATCTTTAGATTGCACATGGACAAATTCCCCAATGCTATACAAATACTACTGATCAATTTTAAATCTTTACTTAAATGTATTCAACAGCTTAATAGTTTCAAGATTACAATAAAGAGGGGGAGGATATGTGTTGCTCTTTTTACTTTCATTACATAGTTTTAATCTCTGTTCAAATGTATGTTCAGAAAACAAAGGGCTTAGCTAAAGCATACATTTTCTAGAGAATTATTTTTAGCTTGCTTAACATTGGAGGAATTCACTACAAGATCTCCACAGCAAGGAACAACGTTCCTACCAGTCTCTCTGTTACAAATTAATGAAAAGCTGACTGCTCATTCTCTGCCTAAAGGCATCTACCATGCATCATAAATTTCAGTCATGGGCACTGAGGAGCAGATCAGGGTACAACCTTACCCAAATAGTCCAAAGGAAGCTCTCCACATTTATTGCAGCAAGATGATACCTTGAGCCTTCTACACAATTAGTTCTCATGTACCTTCCTCTTTCTCTCATTACCAGACTTCTTCTCCACAAGCATCACATGTTCAGAAAAAAACTGACAGGGTCTCTGATCCTCTTTAAAGCACCGTATGCAGGACAAGTTATGTATTTTTAACAGCCAACTCCACTGCTGAAACGTCATGTTGAGTTTGAAGGGGAAAAAAGCATCAAGTATTTGCAAAATTGTATCAAAAGACTCAGCAGTGATCTTTCCATTAAAGGCCCTGCCCTAAACAAAACCTATGAAGTATTTTAGCTGTGTACTTTGGAATGATGCCTAGAAACAAGGCTAGAGAGATTCCCCCACCCAAACTGCTGCTCTTTGACCGGTATTTATCAACAGCTAAGCAAGTATAAAATTGTAATATGAAATTACTAGGCTACACAAAAAATAACCCAACTTCTAAAGCAACAACAAAAATGTTATATATGATAAGTAAATTTTTAAAAGTGCTAAACACTGCTTTAATTCAACTGCTCCTGCTTAGCGTGAGTAACTTTAAGCTATTACTGGCTACTAGAGAATGACTTAATTTTGAAACACAAAGAAAATTCAAATACTATACTACATTCAAGGCTTACAAGCCTTGTCAGTCAGAATTCTGCTTCCAAAGAAAAGAAACATTTTACAATTTCAAACAGAGAAGAGCCAGTTGATTGTAATACTCTAACTTGAATGCAGTGTGAATTGTTAGATAATAGTACAAGCTATTTACTAAAAAAAAACCCCACATTTTAGCTCATCATTTATGATCACTGGGCTAAAAAGCATTAGCATACCCGCCAAAACTCATCATTTGCTTTTGACTTCTGTAACTCAAAACAACATTGATAAATGTGTAGAGGAAAGACTCGTAAAACATTTTCCCTTGGCTTTAAGTTTAATTTTTCACAGCAGGCCATCTTTTGCCTGCCAACCTGGCCTATTCTGCTCTCTGGCAGTCTTTCCCCAAAGTTCTTCAAGGTACGCAGCTCCAGGTTTACACCTTATAGACCACCCCAGGGTCAGTGCAAACTTGTAACTTCTAGCCCGGAGTTGCAAACTGCACAATACACAGTATCTTTCATGCAACCTCGCAAGGACACATGAGTCATCCATCCAATCCTTTTCACCACTAAGGCTCCTAATACAATATATGAAGAAATCACACAAAACAAAGCGAGCTATTTCATCGAGTTTTAGAGGAGTGAAGTCTGAATTATTTTAGTTAAAATTTATAGTGTTTGTCTGCTAATGGAAAACTTGCATCTGAAATAAACCCTTATACGGCAAAGAATTCCTCAGCTATGGAAAACTAATTAAAGCAAGCAGATCCATGAGCTCTGCTACTAATGAAGCTTAGTGTTGTCAGATTTGTGTTTCACAGTTGATCAAGCTTTGAGAACTCTGCCTTTCTGCTGATGGTTGAAATCAATCAACTGAACAAAAAAATTACGTAGAGAAAGAAGCACCTACAGATCCCAGCCCAGAAACCCAGGACAATGCCTTGCATCAGGACTGCACAAATTACACTGCCAGGAAGGTCTCTGTGCTATGCATGCTCCTCACCCCCTAATAGCACAGAATCATGCGGTTTCCTCCTAACCCAGAAGTGAAAAACCAAAGAGGACTCAGACGCTTTGCCACCACGTCCCAACAGCCTCTCTACTGAACTTTCCCCCAGCACCCAACACCTCATGCTCAACACGCTCACGGTCAGCAGTGCTGCACGTCCAGCCCTTCCCACCGCTCCGTGTTCCGTGACCCTCTGCGCTGCACAGTGCTAATGTATGAACCAAACCTGCCACAGCACACGCCCAGAGTGCCCTTTCCACCATCGCATGCCAAATACACCCACTCCTTCGTGCAAGGCCGTAAAGGTGCGGCATAGCTGAACGGGGGGTAGCAGGGCATTTGATAAACCACAGACAGGCCCATGTGCTGGCCAATGGGCAAAAAACCAGGCACAGCTGGACAGCCAGGACACCTAGAGAGAATCCTTTTACAGGCCCAACAGACTGGTCACGGTTCGGATCCAGTTCCTGATCAGGTAAATGGATGATTTTCTTTGGAATGAAAAGCAAGTGTTTGGGGTTTCTTTAATTCTAGAGTAATTTTGTTCCCATTTAAATGAAATGTATCTAACTGAATTTGTTTCTCAGCCTTGCCAGCTGTTTGTCAACATGGCTTTCAAACAAAGTAAGACGCTATAATAAGATTGCCTTCGTTATTCTCAAATTTTTACATAAAAATAAAGGGGGAAACCATAAAAACACAGCTATTACAAGTGCTTTTGGCACCAAAAAATGCCTGCGGAAATAACTTTCATCAAATAACAGTAGCCATTGTTAGTGACTATGTACAGCACACAAAGGGAGAAACTTCAGTGTCATACTACTTGTGGAAATTATCATCATTTTCAGATCTACAATGTCGTTCCTCCTTAATTTAGATATGTCATCTAACCCATAATTCATGGAATCTTAGTTAATTAAAGAAATCTTCACTCAGTTTTACTGATAGCAAAGTAAAAAATTTCAGCGCTTTGGCCACCGAGTGGATGGTGGTGCTTTCACAGTGTTGTGAGATTGACTCTTTCATCAAAAGCCCAAGCCCAAAGTGACTGGAAGTCTTCAGCAAAGAAAAATCACCAAGGAGAAGTGTACATGAGGTTGACAGAATGACTGATGCATGAAAAAGTGAACATAGATCCATTTCTCACAACAAAATCTAGTGGGCAGGTTACTAGAATGATAGATCTGTAACAAATTAGGAAGTGTTTTTTCTTCACAGTGTACACCTGAATTATGGAATCATTGCAGCAAGACACTGGACACACATAATGCACAAAAAAATAACTAAATTCTTGAATGACAGACCCACTGCTGGTTATTTAAAACACAAATGCTTAGATTCAACCTTCAGAGCTAAGGAAGCTCCTAAACCACTAATTAAGGGACCCAACCATGGGAAAGAATTACTACATATACTTCATGCATTTCTTACATTTTTTTCCCTAAGCATGTTTACTAGCTGCCTTTGGAAGGAGTATGAAACTAAATGGACACTTGGCCTGACTGGAACATGCCTAGTTGTCTGTTCTCATGAAATAGAGGAAAATATGCCAAATACCAGATGACGGCAGACAAACCAACAGGCACAAAATGTATGCAGACATTAGACTCTTAATTCTCTCCCAGTTTACAAACAGCATTAATCACTGTTTCTGTGAACAGCATGATATAATGTAAGACACAACAGATTTAGACAGAGTTATGTATAATTATTGTGAGAAACAAAAATTGCAAGTAAGAGAAATGATTTTGCTTCTCTCGTATGTGTGATTTCATTTGCTACTGGGAAACAAGCCATGATCCACAGCCAACTCTCAAACAGGAAAACAAATTAGGTACAACCATTTTTAAAAGCCAAGGCTGTATTCTACAAAGAGGTAAAGTTTTAGTCCACTTCTAGGAAGGTTTTTAAATTCAGTGAAAATTAAGACTGGACAGGTGGACCTTGTACCTGAGGAATGCCCCAGCACAGTACACAAACCCCAGTATAAGGAGAAAGAAGCCATTTAGGCCAAGACTTCTGTTCTCTTTGTGTATTAAATGCTGCTTTTAATTTGGTGAACTACTAAACTTCCATGAGGACCAACAGTCCCTTCAGATTTATCTCAATATTGGTAAACTGGCCAAACAAGTCCAGTTACATGGCAATGGGGTGGATTTGGGGGTGTTTCAGGGGTTGATTTAGTGGTAGGGTTATTTATCGTATGAGAGCTAAAGCAAGAAGGATTAAGTACAGAGGAATTTTTCAAAACTTTTTCTAAAGATGAGGCTGATACTAAATCCAACATCTTTTCTATGGGGAAGATAACACACTGATCTAGATTTAATTTTTTCATCACCTGTTCATAAAGAAATAGGATTTTGTTCTTTTGGACAGAGTTTGCTGCCCAGATTCTATTCACTGCTATGCTCAATAGCCCCCAGAAAGGACAATAACACTTCAGCCTGGAAAACTAGCATGACTGAAATGCCTTCTGCCAGTGAGACTCCCTATCTCCAGTTATGTGACATGTGAGAACCTGTCTCTTCTAATAAACAAAATGAAATGAGTTATTGAGAACATGTGAAGGGATAAATCACATTGTAGACACCGGGTATCAGGCAGCTGCCACAGAAAATGGCATAGCTAAGACATTTCTTATTTTTCTATTATCCATCCAAAAACATACTGCTATTTTTTCTCTGCCCTCCTCTAACGGAAGACAATATGTCCTTTTTTTGTGTGAGGTCTCCCACAGCTCTGTGAGAGACCTGTGAGAGTAAACATAGTCACTCCCTTCAAAATCTTCTTGCAGGTCATAGTATTAAGGCACTTTATTACAGCTGCTGTGTGCAGTACTCTACCTGAGACCTTATCAGCGCTGAACAGAAAATAACAGCTATGTCACTTTACATGCAGCATTCCTTATTTATGTATCTCAGATGTATAAACAGGTGTACTTGTCCTTCAGCTATGAACTCCAGGTTCTCACTGGCTAGACTACTTTAAGTTTTTATTCCTCTTCCCGCAAGTATGCAAACATAGCAACTTGTGCTCACGTTTTGGAATTTCAACTCATTGTGTTTGGACTGTCTCTCCAAATTGTCAAAGCAACCGCCATCCTTTTTCCCATGGGAGATCCATTTCAATTTTCCAGTTGAGGCACAAGACCCTGTGCAGTGAATTTGGGCCAACTGATAATAGGCTTGCTTTTGTTACTTGCATGTCATGACTCCTTATAAGAAACAAGTGGATTCACAGGGTCTGCAGACCATAGCTTGATAATCATTTACCATATTCTCTGTGTTCTACTGGCAAATTACCTAATAAAAATACAGAACAAACCCAGAAGATATACTGGACCCATCTGAAATGCCTTCTCAGTCACCAGAAAACCAGTAATGACACTTGGAGACCTTTTCTCAACCACTTGCATGGTCATTTTACAATGATTTCATGTGGAGTTCCCCACTATTTTATACGAGTGATGTGTGAGGTAGTCAAGAATATCACACACAGTCACTGCAGGAAAAAAATAATAAAGTCAAGGTACCTCATCTATCTAATACTCATCTTCTGTCTGCTAGGCTAGCTTTACTACCAAGGAAGGAAATTAAAATTTCTTGACACAGTTGGCTCTTGATAAATCTATACTGGTTGCTTATCAATTTTTTTATTCCAGAGGTGCTTATAAAGCAACAGTTTAATAACTCGTTTAAAAAATGTGTAGGGATTAAGGTTTCATTGACCAACTTGTAGTTCCTTTCTTCTTTCAGGTTTTATTGCCTGGCTTACAGTTCCCTTCATGTTCCCCAGCACCTTCAAAATAGATACATATTTATATATTTTTTTAAAAAAGAAAGAAGTAGGGAGCACAGGTTTACATTTGCCCTTACCCAGTCTTCTGAAGACTCTCCTGTTCTTTCAAAGATTCTCTGAATATTTGGACCAGAGTACCTGACAAAGAGGTAAATTATAATGTTGAGTTTTCAGTTTAGCAATCTTCCAGTTCTAATCTGAGCACAGTAAGCTATTAAAATCAGTGAAAGAAAAACATAAGTTGATCACACAAGACCTTAAACAGGAGAGAGGGAAAAATGATGAGAAGCGGACCTTGGTAAGAGTGACTCCTGACCATCTAGATAAAAAAAACCCCAACAAAAACAAACAAAAACCCAAAACCACACTAGTTTGAAGCACTGATAGCCCCTCAGACAGTAAATATTTGTAGTTGGTTGTTTGGGTTTTTTCTTTAAATGAAGATAGTAAAAAAGTAGTCTAAACCACTAACCTTATTGCTTAGCTTCAAAAGCCTGGTTAGGGGTAATAAAACAGGGTGGCTCAACAGAAGTTTAACAAGACCCTTGCGAAAAACTTACTAAACCCCTTTGGGCAGGTTTGGTAAGTGGAGATATACTCAGGTATTGCCTTCGGGTGCACTGCTGGGAAAGTGCAGGAAGCTGGTGCCTCCACCGTTCTAGTCCAAGGTACTCCTTACTGCTATAGCAGGAGGGCATTGGGCCAATGGAAATCCCCTGTTGGCTCTCAATTGCAGTCAGCACAGTCTCTTTCCCGTCAAGTTTTCCCTAAATGTGAGTGCCTAAACGGGCCTGTAGGTAAGAAATTCTCCGTGAAAACTGGGAAGCAGCTCTCCCTGTCAGGGGAAAGACACAAGCCATTCTGACAGCCTGTCAAGACACAGGGAATGCAGCAGGAATAGCAAGAAGGCAATCTTTCTTTCTGTATCTGCCTTGAAGTAAATGGAAATGTCAAGTTGCCTAGAAGGTAGGCTACACACTGGATTCAGCCCACAACGAAGACATGACTCCACTACTGCGTGCTGTTACACACCCATCAGTTAAAGTGACCTACTGGTGCTGCCAGAAACCACCCTATCATATGTGCACTGATTTAAATAATTTAATTCTAAAAGGTCACACTAACTTAGGCATATCAAAAAGGTGTTCCCTCTCTCTTCCCCTCTTTTTTTTTTAATAGAAGGAAAATTAAAGAGAAGGAAGTTTTTGAAAGAAAAAGAAAACCAAGAGCAGGAGACACCAATAAAAAACTAGGTCCCCAGTGAACTCAACACATAATTTCTAGCATTTATGCCCTCTGGTTCCATTTTCCAGCAGTGCTTGCTGACACTACAGATGCTGAGTTAACACACCTATTGTAGCTTCAAACCTCCTTGTAGCCCAAAAAGTATAATAGTAGAGAGTGCCTCCTTTTACCAGTATCCCATTCACCAGCAAAATATCTATGTTTATTCTTTTCACTTGATAAGCTTTGGGCCTATGATACCACTTGTGCAGAGTTTCTGCACAATTTCAGTTTGCTGTGTTCCATGCATACGTGGGACCTGAGCAGGTACAAGGCCTCACATGTGTGCGTTGCCAATACAGCGAAGTAGCTCAGCGGACAGCACACCACTAGAATGGTTAAGACTCATCCAAAACACATTTAGAACTGAAATGAATACTAGCATGCTAGAGAAAAACACAGTAACATGCATGGATGAAGGAGGACTGGATCAGCTAATTTCTTAACCCTTATTCCTGACAAATGTCCGTGTTGTCCACGTATCATTTACTAAATTCGTACTTTGATTTTTTTTTTGGTCAGTGGTAGCTATTATACCTTACCATTCAGCAAGGACTTGGCTGAAATCAACTATGCCTTTAGCATGACATATGAGTCATCCAGAAACACAGCTGACAAGGATTCTCAATTCACACTGGCAAACATCGATTTAGGTTAGCAGAAATCCTTCCATTGGGATGTGGATCTAAATTTTACTGAACAGGATCAAGGTGATAGTATCTACACTGTACTTCAATTGCACTTCAAATACACTTCAATTACACAAATTGAACTAATTGTTTTTGATATTTAAAGTTACGTATTAGCAGAAAGAAATCACTTTTCACAGAACATGGCAGTTGAAGAAATTGTATTGCACAATCTCCTGCTAGATTAGGAAAAAGAAAGAGGTACTGACTGGCTGGCTCTGAGTGACCCTTTGTTCAGGAGCAACACACTCCCACTGATACACTGCTGTGTGTCCATGGAAGAGACACACGTCACACTGCCTCATCCTGGCCCATCCAGTGAGGAACTAAAGGTGACAGAGAGATGAGCTGTAACATATCTGTCTGAAGTATAGCATGAGGAAAGGCAAGCCAAATATTTAACTGAATTGTTGTCTTTCTACTGTTTTAAAAACATGCACTTTCTATTCGCATGACAACAGAACATTCTGGAAACGAAAAACATTGCCGATCCACAGCCCATTCCATGTTTTCCCCTTCTACGATACATAATTCTTCATCATGTATTTCTTTGTACAGGACGTAAACAAGCCCTTCGTTTACACAGATCCTTCAGTCTAGAAGGATGGTTTACAGCTCCCAGTTTAAACAATTACCGTGGTGCATAACTTGGATATCGGATTGTCTTAGCAGACCTCAACAATTCACAAACTTCACAGGAGCAGAGCAAACATCACAGAAGCAAAAATGCCAGTGTTTGCATTAAACAATGACAAACTGAAGAGGAAGCATCAGCATCTTGTTTTACATCATAACAGTGACCCAAATTAATTCTCTTGTATTTTCCCAACAGATGTCTCAAAACCAGTGGTAATTCCATCTCCTTTTTTTAATTCTAGGATCATTTATTTCAAGACAAAACCACATTTACCTGAGCTGAATAGAGATGAATGTTTTTAACAAGATTTTATCAGACAAACCATATTCAGAACCATAAAATATATTTATTACCCAATTAACATACATTTATGCTACATATTAAGAGAAACTCATGTAATCATGAAACTAATTAACATGTTTCTAATGACATGTTAATTCATGTCATTAGAAAACAAAACATGTATTTCTGAATTGGACACCATGCCTTCCGCACATCTCAACCAATTTAGCCTCCTACATCACTGTTCTTTTCAGGATTCCATCTGTTTGTACTGGTTGTTTATGTGACTACACTAGAAAAGCACCATAACTTGTTTTATCTGAGGCAAAGAAAAATATATACATATATATGCATCAGCTATGTTACATCCCTACAAAAATAAAACAAAAGCTGATAGCTCCCATTCAGAAAAACAACTTATCTGCCTTCAAAAAGAAGAAAGGAATTCACGTTTCATGATTTCACAATACAGCCTGGCACCGTATGTTTCATTTGGACTTTTTTTTCTATTTTTTTCTTCCCTCTTGAAGGACTATATCAAGCTCTATTATGCACGGATTCAGAAACTACGAGTCAGCCAAAAGTCACAGGTCTCTCAGGACAGACATGTCCATCTGTCATTTCACAGCAGGAGAACAATAGCAGCTTCAATATAGACACAACAAGCTCGTACAATCCTTACACAGCCAGACAGAAAATCTGACATAGCTGATAGCTAGCTGTCTTTGAAACTCCAGACAGATGTTCCTGTGTAACACCAGGATCAATTGCTGCTTTTTTGTTTCTGTATTTTCAAATTCCTCACTTTTTTCACAGCAACCAAGACACGGTAGTTTACTACTTGTAACCCCTGCAGAGCTTTGGGAAGATCACACTTCAGAAGCAACAGAACCTAAGAAACAGAAGCATGTTCTTTAATCTGCAATTTTTCTACTCTTGGGGCCTATTTTAAAAAGTAGGTTATCCACAAAGCTTGACAAAGACTTTGCTTGTATTGTATAATGATTTTTCTAGAGCTTTGCTTAACAGCCTTCAATTATCTTCTCCATGAATCTGTTTAACAGCATACTGCATTTCTTCTCAACTGTTGAAAAAAAATCCACTTCGATTTTTTAAAATAATTTATTTCATATCTGTAGATCTTGAAAACAAAAGTCATAGACCAAAAAACTCAAATCTGAGGGGCTACGCAGAAAAAATTGACAAAGAATTGGTTGCAGTTCAAGTAACAAAAAGTGTTACTGATAACATTCAACCAATTTACATGTCTAAAAATAATCTCTCTAGGCCCATCTGTTAAAGTTTTGTTTCAGTAGTATATGGTGGAGGTTTTTCCTGATGAGTCTCATTGGGTTTTGATTACAGCAAATTTGCAACGCTGGCTTCTTCACAGTTCCCACCTTTTCCAGAAGTAAACAAATGAGTCCTTTTAAACAACAGGATAGTGCCGGTATCCTACTGTGAAGTTTGGTTCATTGAGAATGAGCTTCTAAAACGTTTGACTTCTAGTAACTGAGGGCACACTGAAAACACACTTTGGCGTACCTTCAGAAGTCCGTGCTGGAATGTAAAATTAAGCAAACCCAAAATCCAGCAAAAGATTAGCAAAAATTACGTGACTTGACAAGATGAAGGCTGACATGTTACACTGTACTAGCTCACCAGTTTTTGTTCAAGAACAGTACCATCTGCATTTCTCCTTTAAGGAGCTCACAGACAGAAAAAGGTAACAGTCCAGGAAAGGAAAGAAAAATAAAGATGCTTGGAAAGGAGCAAGAATAAAATACTCAAAAGATTAAGCTAGAAGGGATGTATATGCATATGACTGATAGAAAGTATGCTTTATACAACATCCGAATTCCAAGGTTTCACTTCAAAAATTTAGCTGTGTCTCTCAGATATTTCTGGAAATTTTACAGGCACTGGATATACAGTTCTCCTCAGCAAAATGAATATGCTTTTTGAAACTATAATGCAAATTCCTTTTCTTGTAACTTTCCACAAAGATGCACTTCAGTCCCACTCAACTGGCAAAGGCAGTTAAGCATGCACCAATTCTTACTCCTCTAAAGTTTGTTGGGTAGAAAAAGTATTTAAAACTTGAATAAAGATCCCTCAAATATCAAGACAGATTATGTATGCCACAGTAGGGAAAAAATTGCAAGGAAAACTCTTTTAGACGGGCTTTGTTTTAGTTTAGTTTTTGGATGGCAGGGGTTGTTTTCTTTCTTATCTGTGTTGAAGCTTGGAACAGCCTGAGGCAACGAACAGCACAAATTAAGCAGGAGTAAGAGTGCAGCTGGAAAAGTCAAAAGGTAACATCAAATTGAATTCCTCACCATTAAGCAATAGAACAACAGTTAAACCTGCCACAAAGGAAAATTAAATCTGAAATACCTGCTTTTCACTTGTATCCAAAACTCTTAATATGGTTGTCCTTTTCCTTGTACATGCCCGCTTTTTGTCAAGCTGTGTTATAGTACATAAACCCTGTGCTTTCCTTTAAGAGGTGGTTTCCTAAATAACAGATTATTTTAAGCATAGGTCAATTAATTTCTCATTCTGCA
Organism: Mohoua ochrocephala; assembly: GCA_013398855.1. Lineage (NCBI taxonomy): Eukaryota > Metazoa > Chordata > Aves > Passeriformes > Acanthizidae > Mohoua > Mohoua ochrocephala. The sequence goes on along the minus strand of VZTA01009338.1, from coordinate 9,146 downwards.
AAATAGGCTATGTTCTAGGTGCTAACAAATTCAAACTCTAAAATGTCAGTTTCCATTTCTTAGCAAGATTAATTAAACTGACTTAGTTGATGCACAGTTACTCTGTAAAGAAAACAAAGTCTGTGGTAAACATTGGAGCTTTCCTTTTTTTCCTTACATCAAGGTCCATGGATCCATTAGAATGGGACATGTGCCTCCAGGAAACAGACCAGAGTCAGGAAGAGTCTGCTTCTCCAGGAAGCAGAGCAGAGTAGAATGTTCCAGCCTGGACATACAGCACACTGTAAATGAGCACCCATCTCCCCTCTACTTTTCTCACTCTACTGTGCTCCCTCAAGTATTTTAGATATACCTGTAACATCTTCAGTAAGAAAGACCAAGACTGAAAAATGAAAGCACACGTTACTTTACTATGACTTGACAGACAACTAGACTCTCATTTGAGTCGTACAACTGTTCAGGGTTGAAAATTCCTAAGGAAATACAATGAAGGAGGGACGGTTTTCAAATTAATACAAGAGAGCGAATGGCCGTGAAAGTTAGAGGGAATGGTCTCATGAAAAAAGAAACAATTCTTTTTCCTAGGAAAGTTCTTAAATTCAAACAAAATCTCACACCGGAGATTCAGTAAACCTCATGATACAGTAAGACATTTTAATATAGTGTTGGGAGAAATTAAGTCACAATCTATAAATTGCAGGGCTGGAATAAAATTTGTACCTTAAGGAACCATTTAATGCTGGGATCCTTGCGGAGAATACTTCTGGATGTGTTAATATCATCAATACAATACCATCATACTTTTGCCCCAAAGTCTCATAAAAAGCCATCAAGGTTATGTTCACGTGTTTAACATGGGATTTAACTGCTGGACTTTATATACACCAGTACAACACTTGTTGACATCTTTCTGGAGCCTAGCTCACCGAAGCACCACATCATCAGAACACTGCTTTGAAATCCACACAAACCCAGATTGAAGCCTGCTATTCACTAGGAAACTCCCTCTGCCAAGGTGCATTTGCAAAGCCTCTGAGTTTTATTAAACAAACCCAAGAGCAAGCAGTTCTCCAGACAGAAAAGTATAAAAACAGTGTCAGGGCCACTCTCCCAGTCCTATCTTTTGTTCCCTTACAGATGATCACTAAAATTTTTTTTAAATGCAGCCTTAAAACACGAAAAAGAAAAGTAAAACAACCCAAACAGTTCCCACTGAGTCCTCACGTACTGGCTGGCAGAATGGGATTATTTCTAGTAGTTTCCAGATGCAAAGAGACTGATCACAGACTCATTGGCAGGACTCTGCTATGTACTTTCTCCCAGCTGCGAGAGCTGCTCTGCCCGCCAGCGCTGTCACACAAGCACTGGTCCATCTTCCTTCATGTAAACACAAGAAGTGCATTGACAGTTCACAAAGCAATGGGAAACTGATTCCTGTGAAACAAGGGGAATGCTCTGCAAGTCAAGCATAACTGCAGCTTTCACAGCAAGCACAGATGATCCCACCGGCACATTCCTGGTATTCCTGCAGGCAGGGGCAGTGTGACACCTCAGTGAGCAGCATGTAAATGAAGCAGACCCTTGAATGCCCTTTGCCTCAGAAGATCCCTTCAAACAGAAATTGCTCTTTACTGCCGACAGATGCAGAAGTGCATGATCCCAACAGGAGATGAGGACTCAGAAAGGAGACATCTAGGGCAACCAGACCTAGTAACTCAACCTCAACCAGTCTGTCTCTGCAAGACAGCAAATGTTTTGATAGATCTGGGGATGAGTAGGCTTTGTTTCTGTGATACCACTTAACTCCTCACTGCTGACAACTGCGTCTTCCATTTATGTTTTTTTAGGGCCACTGCCTTGTACCTGGAAACATTCATCTTAGCATGGCCACTGCCACGTCTGCCGGTCACTCCTCAACCCAGAGTACTACGTACAAGGGCCCCAGCACCACGGCTCTCCTCTTTGCATAAAGCACTGCTTCGATTTCCAGGAACAGACCAGTTTATTTTCCTCTTTCCAAAACTAACATTACTGCTACTGTAATCCTGGAAAAAGAGATACCCAGGGGAGAATCAAACAGCAATAACAGAAGTTGTGAAAACAAAATGGCTTCCTTCCATCTGTGAAACACAACCACCGGGGAGGGAAAAGGCGGAATGCTTTGAACAGGAGTCTCTGCAATAAGAGTTTATTTAGATGTGTCAGACAGACAGTGTCCTGCTGTGCTCCTCCCCAATTATCTGGAATTAGAAATAAGATGGGAGAAGATTGCAAAGCTTTGATCTGAAGCAGAACAACGCCAATTTCGTGGTATCAGTCATGTCACACCCTTAGAGGCAGCCAAGCCTGAGATCTGTTCCTGAAACTCTCATACATGTTATAGTCTTCTGTATCCACTGACCTTCTTTGATCCAAATGATGAGTAGCTCCTTTGGTACACAAAATGAAAAGCATCTTGTAGAAGAAGGAGACCTGCCCGTAACCCCATGGCTGCAGCTTCAGGAGCAGCTGAACTAGTTTGAAGTTTTTTGCCAACTAAAAAGGAACATGAGAGAGGGCTTCCCTTCCTCCCCTCCCTTCACTCTGCCCTGCACCTGGCCAGTCAGTCCCGTCTCCTTCCCTCCTTTACATCAGCATGACAGACCACCCTAAACTTGAGTCCTTTTTCTCTTGAGTTAGTCTGGGAGAGGGGGAGAGTGGGGCTGGTCAGGAGCAAAGCCAGGCTATGCCCTCCCTCAGTTCTGGGGAACCAAGACACTGGGTCGCCCCCAGTACTGCCCTCCTTGAACACCATTGGAAAGGTTGCCCATCTCTGGGATTTTAGAACATCTCTAATTTGCCTCATCTGTAATATTTTTATAATATCATTTGACTGGAGTTATGCCCACACATTATTTTTTTCTGATTACACCAGACATCTCTGCTTTCTATTAGGACTGCAGTACTGCACAAGCACTCCGCCTCAGTAATTGCTCATGTTAAAGCTTTCTGCAGTCATGGCAGAAGATAAACAGAAACTCTTACAGATTTAGGAGAGACCTACCTAAAAATGTTATTTGCTTGCTGGTTTATTTTAACTGACTGAAGAGCACAATCGTTTAACATAAACAAAGCCATTTTCTTATTGAGTAACACAAACATGGTTAAGTTTGTAGCACACATTTCATTAAAATAAAACATCTGTTAATTAAGTAACAGAGCATGCTAGCATTGTGAGTCCTAAATATTTTAACACCCACATATTCACAGTATTTTGTGCAGTAACCCACAAATGTATGCACTTTACAAATGTATGCATAATTATCCATCTTTAGGGACAAATGCACATTTCACAGTTCAGCTAGAAAATACAGCTCTTCCACAGAATAATATATCCAGTGCCTGACACCTATCTTCACTTGTTTAAGAAAATTAAATTTAAAGTATAAGATAACTGCTAATGATATACTGACCTGCCTTATCCCTTTTTAAGAATACTTAATGTCACAACAAAACACAAACCTTCATCTTTCACTTCCACTACGAAAGCATCTGAGATGTCCTAGAATGCTACACGTATTTTAAACAGAGGTTTAGAATTAAAAACTTGATTAAAGAACAGCAATTTCAATGGCCTAAACTTATCCATCAGTTAACAAACAAATTTATCTGACCATATCTGAGCACACACATCTGAACACTTGAAGTGTGCCAAGAGATACAACACTTCCTTCCTGTGATTTTTAAATCTAGAGAGACAGTGATGTTAAAAAAATTTGCCTATGTGCCACTGTTTTGAAAATCAGCAAAGGTTTTCAATGGTCAGCGGACCAAAAAAGCAAACAAAAAAGTTATCTGTCATCTGAAAAAATGATATACCATCTGAATACTCCTACTTAAAAGAGAGTGTTAAAATGAGGTCAGGATAAACTTGATACCCAAGCTTCACTACTTGCAAGGGTGAATACCTGCCGAAGCTAAATTTTCTCCTAATAAAAAACATCAAGAGCTGAGCATTACTGAAAAACAACCTTTATCTTTCTAAGTGGTAACAGAATGAATTCTGACAGAGCAGGAACCTCCTGTTCCAATCTAGATAAAGAAATCTTCTTTCAGATAAGATTTCATTTGCATCTGTCTTTAGTAGCAAGAGAATTGGCAAGCTCATCTCTTATAATGGTGGAGATACCAGGAAAAAAACCCAAACAACCCAAATCAACAAAACCCGCTACCCTTTAAGAGAGATTTTCCAAGCTTTCAAGAACAGCACCCAGTTACCACAAATTTAGTGCAAGCTGGTAATAGAGACAGAATAGTCCTTGTAACAGATGAGGTAAAGACACAAAGACTCCTGCAATTCTAGGAGTAACAAAAATGTATGCACAGAAAAACAGGCATATTAAAGCATTCGGTCCAGCAGTGTACATGCCATGAGCAAAGCACTGGCCACAGCTTATCAAAGAACAGGTCATTGGCCCTTTGTTGACTACATCAAGCTTCCTGAAATCTGCACGCACTGGGTCCTTTAGGAAATGATGGGATGTTTTAGTTCACTTGGTCAGAAGGCATTCTTATGTTCCTTTTATTTGACCAATACTCCAAATAAAAGGAGAAAAAAAAAAAAAAGAAGAAGAAAAGGCCATTCTGTATGTCTTTAGTGTAGTCCACTTCTTTGCTCCTACTCAACCAGGCAGGACTTACTCTCCCTAGAAAAATGTTTCTTTTCCTTTCTTTTCTGGATACAACCAGCCTCCTTACAAAATAAAATAAAATAAAATAAAAATTAACCTGACTCTTCTTTCTAGCTTTCCTCTATATGTCCAACTCCCTTTACAGATGTTGCAGATAAAACCTGACAGGCCCATACTTTTAATTAATCCTCATGTGGCCTGTATGCTGTTTACCTCTTACATACCGTGAAGTTGAGTTTTCAGTAACTACAGAAGACATTTGAAACAGTCTTGAAGATAGTCCAAATTTTAAACCCATCCACAAAAGAGCTGGCTTTAAGTCAAATGAATGCACTTCCAAGACATATGTATTTGTGTGCCTGTGCATCTGTCATCTGTATCTCTAATAAGCAAAGCTCCGTGGATATTTACTTATTTGCATTGGTAACTTGGAGTATTTTCAATGTTTTCCAAAGGAAAAAAACCACTTCTCTGACAACAACATGAAATAAAATTAGATCCCACTGTATTTCAGAAAAAAAATCTGTTAAACCCAAGAGTTCAGTCAATAAACATTAGCCCCTTACATCAAATGTAGTTTATAAATGATTAAGCTTTAATAATCCCACCCACTCTAGTAGGTCAGATAAAATCTGCTCCTTCTTAACTGGCAAAATATTTAACCAGTCTGAGCAATCACTTAAGAGAAGTTAACCCCTCGATTCCATGTGTTTAAACATTACCATTTACAGTGCTCAGAAAGTATAAGCCAGTTACTTAAAAAAACCCCTACTTGCAGATCATTTCCTTTGATCTGGAAATACATACAATAGCCACTAGCCAATAGCAACTTTACACAGAAGTAACTTTTTTTAAGATTTACAGTAATTATGGCTAGGAACCTGGCGGTCTGAATTGTATTTCTTATTCTTCATGATCCAAGAGACTAATTTAAACTAATTTTCTCAGTTAAAGCCTTTACAACCATACCTAACAAAAAAAAAATCTCTGAAAGAAGTCACCTGGTCAAACATCTGAACTCCACTGCTGTACAAATCTCATTTCCTCAACAAGCAAAAAGCAGAGGCTTTTCTTACATTTCTTCAAGAGGGGAATACCAATTCTAGAAAGCAAAACTTTAAAAAAAATCATTTCTGCAAGTCTCTTTGGAAAAAGTAACATATATTAACACAGCTCCAAGTAAAGATTTTTAAGCAAGCACCAAAAGCAAAAGACATGCTAGAGAATAACTGAATTTTACCTTTAATCCCAGCATGTTAAAAATAACCCAGGATCTTTTCCCTTTGATCTATAACAAAAAGCAGTCAGGTATAGCAAGCAGTACATCTTCCATTGCTTTTTACTGGAGCCATTGGTTTTCAGCTCCCTGGAGATAATCAAGCCCTGAATATGAAGAATGTATCACAGTGATAAACAAGGGATGCATCACATGACATACTTCCAAAATATACTAGTGAATAACGCTTAACTCCCTTTTTCTGGTGGTACTGTGAGTGGAATTTCTAACACAGCTGGTAATTCAGTGTGCAAAGTTGACATCAAGTTGCTCAGGCTGTAGAACTGGGAGGAAGTTGGTTTCTGAAATACACGTCTAATGAGACAGTGGTGCAGCAGCCAGCCCGCCTGCCCGTCCCACGGCACTGACATCTCAGCAGTCAGCTCTTTGTTGGGCTGGAGACTTTATTTCACTGATGCCAAAATGTGGGCACTTTTAACATGCATTTTCTCCTGTATCAGAAACCTAACACCAGCCTTCATCACCAGAGGCAGGTAAAAAAATAAAGTTCTGATTAAACATGAGATGGCTATCATGCTTCACATTCCCCAGACTCTCTGAAGCTTCATATATTTTTCATACGTTTAAGAAGTTACCTAAAACCAGTTATGCTCCTAAGCAGAGGGATCAGAAATTGTAAATCCCAACACCTAACTGCAGGCACCAGCTAAAAAGTCTCACAAAATCAGGTTCTTTCAAGCATTTTTTCCTTCCTCCTGGCTCTCTTACTCTCAAAATGAGTGGGCCAGCTTCAGCAAGATGGGAAAATCCCCCAACTCCTCTCCTTCTGATAATTCTGTGGCCTGGTGGCGAGGACACGGCAGTTGGAGGTTCCCCAGCCTGCAGAGAGACGGGAACACAGGTTTTCAGTGGAAGCACCCCTACTGACAGGCAATGGGAGGCTACGGTACTACCTTTTTAACCAATATGCTGTGGGACTACAGGGCAGGCACAGTTCTTCCACCTACATATCCTCAGGAGAGGATCCCATGTCGGTAGAGATGCCCGGCACCCACCAGCCAGGAGGTAGCACCATGCCAAAAGGCAGGTGACGAGCAGCAACACTGTCCGTGGGCTAATCCTGCAAGATTCACTGCTCCCTTGGAGACCTCTGGTTCTCTCTACTGACTCTACAAACATTGTAGGCTCTAAGATCAGGTAACGTGAATCAGGTGGCAAATTTTTCAGCTCTACATGGTTTTCAAACACGGAGTTGCTTTGAAGCTGCACCCAGCACTTTGATGGCTGAATACACTTGTATATCAATTTCTGGCAGAATTTTAAAGCACGCCATTCTGAAAGTAAATTAATGGAAGAAAAATGAGTCAAGGGAAAGATTCAGTTTCCTTTTACATGCATGACTCATTTTAATTATCATCCTTCAGGCAAATCAGTTAATTGCTAAAAAGAACTGATTATTTACTCCTTTTCTCATTAAGTAAAAGCCATTGCACACTCAGACTGAAAAATCACGACATGAACTAAAACCAGACCTTGCTTTATATTTCTAGCATTTTTACTTCATTTTGTATTTTTACCCTATTTTCAAACTAAATTTTTTGGAAAATAATGGCAAGTCTATATTGCTAAGGCAAGTTTTTCTTTTTTAAAAATCTGAAATTGGTTACATCAGCTAATAAAGCATTATAGTATCTATTCTTTAAACTAAATATCCAGATGTGTCTCTAGAAGTTCATGTTTAAATCAGTGAATTACGAACATTTTATTTCACAGCATAGCTCAGTGCACAGGATTTTCTTCAAAGCACTTATCAGATCAAGGTTTGTTTTCGTTTTACTGTGCCATAAGGGATGTCAAACTAAACTAATTTTTCAGGGAAGGGGAAAAAGGGCAAATGAAGTTGCTGGGTTGTGTGAGATGTTTCAGGGTTTTTTTGTGGAACAGCAGAAGTCGTGCTAGAAAGAGAAGAGAAGAGAAAAATTGAATCAAGCCCTGGTGACACAGCAAGCGCTCAGCTAATGAAATTGTGCCAAAACTAGCACCTGTAACTAACATACAACGGAATGACAATGATGAAAGCTCAAAAAAAGTTATCTTTCATTCTGTCTGAAGGAGTAGTGTATCATGGCTGGGAAGGTATCTTTTTTTCTCTAAAGAAATCAAATACATACCTTGGTTGGAAATAAGACATGGCAGGTATAAATAATGCAGTCCCCTAGCTACCACAATTTATTATTCAAGAGTAATACATCTAGAAAAATTATTTGGATTTATGACTATTCTCACTTATGCTGAGAATCTTCAAGACTGCATTATTTCAAGAACATATCATTTCATACAGGAGATGCCTCCAAAAAAGCATTCAAACTTGTGAGTGGGCAGAAACCCTAGGCCACTGGTTGCTGGTAAGGTAAGCACAGGTAGGGTCCATTTGACCAGCTAAATGTGGCAATAACTTCATTGATGTGGAGGTGACTGCACTGCAGGAAGGACTATCCCACAAGCTAACAAGGGCAGAAAGTAAAGCCAGGTAGAAAGCACAGGTAACCCTGGCTGACCTGACAGCAGTGTTGCCATTTCAACCAATTTCAACAACACTATTTTTCTTTTTTTAAAGTCAGGACTTTTTGCACTTCAAAGTGCAAGCCCTCAAGGGACAGTGTTCACAAGTACTGTGTGGTATACAGATTGGCCAAAACCAGACACATGAAAGCCATCGGTTTCTGGCCTCTATGCAAATACATACAGCTAGAAACAAAGCTAGTCTTCTGACCAACAAGTGAAATGGCTCCTGCACCTGGGTCAGAGCAACCCTGGTATCAACACAGGCTGGGGGATGGGCAGATCAGAGCAGCCCTGCCCAGAAGGACTTGGGGGTGCTGGTGGGTGAGAGGCTGGACATGACCCGGCCGTGGGCACTCCCAGCCCAGAGAGCCAAACGTGTCCTGGGCTGCATCCAAAGCAGCGCGGCCAGCAGGGCCTGGGAGGGGATTCTGCCCCTCTGCTCTGCTCTGGTGAGACCCTGCCTGCAGTGCTGCATCCAGCTCTGGGGTCCCAGCACAGGAAGGACATGGACCTGTTGGAGTAACTCCAGAGGAGGCCACCAAAGTGATCAGAGGGCTGGGGCACCTCTCCTATGAGGACAGGTGAGAGATTAGGGTTTTTCAGCCAAGAGATGAGAAGGCTCCAAGGACACTTTATAGTACCTTCCAATATCTAAAGGGGGCCTACAAAAAAGC